>NW_026847438.1:6204304-6222406 GCF_025583915.1 Anolis sagrei ordinatus
TCCCGGTCACCCACCCTTAGGTGGACGCATTCAAAATTTGTGGTCTGCGGGATGGGGCTCCTGGTCAGATGGATGGAATCTCTATAGACCACTGCAACCCCGCCTCCCCGTCCTCCGGATCTCGGTTGGTGCTGTACGGAGAAACCTGGAGGACAAAGCTGGGTCAGATTCACCCCCCCAGCTTCATCCAGCCAGGTCTCCGTAATGCACGCCAGATCTGCCCGCTCATCCAGGATTAAATCCTGGATGAAGGTCGTTTTTCCGTTGACAGATCTGGCGTTCAGCAGCACCACCTTCAATCCAGAGGGCCCGCTCACCTGGCTACACCAATTTACCTTAGGAGACCGATTTGGGGTTATTAATGTAGATAAGTGGTCCGAATTAGGCCGAATTCGATGTCTCCTTTTTCCGCATCTCCTCCTTCCCACCACGACCTCTATGGGGGCCCCTCGGCTAGTGGAACACCTCCCCTCCTCCATGCCGCAATCCGAAACCAAGGTCTTAGTCTCTGTTTCACTAGTTGTTTGGTTTGTTGGCGTTTTTCCATGCCAATTACCTTGATTCTCTTTCTCCCCCCTCCCCACCTCATTGTTATCCACGGGCTCCAGCCCACTTCTACCCTTGCTCCTTCCACTAGTCACTAATATCAAGGACAGTATAAATAGAAAAGTGGGGGACCACATGGGTGATAACAATACACTTCAATAAGATTGGTAGTGGACAAGAGTAGTGAACGTTTCAGCCGCGAAAGTAAGATAGTACATAAAGTGCAGGAGTCTTAACGTGCAACAATAGTAGGCTCCACGGCTGCGTGCCACTAGGGCAATTCATAAAGTGCAATGATCTTAAAGTGCGACAAAATACCTGGGTCTGGCCCTCACCGTTAACTAAAGTGCGGCAAGGAGGGATCGGGAAGGGGCGTAAGTGCAAGTATAGTTTAGCAGCAGAGGCAGGCGCCTTAAAGTGCTATATTACGTTCTTAATACTACTTAGCAGCAAAGATAGACAAGGAACAGTAACGTGCAAGTTCACAATTTGTAAACACAGTGTTACAGAAATTAGCGGTTGGTAAAAATGCTGTGATTCAGATGTAATCTGTAGACGGCTGATGTACAATAGCGGATGAATCTCTCAGTCTTCCGGAGATGGTCGACACGGCGGTGGTCAGCCCAAGTTGGTCTATATCCAGCTTAAGTTGCACAAACGGGCAACACACTATCGGTCAACAGAAAAGGTCCACACACAAGATCTACACAATATCGGTCTGCACAACCTCAATCACCCCAATAAAGGTCAGCACCGAAGATGATGTCGGTCCAGATGGTAGGGCCTAGCATGTTGTGGATTCCACTTTGTGGCCCCATTTCTTGAGGTTGGCTCAGCATCACGTGGTGCCAGAGCGCGGTCTGTTTAGTGCCTTCCAAGTTGCCCAGTCTTCTGTGTGCCCAGGGGGGAGTCTCTCATTTGGTATCAGCCATTGGTTGAGGTTCTGGGTTTGAACCTGCCACTTTTGGCCTCTTGCTTGCTGAGGTTTTCCAGCGAGTATCTCTGTAGATCTTAGAAAGCTATTTCTTGATTTAAGGCATTGGCATGCTGGCTGATATCCAAACAGAGGATGGGCTGATGTCACTGCTTTGGTCCTTTCACTATTGGTTGCTACTTCCCGGCAGATGTCAGGTGGTGCAATACCGACTAAACAGCGTAATTTCTCCCAGTGGTGTAGGGCACAGACAGCCTATGATAATGCGGCATGTCTCATTAAGAGCCACATCCACTGTTTTAGCGTGGTGAGATGTGTTCCACACTGGGCATGCATACTCAGCAGCAGAGTAGCATAGCGCAAGGGCAGATGTCTTCATTGTGTCTGGTTGTGATCCCCAGGTTGTGCCAGTCAGCTTTTGTATGATATTGTTTCTAGCACCCACTTTTTGCTTGATGTTCAGGCAGTGCTTCTTGTAGGTCAGAGCACGATCTGACTCCCAGGTATTTGGGTGTGCTGCAATGCTCCAGTGGGATACCTTCCCAAGTAATCCTCAGAGCTCGGGATGCTTATTTATTTATTTATTTACTCCTTTTGTATACCGCCTATATCAGCCATACAAGGCGACTCTAAGCGGTTTACAGTAAAAAAGTGCAACATTAAACAATGCATGTGACAGACATCCACAAACAATACACATAACGTCATCACGCCTCGAATAAAATCAGATCCAAATCTCATAGTCATTTTACCATTCCTTGTTCAGTATGCCGTCTTTCTGAGTCAGATGTTAATTACATGCTTATCCGAACGCCTGTTCGAAGAGCCACGTCTTCACCCGCCTTCTAAACGCCAGTAGCGATGGGGCCTGTCTGATCTCCGTTGGTAGGGCATTCCATAGCCGAGGGGCCACCACCGAGAAGGCCCTGTCTCTCGTCCCCGCCAGCCGCACTTGTGATGCTGGCGGGACCGAGAGCAGGGCCTCCCCGGACGATCTTAGTGTCCTCGCCGGTTCATAGGCGGAGATGCGTTCGGAGAGGTAAGTGCTTGTCTGTTCTTAAGGTGAAAGGCACATGTCTGTGTTTTAGATGGATTAGGGATCAGTTGGTTTTCCCTGTAATAGGCAGTAAGAGCACCTAGAGCTTTGGAGAGCTTCTGTACAACCATCTCAAAGCTCCCTGCTTGAGTGGTAATGGCACAATCATCGGCATAGATGAAGCTCTCTGTCCCTTCTGGCAGTGGCTGGTCATTTGTGTAGATGTTGAACATGGATGGAGCAAGCACGCTTCCCCTGAGGCAGGCCGTTCTTCTGTTTCCGCCATCTGCTTCTCTGGCCCTGGAACTCAACAAAAAAGCTCCTGTTTTGTAGCAGGAGGCGGGTGAGGTGGTAGTCCTTTGTTATATTATACATTTTTCTTAGGAGGAGGCGGTGGTTCACAGTATCATAAGCTGCTGACAGATGGATTAGGGATCAGCTGGTTTTCCCTGTAATAGGCAGTAAGAGCACCTAGAGCTTCGGAGAGCTTCTGTTTAACCATCTCAAAGCTCCCTGCTTGAGCGGTGATGGCACGATCATCAGCATAGATGAAACTCTCTGTCCCTTCTGGCAGTGGTTGGTCATTTGTAATGATGAGGATGATGTGTTATCTCTCTAACAATCTTCAGGTCCACTACCATGACTGAAGGAAGTTGTCCCTAGACATGTTGGAGGACCTAGAGATTCCTAGAGAGAGTCAAAACTGTAAATGTGAAGGGACAGCTGTATTTCCTTAATGATGTATGTATGTGTGACACTGGCCCTTATTATCTTCAGTGCATCTCCCAGGATTCGTTAGGATTGAGCTATGGCTGTTGAAGTGGTGTCAAACCGAGTTAATCCTACTATGTAGACATACCCTGAGTTGAGGGACAACGTCTGAGACATGAGTCCATTGGGTCACTGCGTAATGTTAGGACCTAACACAAGAAACTGAAAGAATTTGGTCATAACATGATTGGCCTAGTAAAAGCAATAGTAAAGAGGTGAATCTTCTTTGTAGGTTGGCTGGCCATCTGTCGGGAGTGCTTTGATTGTGTATCCCTTCCATGGCGTGGAACTGGATGGTTTCCAGTATTTGAACCTGAACCCAAAACTCAACTGCATGTCTTTGTTGATCTTTGTATATGTTTGGCAAATGCCAACCCTTCCCAGATATGAAAAAATGGGTCTCAGTAGTGCATTGCTGTGGAAGAGGCTGTTTCCTTATCTGCAGAGGATAAGGGAAGGAGCAAAGGTTTTCCCAGGCGGGTTTATGGACAGCCGTTGGCCCGGTTGCCCATAAGGATGGGCGAGAGCCACCTCAGACAACCAGGAAGCGAACCCATTTGCACGAGTGATTTCTTTTAAAGCGGCTTTCCGGCAAACGCTGCAGAGAAGACAGTTTGGGCAAGTGGTTCGTAAATGAAAACGTGTGTCGATAGCCTTTGCAAGGCTGGCTTTTTGGAAAATTAAAAAGGGGAAAGGGTAGGACGCACCTCTCGACTTCCGGAGTTGGAACGTGTGCCACGCGACGGGAATGTTCGCCCCGTATCTGCAATAAAAAGGATCCGTAGAGAGTCCCTTCAAAGTCCACAATGTCGTATGTATTTTCGGATGTGTTCTGCCTCTTGTCTGAGTATAGGAAAAAGTTATATGTATTTCTGACGGTGCATAAGAGAAAGTCATGCGTCTCCATATGAAATTGATAGAATTTGAAAGAGCAGCAAGTGTGCATGGTGGATACATTGGGGATTGATTGTGAATTCACCTTGGATTGATTGTGAATTCCTGCCTGGACGAACGGGGTTGGACTGGATGGCCTTTGGGGTCCCCTACCAACTCTATACATTAGAACTAACCTTCCTGCCTGGTGTGCTAAAGTCTTCCAACTCTAGAAGCCTGTTGTTCTTATACGACACAGTGGATATGTTGGGGATTGATTGTGAATTCACCTTGGATTGATTGTGAGTTCCTGCCTGGCCAAATGGGGTTGGACTGGATGACTTTTGGAGTCCCCTTCCAACTCTAGCACTCTATACATTAGAAATAACCCTCCTGCCTGGTGTGCTAAAATCTTCTAACTCTAGAAGCCTGCTGTTCTTATACGACATGGTGGATACGTTGGGGATTGATTGTGAATTCACCTTGGATTGATTGTGCGTTCCTGCCTGGCTGAACGGGGTTGGACTGGATGGCCTTTGGAGTCCCCCTCCAACTCTAGCATTCTATACATTAGAAATAACCCTCCTGCCTAGTGTGCTAAAGTCTTCCAACTCTAGCTTGCATTCTTATACAACATGGGCATCTGCCATTGGATAATCCGGTTCACTTTGTGGGAAGAGTTGGAGAAAAGTGACAAACCGGAGAGTGTAGATCTTGGGAGTGCTCTTTGCTTTGCAATGCCACTTCAGCACCTCAAGGCTTAAGAGAATGAAGAGAATGCTAAAGTTGGAATTGAACCACAAAGGCCATCCAGTACACTGTACAACCCCCTTCTTTCTGCCAGGCCAGGAGGCACAATCAAAGCACTCCCGGCAGATGTCCAGGCTCTGCTCGACTCCCAGAAGCAAATCCCACCCTGCTTATTTGTCCGAACATATCTGTCCTTATGAACCATCTAGGACAGTGTTTCTCAACCTAGGGGTTGGGACTCCTGGAGGGGTCGCGAGGGGATGTCAGAGGGGTCACCAAAGACCATCAAAAAACATAATATTTTATGTTGGTCATAGGAGTTCTGTGTGGGAAGTTTGGCCCAATTCAATCCTTGGTAGGGTTCGAATGCTCTTTGATTGTAGGTGAACTAGAAATCCCAGCAACTACAACTCTCAAATGTCAAGGTCTATTTCCCCCAAACTCTACTAGTCTTTACATTTGGGCATACTGAGAATTTGTGCCAAGTTTGGTCCAGATCCATCATTGTTTGAGCCTACAGTTCTCTCTGGATGTAAGTAAACTACAACTCCCAAAACTCAAGGTCAGTGCCCACCAAACCCTTCCAGTATTTTCTGTTGGTCATGGGAATTCTGTGTGCCAAGTTTGATTCAGTTCCATCGTTGGTGGAGTTCAGAATGCTCTTTCATTGTAGGTGAACTATAAATCCCAGCAACTACAACTCCTACAGGACAAAATCAATATCCTCCCCCAATCTGTTACTATTCATAACAGCAACAAAATGATGCTAACAGCATAAATACCATAAAAATTACAATTCACAATAAATCATTTTAAAACATTATACAACAGCATCAATAAAATTTAACAATAAATTAATAGATTAACGTGCCAGTAAAACCAAACCGAGCTGGGAGAATCCAGATCGCAAAATCCAAATTTCCAAATTTCCTTTTCCTATTGCCGCTGGCCTCTAATCGAACGCCTGGCCCCAAAGCCAAGTCTTCAGTTGTTTTCTAAAGGACAGGAGGGAGGTGGCCAACCTGTTGTCCTTAGGAAGAGAGTTCCACAGACGGGGGACCACTGCCGAGAAGGCCCTGTCTCTCGTCCCCACCAACTGCGTTTGCAAGAGTGGTGGGATCGAGAGCAGGGCCCCTCCTGATGATCTTAAGCTTTGTCATGGTTCATAGCAGGAGATACGTTCGGACAGGTTATCTGGGCCAGATCGGCCTCCACCCTCTTAACGTTTTGTAAAAAAGTCAACACCTGGCTTTTTGAGCAGGCTTTCTCAAATGCAGTGTAGCAGACAAACCCTGATCTCGGAATGACTGGACAATGTGACTGGATAATGATTTTGGTAATGAGACGCAGAGGATCTATGTTTTTTTAATTGGTTTTATTATTTAATGAATTTTATCTATGGTAAACGTTTAACTGTTTTTATATTGTTGTGGGCATTGAATTGTGCCGTTTTGTAAACTGCCATGAGTTGCCCTGTAGTAAATAAATAAATAAAATCAAACAGCTCTTGGCACCAGGAAGCTCTTCCTAACGTTTAGGTGGAATTTGTATTCCTGCAATTTGAATCCATGGCCCTATTGTGACCCACTGGCAGAAAACATGCCTGTCTCCTCTTCAATGGTACATCCTTTCCAATACATGGCTCTCATGTCCCCTTCTCTCAGCCTTCTTTTCTCCAAGATAAATATACCTAGCTCTCCAAGCCATTCCTCATAGGGATTCTTGGCTTCCGGACCTTTGACCATTTTGTTTGCCCTTCTCTGGACACCTTCCGGCTTGTCCGTCTCCTCCTTGAATCGTTCTGCCTTAAACTGAGCTATAATTCCAAGTGAAGTCCGGCCAAAGCAGAGTGGAGCAGGACTATGACTTTCCTCCATCTGGACACTTTGCTCCTATTGATGTCTCCTACAGTTGTATTGTATCAGCTGTTGCAAGAAAATTGCACAGACGGACTACAAACAGAGGCACAACTCTGTGGCCCAGATGATTCACTGGAATTTATGTCACAAGTACCACCTGCAAGTAGTAAAGAATTGGTGGGATCATAAACCCACAAAAGGAGCCCCCGGTGGCGCAGTGGGTTAAAGCACTGAGCTGCTGAGCTTGTTGATCGAAAGGTCTCAGGTTCGATTCCGGGGAGCAGCGTGAGCTTCCGCTATTAGCCCTAGCTTCTGCCAACCTAGCAGTTCGAAAACATGCAAATGTGAATAGATCAATAGGTACCGCTCCGGCGGGAAGGTAACGGTGCTCCATGCAGTCATGCCGGCCACATGACCTTGGAGATGTCTACGGACAACGCCGGCTCTTCGGCTTAGAAATGGAGATGAGCACCACACCCCAGAGTCAGACATGACTGGACTTAATGTCAGGGGACTACCTTTACCTAAACCCACAAAGGTCATGGAAAATGAACTTTTGAATCCAGACTGACAAAGTTTTGGAACACAACACACCAGACATCACGATTGTGGAAAAGAAAGACGTTTGGATGATTGATGTCGCCATTCCAGGTGACAGTTGCATTGAGGAAAAACAACAGGAAAAACTCATCCGCTATCAAGACCTCAAAATTGAACTGCAAAGGCTCTGGCATAAACCAGTACAGGTGGTCCCAGTGGTCATGGGCACACTGGGTGCCGTACCAAAAGATCTCAGCTGGCATTTGGAAACAATAAACATTGACAAAATCACGATGTGCCAACTGCAAAAGGCTACCTGACTTGGATCTGCGCGCATCATTCGAAAATACATCACACAGTCCTAGATGCTTGGGAAGTGTATATAGATCTTGTTTGCTGTGACATACTGTGCTTTTGCGTCAGTATAATAATAATAATAATAATAATAATAATAATAATAATAACAACAACAACAATCTTGCTGTTTTTTGCAGAGGTGCTCTGAGCCTATGGGTGTTTGGCTGGTGGTGACGGCTGGCTTATGGGCGCAACAAAGGGCTCTCAGAGAGAGAAGGGGATGGGTTTGCCGTCTGCCGTCTGAGCTCATTCCTGGGCTACATTTTCCAGGAGCTTCGCATGCCTTTCTTTCCTTTCTTGCGCCAGCCGCCCTTTGCTTTCAGAGGAAGCAAAGCATGGGAGAGGTTTAACCGAGGGTGCCCTGGTTTGTAAGCAGGCCTGGCATTCCTCTTCTGCTCCTCAGGATTTGCTCTGACCTGCTTCGCCTTCTTCTTTGATTTGGATAGGATGAGCATGCAAATATGTGTCAGTATGTTGAGTGAGGGAAAAAGAGGATTCGTGAAGACCTGGATCTGGGGAAGGTAGAGTCATCGCCATCTTGAAGCCAGGCAAAGACCATAATGATCCAAAAAGCTACAGACCAATCTCCCTGTTGTGCCACCTCTACAGAGTTCTGGAGAGACTTATTCTGCATAGAATTATGGAAAAAATAGACCCATGTCTGATTCCACAGCAAGCTGGCTTCAGGAAAGGCAAAAGCTGCACATCGCAAGTGCTGAACCTGACTCAGCACATAGAAGATGGCTTTGAAAGGCAGCAGATCACAGGAGCTGTCTTCATAGACCTGTCAGCGGCTTATGATACTGTAACCACCGCCTCCTCCTGAGAAAAATGTATAATATCACAAAGGACTACCACTCACCCGCCTCATAGGAAACCTGCTACAAAACAGGAGCTTTTTTGTTGAGTTCCAGGGCCAGAGAAGCAGATGGCGGAAACAGAAGAACTACCTGCCTCAGGGAAGCGTGCTTGCTCCATCCATGTTCAACATCTACACAAATGACTAGCCACTGCCAGAAGGGACAGAGAGCTTCATCTATGCTGATGATCGTGCCATCACCGCTCAAGCAGGAAGCTTTGAGATGGTTGAACAGAAGCTCTCCAAAGCTCTAGGTGCCCCCTACTGCCTATTACAGGGAAAACCAGCTGATCCCTAATCCATCTAAAACACAGACATGTGCTTTACACCTTGAGAACAGACAAGCATCCCGAGCTCTGGGGATGACCTGGGAAGGAGCATTGCAGTGCACCCAAATACCTGGGAGTCACTCTGGAACGTGCTCTGACCTACAAGAAGCACTGCCTGAATATCAAGCAAAAAGTGGGTAGAAACAATATCATACGAAAGCTGACTGGCACAACCTGGGGATCACAACCAGACACAGTGAAGACATCTGCCCTTGCGCTATGCTACTCTGCTGCTGAGTACGCATGCCCAGTGTGGAACACATCTCACCACACTAAAACAGTAGATGTGGCTCTTAATGAAACATGCTGCATCATCATGGGGTGTCTGAGCCCTACACCACTGGAGAAATTACACTGTTTAGCCGGTATTGCACCACCTGACATCTGCCGGGAAGTAGCAGCCAATAGTGAAAGGACCAAGGCAGTGACATCTCCAGCTCATCCCTGTTTGGGTATCAGCCAGCACGTTAATGACTTAAATCAAGAAATAGTTTTCTAAGATCTACAGAGACTCTCAGCAAGTGAGAGTCCAAAAGTGGCAGGCTCAAACCCAGAACCTCAATCAATGGCTGATACTCAATGAGAGACTCCCCCCTGGGCACACAGAAAACTGGGCAACTTGGAAGGTGCTGAACAGACTGCGCTCTGGCACCACGAGATGCAGAGCCAACTCAAGAAATGGGGCTACAAAGTGGAATCCACGACATGCGAGTGTGGAGAAGAGCAAACCACTGACCACCTGCTGCAATGCAACCTGAGCCCTGCCACATGCACATGGAGGACCTTCTTGCGGCAACACCAGAGGCACTCCAAGTGGCCAGATACTGGTCAAAGGACATTTAATCAACTACCAAGCTTGCAAATTGTGTTTTGTCTGTTTGTTTGTTTGTTTGTTTTGTTAAAAATGCAATACAACTGTCTGGTTGCTCTTGACACGATAAATAAAATAAATTAATGGCTTGAGTTTCACTGCAAGAAAGAGAAGTGAGGGCAGGGACATTTGATTGGTTTGTCAAACATGACACTGTGTAACACGGTTTCTTTTTGTTCCTGGGTTATAAAAGATCATTTCCTAATTGGTTCTGTTATTAAAACATGGGAAATGTTTATTTAACAGCAGACACTCTGTTTTGGTGGAACATCCTGCTGAAGCACATTTGGCTATAATGTAAATGAAAACATAATGTTAGTTTGTGGGATTAACAGAACTCAGAAACCGCTGGACGAATTGACACCAAATTTGGACACAATACATCTCTCAGGCCAACCAGTGACCATGGCTTTAATATATGCTTCTTTCCCCCCGTTCTTATCCTTAATATATACTGTCTTCTCTTGTTCCTTCTTCTCTTCCCTTTAATATCTGCTTCTTCCCTTCTTCTTTCTCTTTAATACTTCTCCACTTCTTTAATATATAATTCTTCTCTTCTTCCACCTTCTCGTTCCTTTAATATATGCTTCTTCCTTCTTCTCTTCCTTTAATATATGCTTCTTCCATCCTTCTTCTTTTCAATGTATGCGTCTTCTCTTGTTCCTTCTTCTCTTCCCTTTAATATCTGCTTCTTCCCTTCTTCTTTCTCTTTAATACTTCTCCAACTCTTTAATATATAATTCTCCTCTTCTTCCACCTTCTTGTTCCTTTAATATATGCTTCTTTCATCTTTCTTCTTTTCAATGTATGCGTCTTCTCTTGTTCCTTCTTCTCTTCCCTTTAATATCGGCTTTTTCCCTTCTTCTTTCTCTTTAATACTTCTCCAACTCTTTAATGTATCATTCGTCTCTTCTTCCACCTTCTTCTTCCTTTAATATATGCTTCTTCCTTCTTCTCTTCCTTTTAATATATGCTTCTTTCATCCTTCTTCTTTTCAATGTATGCGTCTTCTCTTGTTCCTTCTTCTCTTCCCTTTAATATCTGCTTCTTCCCTTCTTCTTTCTCTTTAATACTTCTCCAACTCTTTAATATATAATTCTCCTCTTCTTCCACCTTCTTGTTCCTTTAATATATGCTTCTTTCATCTTTCTTCTTTTCAATGTATGCGTCTTCTCTTGTTCCTTCTTCTCTTCCCTTTAATATCGGCTTTTTCCCTTCTTCTTTCTCTTTAATACTTCTCCAACTCTTTAATGTATCATTCGTCTCTTCTTCCACCTTCTTCTTCCTTTAATATATGCTTCTTCCTTCTTCTCTTCCTTTTAATATATGCTTCTTTCATCCTTCTTCTTTTCAATGTATGCGTCTTCTCTTGTTCCTTCTTCTCTTCCCTTTAATATCTGCTTCTTCCCTTCTTCTTTCTCTTTAATACTTCTCCACCTCTTTAATATATCATTAGTCTCTTCTTCCACCTTCTTCTTCCTTTAATATATGCTTCTTCCTTCTTCTCTTCCTTTAAATATATGCTTCTTTCATCCTTCTTCTTTTCAATGTATGCGTCTTCTCTTGTTCCTTCTTCTCTTCCCTTTAATATCTGCTTCTTCCCTTCTTCTTTCTCTTTAATACTTCTCCACCTCTTTAATATATCATTAGTCTCTTCTTCCACCTTCTTCTTCCTTTAATATATGCTTCTTCCTTCTTCTCTTCCTTTAAATATATGCTTCTTTCATCCTTCTTCTTTTCAATGTATGCGTCTTCTCTTGTTCCTCCTTCTCTTCCCTTTAATATGTTTCTTCCCTTCTTCTTTCTCTTTAATACTTCTCCACCTCTTTAATATATAATTCTTCTCTTCTTCCACCTTCTCGATCCTTTAATATATGCTTCTTCCTTCTTCTCTTCCTTTTAATATATGCTTCTTCCATCCTTCTTCTTTTCAATGTATTCGTCTTCTCTTTTTCCTTCTTCTCTTCCCTTTAATATCTGCTTCTTCCCTTCTTCTTTCTCTTTAATACTTCTCCACTTCTTTAATATATAATTCTTTTCTTCTTCCACCTTCTCGTTCCCTTAATATATGCTTCTTCCTTCTTCTCTTCCCTTTAATATATGCTTCTTCCATCCTTCTTCTTTTCAATGTATGTCTTCTCTTGTTCCTTCTTCTCTTCCCTTTAATATCTGCTTCTTCCCTTCTTCTTTCTCTTTAATACTTCTCCACCTCTTCCTTCTTCTCCTCCCTTTAATATATGCTTCTTCCGTCCTTCTTCTTTTCAATGTATGCGTCTTCTCTTGTTCTTTCTTCTCTTCCCTTTAATATCTGTTTCTTCCCTTCTTCTTTCTCTTTAATACTTCTCCACCTCTTTAATATATAATTCTTCTCTTCTTCCACCTTCTCGATCCTTTAATATATGCTTCTTCCTTCTTCTCTTCCTTTTAATATATGCTTCTTCCATCCTTCTTCTTTTCAATGTATTCGTCTTCTCTTTTTCCTTCTTCTCTTCCCTTTAATATCTGCTTCTTCCCTTCTTTCTTTAATACTTCTCCACCTCTTCCTTCTTCTCCTCCCTTTAATATATGCTTCTTCCGTCCTTCTTCTTTTCAATGTATGCGTCTTCTCTTGTTCTTTCTTCTCTTCCCTTTAATATCTGCTTCTTCCCTTCTTCTTTCTCTTTAATACTTCTCCACTTCTTTAATATATAATTCTTTTCTTCTTCCACCTTCTCGTTCCCTTAATATATGCTTCTTCCTTCTTCTCTTCCCTTTAATATATGCTTCTTCCATCCTTCTTCTTTTCAATGTATGTCTTCTCTTGTTCCTTCTTCTCTTCCCTTTAATATCTGCTTCTTCCCTTCTTCTTTCTCTTTAATACTTCTCCACCTCTTCCTTCTTCTCCTCCCTTTAATATATGCTTCTTCCATCCTTCTTCTTTTCAATGTATGCGTCTTCTCTTGTTCCTTCTTCTCTTCCCTTTAATATCTGCTTCTTCCCTTCTTCTTTCTCTTTAATACTTCTCCACCTCTTTAATATATAATTCTTCTCTTCTTCCACCTTCTCGTTCCTTTAATATATGCTTCTTCCTTCTTCTCTTCCTTTGAATATATACTTCTTTCATCCTTCTTCTTTTCAATATACATGTCTTCTCTTGTTCCTCCTTCTCTTCCCTTTAATATGTTTCTTCCCTTCTTCTTTCTCTTTAATACTTCTCCACCTCTTTAATATATAATTCTTCTCTTCTTCCACCTTCTCGTTCCTTTAATATATGCTTCTTCCTTCTTCTCTTCCTTTTAATATATGCTTCTTTCATCCTTCTTCTTTTCAATGTATGCGTCTTCTCTTGTTCCTCCTTTGGGACTTATCATTTCTGCAGCTGAAGAAGTGAGGCTCAAACTAGACTTGACTGTAGAAAAGTCTCATTTTTATAAAAATCTAGGAGCAATGTATTGTTGAAGGCTTTCATGGCCGGAATCACTGGGTTGTTGTAGGTTTTTCGGGCTATATGGCCATGTTCTAGAGGCATTCTCTCCTGACGTTTCACCTGCATCTATGGCAAGCATCCTCAGAGGTAGTGAGGTCTGTTGGAACTAGGAAAAGGGTTTATATATGTGTGGAATGACCAGGGTGGGACAAAGAACTCTTGTCTGTTGGAGTGAATGTTTCAACTGACCACCTTGATTACCATTTGATGGCCTGGCAGTTGTTTGATGTGGGTTGTTGGTGCCTGGGGCAATCTCACTACCTCTGAGGATGCTTGCCATAGACGCAGGCGAACCATCAGGAGAGAATTCCAAGCCCTTTGAACTATGGGAATGTACAACTAAAACCCTCCCACAAGATGGCCACCAAACCTCTGATCTGAATAAGAGACATCTGGGCATGTTTAGCCTGAAGAAGAGAAGGCTGAGAGGGGATATGATAGCCATGTATAAATATGATGAGAGGAAGCCACAGGGAGGAGGGAGCAAGCTTGTTTTCTGCTTCCTTGGAGACTAGGACGCGGAACAATGGCTTCAAACTACAAGAGAGGAGATTCCATCTGAACATGAGGAAGAACTTCCTGACTGTGAGAGCCGTTCAGCAGTGGAACTCTCTGCCCCGAAGTGTGGTGGAGGCTCCTTCTTTGGAAGCTTTTAAACAGAGGCTGGATGGCCATCTGTCAGGGGTGATTTGAATGCAATATTCCTGCTTCTTGGCAGAATGGGGTTGGACTGGATGGCCCATGAGGTCTCTTCCAACTCTTTGATTCTATGATTCTATGAGACGCCCAAGAGCCAACCCACCACCCACTGCTATTGCTCAGGTCTTGCAAACTGTATTGTCGAAAGCTTTCATGGAATCACTGGGTTGTTGTAGGTTTTCTCGGGCTATATGGCCATGTTCTAGAGGCATTCTCTCCTGACGTTTCGCCTGCATCTATGGCAAGCATCCTCAGAGGTAGTGAGGTCTGTTGGAACTAGGAAAAGGTTTATATATCTGTGGAATGACCAGGGTGGGACAAAGGACTCTTGTCTGTTGGAGCTAGGTGTGAATGTTTCAACTGACCACCTTGATTAGAATTTGATAGCCTGGCGGTGCCGGGGGCAATCTTTTGTTGAGAGGTGGTTAGATGTCCTCGATTGTTTCCTCTCCGTTGTTTTGCTGTTGTGATTTTATAGGGTTTTTTAAATACTGGTCTGTTGGAGCTATTATTTGAGCATATTATTGGAGAACACAGAAGTGCTGGACCACTCTCACAACCACCATGTCAGACTACACAGAGAAGCCATTGAAATTCACAAGCATGTGGACAATTTCAACAGAAAGGAGGAAATCATGAAAATGAACAATATCTGGCTACCAGTATTTAAAAAAACTCTAAAATTACAACAGCACAACAGAGAGGAAACAAACAAGGACATCTAATCACCTCTCAACAAAAGTTTGCTCTAGGCACTGCCAGGCCATTATATGCTAATCAAGGTGGTCAGTTGAAACATTCACACCTAGCTCCAGCAGACAAGAGTCCTTTGTCCCACCTGGTCATTCCACAGATATATAAACCCATTTTCCTACTTCCAACAGACCTCACTACCTCTGAGGATGCTTGCCATAGATGCAGGTGAAACGTCAGGAGAGAATGCCTCTAGAACATGGCCATATAGCCCAAAAAACCTACAACAACCCAGTGATTCCAGCCATGAAAGCCTTCGACAATACATTGCTCCTAGATTTTTATAAAAATGAGACTTTTCTACAGTCAAGTCTAGTTTGAGCCTCACTTCTTCAGCTGCAGAAATGATAAGTCCCAAAGGAGCTTCGATAATGTGGTGATTTATAGTTTTCCTTGACTTGGGGATTTTGCTACGTAAAGGAATGGGAATACCTCCTCATCCTCCTCTTCCTCCTTAGATTAGTAAAAGCTGGAATCACTTGTAAATACTGTATATTTTCCAAACTTTGCTTGAGATACTGCATCTCTGTGCGTGTGTGTGTGTGTTGTGTGTGTGTGTATCAGTCTGAGAATCTCAAGAAACCGGCTAATGCGGTCAGTGCTACTTAGAGGCTTCTGTCCATTTTCTTAGCATTCCCGTGCAATTATATTAAGTACTTTTAAATTGCTACGGTTGAAGCCTGAAACAGTTTAATAGGCTTTTAGCTTTCAAAATGATTTTTTATGGCTTCTCGGCTGTTTCAGCCGATGCCATTGTTTGCCACCACAAGGACCTTGAATATTTATTTATTTATTTATTTATTTATTTACTCCATTTGTATACCGCATTTATCAGCCTGAGGCGGCGACTCAATGCGGTTTACAATAAAAAGCAACACTGAACAATATATCGGACACACATACACAAACAGCACACATAATCATCAACGCCTCACATTAGAATCAGATCCCGTTCTCATAATCCTTTTTCATTCCTTATTCAATGCCGTCAATAAATTGGTTGTCATCACATAGTTATCCAAATGCCTGCTCATAGAGCCACGTCTTAACCCTCCTCCGAAACACCAGTAACGAAGGGGCCTGCCTGATGTCCCCTGGTAGCGCATTCCATAGCCGAGGGGCCACTACCGAGAAGGCCCTGTCCCTCGTCCCCGCCAATCGCACTTGTGACGCCGGCGGAACCGAGAGCAGGGCCTCCCCGGACGATCTTAACGTCCTTACCGGTTCATAGGTGGAGATGCGTTCGGAGAGGTAAGTGGGGCCGGAACCGTGTAGGGCTTTATAGGCTAAAGCCAGCACCTTGAATTGTGCCCGGTAGCAGATTGGCAACCAGTGGAGCTGGCTCAACAAGGGGGTGGTGTGCTCCCTGAGAGCCGCTCCCGTTAGCAACCTGGCTGCCGAGCGCTGGACCATCTGAAGCTTCCGGGCAGTCTTCAAGGGCAACCCCACGTAGAGCGCGTTGCAGTAATCTATGCGGGATGTGACAAGAGCGTGGACTACCGTGGCCAAGTCCGACCTCCCAAGATACGGGCGCAGCTGGCGCACGAGCCGAAGCTGTGCAAATGCTCCTCTGGAAACCGCCGAAACTTGGGGCTCCAAGCTTAGCGAAGAATCCAGAGTCACACCCAAGCTGCGAACCTGCGTCTTCAGGGGGAGTGCGACCCCGTCCAACACAGGCTGTAACCCTATACCCTGTTCGGCCTTCCGACTGACCAGGAGTACCTCTGTCTTGTCTGGATTGAGTTTCAATTTGTTCACCCTCATCCAGTCCGACACAGCGGCCAAGCACCGGTTCAGGACCTGGACAGCCTCCTTAGTAGAAGGTGGAAAGGAGTGACAGAGTTGGACGTCATCTGCGTACAGATAACACCGCACCCCGAAACTCCGGATGATCTCTCCCAGTGGCTTCATGTAGATATACCAGATCCCATCTGATCTTGGAAGCTAAGCAGGGTCAGCCCTGGTTAGTACTTGGATGGGAGCCACCAATGAATACTCAGTGCTGGAATCCAGAGTCTGGTGGAAGCTCCTTTTTGGAGGCTCTTTAAAACAGAAGCTGGATGGCTTTGATTGGGCTTTTCCTGCATGGCAGAATAAAGGGGGGTTGGACTAGATGGTCTTTAGAGGTCCCTTCCAATTCTAGGATTCTATGATTCACAGGATGAAAGTAGTGTCAAACAGCATTAATTCTACAGTGTAGATCAGGCATGGGCCAACTTTGGCCCTCCAGGTGTTTTAGACTCCCAACTCCCACAATTTGTGGGAGTTGGAGTCTAAAACACCTGGAGGGTTGCAGTTATGAAGTAGCAACAAAAAAAAGTTATGGTTGGGGATCACCACAACATGAGGAACTGTATTAAGAGGTCGCGGCATTAGGAAGGTTGAGAACGACCAATGCAAATTTTGCTGTAGCAGGACATCCCTCCCACACAATCAATTATTATTATTATTATTATTATTATTATTATTATTTATTTATTGCACTTCTACCCCGCCCTTCTCAACCCCCGAGGGGGGACTCAGGGCGGCTTACAAAAGGCACAATTCGATGCCCGCATCACATAACAGCAAAATAAAACATATATAAACAGTAATTAAAACAATTAAAACAATCCATTATACATCACAATCAATAAAACCAATCTAATGCTCAACGTTTGCCAGCTCAGAGTCCGTAAATTCATTCCACATTGTCAAATCCTATCAATTCTAGTCGTCATTGTCCTTTGTCTGTCTGCCAGATTACCCAAAGGCCTGGTCCCAAATCCATGTTTTTAATTTCCTTCTAAAAGAGAGGAGGGATGTTGATGACCTAATTTCCCCGGGGAGTGAATTATATGTGCTTTTTTAATGTTTTATTGTAATGTGTACTTTGATATTTTACCGATTGTATGTGTTTTTATGGTTGGAAACCGGGCTGAGTCCCTCTAAGAGGTGAGAAGCTCGGTATATAAAACTTTGAAATAAATAAATAATGTTGAGGACCTAATTTCCCCGGGGAGCGAATTCCACAGGTGAGGGGCCACCACTGAGAAGGCCCTGCTCCTCGTCCCCACCAACCTCACTTGTGATAGAGGTGGGGCCGAGAGCAGGGCCTCCCCAGAAGATCTTAAACTCCGAGGCGGGACGTAGAAGGAGATGCGTTCGGACAGATACGCTGGGCCGGAACCGTATAGGGTTTTGTAGGTCAAAACCAGCACTTTGAATTGTGCTCAGAATTGGATCGGCAGCCAGTGGAGCTGACATAACAGAGGGGTGGTATGCTCCCTGTATGATGCTCCGGTGAGTAATCTGGCTGCCGCCCGCTGGACTAGTTGAAGTTTCCGAACAGTCTTCAAAGGCAACCCCACGTAGAGTGCGTTGCAGTAATCTATTTGGGATGTAACAAGAGCGTGGACCACCGTGGCCAGATCAGACTTCCCAAGGTACGGGCGCAACTGGCGCACAAGTTTTAATTGT
>NW_026847438.1:6229153-6318786 GCF_025583915.1 Anolis sagrei ordinatus
GTGATGGTTTCATTTTTTGTATGCACCATAAACCAATAAAAATAAAATTTTAAAAAAAGAAAAAAGTAAAGGGGTCTAAGATGTGTTTTTGTAGTAGTTGTTGAATCATTGTTGAGGAGGATACCCCAGAACTTCTTAAGTGGAAATGACAGGCAGTTGTACTCAACCTCTCTCCTTTTTCTTCTCTCATTTGCTTTTCAAGTACAATTTTCAGAAAAAATCCAATTTAAGCTTTGTGGGTTGAGTTGTGTGCGACTGCTTTTAGTTCAAGGCCCACCTTTTGACCGGGATTTAATTTAAAATATGTATTTCCAGCTGATGTGACAAGAAACCCATCCATTTTATGCACTTCCTAATTTTGTTGGGCCCTTGTAAAGTTTCATCAGATAGACCTCAAACTGTATGATGATAACATTGAAATGCAAGTCACAAGCTTTAATTAGGTACAATCAGAAATCATGCGGTGACTTCATTAAGTATCATTAAGAATGATCAAAATATTGCTCTTAGGAAAAATACATCAAAAGCATGAATTTACACATTGATTAAACAAGATCTGCAATTTCTAAAAATCTGGTGTGAGGGGAAAAAAGGAGGGGGAGAATGTAGCAAATTAAGTGCTCCTACCCTACTTAGCAACCAACCCTAATCTGGTAAACAAAATATTCTTGGCTTACCAGCAAGGTCATTTTTAAAAAACAAACTAAAATTAAAAAAAAAAAAAAAAAAAAAAAAAAATACCTCTTTATCTTATCTAAAATTACAAAATTCAAACAGCCCACCCAACAAACAACACAGCAGAGCCCGGGGAGATGAGCCGGGAAGGAAACAAAAACCCAGATTGCAGTGGGTGAAGGAGGACAGGGGAAGGAGAAGGAAAACCTGGTGGAGGATCTGACAACAGGGGAAAAAACATATACAAGAACAGGGAAAAGGGGACGTGGAGAGGAAGGAGGGGAGGGAGGACCAATGGAAAGGAAGATTAATGGAACGTGGGGACGGAGGGGGGGGGAGGACGAAAGTAAGGAGGGAGGGGACGGGAGGAGGATTAACCGGGGAGGTGTGGACCGGATGGATAGTGGGAGGGGGAGGGTGCGGAAGGGGGGGGGAAACCCAAAATCATGCGCCGACGCAAATGAAACCCCAATTTTGCGCACACAGCACTCCCATGACCAAACAGGAAAATACTGGAAAAGGTGTTTGGTACCGGTTGGGTTTTAGAGCTGTATTATTGACCTTGGGTTTTGGAGATGATGTTGTATTTTGGTAGTTGTTAGTGCTAGAGTTCTGTTTGGTTCATCCTATATCCAATAACACAGAGTCGGCGCCCCCCCCCTGCATTGCTATTCACATCTTTGTTGCCTTCCCTGCCATTCCCCCCCCCCCCCCCCGATCCTTCTCTCTCCCCTCCTCGCCTACTCCTTGTTTTGACCCCCATCCCCCTTGCACCTTGCACACTTTTTTTTTTCTTATCTATTGTGCAGAACCTTATCCCTATAGATCTCTGCAACCCACGTCCTTTCTCTTGCCACACCCTCTTACCTGTCCCCCTCCCCCCTCCCACTCCCCCCTCTGCCTAATTGCCACATTATTTTTTGCATCCACGACCATCCTCTCCTATATCCTTCCCTTCGCAACATTAGTTGATTTGCACTCCACTCCCCCCTACGCATCTCCCTCGTCCACCCCCTCCCCCAGTCATTGTTCTTGAATAATTGTTCGTTGTCTGTTTTGAGCCAAAAGACCAAAATCAAACAAAATGGATTTTAGTCCAGTCTTCTCGCTCTAAGCCCTCCCTCCCTCGAGCCAAAACAAAGCAAACATTAACAAGCAAAACGGGGAAAGCTTCTGTTGTCTGAAGGGGGGGGGGGGAAGCTGTGTTTCATGAAAGCCACACCTGGAAAATCCCTCTTTTGAAGGGGACACCATTTTCACAATGTCTCTAATTATTTATTAATACTGTGGCCACCCAGGCTTCAATCCTATGCAAATTCTGCCGGGATTTGTCGTTTTTTTTTTTGGCGAGAGGGGGCACCAGCCAATATTTTCTTTGGCCCCCCTTTATTGTTCAAAACCTTTTTTTGCCCAAAGGCAGCAACTCAGAGCTCCCCGAGGCTGCCATTAGCACAGGTTGTTTATGGTGTGTCGTGCTCGTGAGGAGTGAGCCGGGATTTTTAGAAACCTGGCAGTGCCCCTTCTGTGTCGTGGAGTGAGAGAAACTGCAAGTCTGGTGTGAGAGAATTGGCTGTCTGGCAAGGACGTTGCCCAGGGGATGCCCGGATGTTTTTGATGTTTTACCATCCTTGTGGGAGGCTTCTGTCATGTCCCTGCATGGGGAGCTGGAGCTGACAGAGGGAGTTTCAGTGTGCCTTTCCAGAATAAGGAAAATTGGCCGCCTGCAAAGACGTTGCCCAGGGGACATTGCCCAGATGTTTTGATGTTTTACAATCCTTGTGGGAGGCTTCTCTCATGTCCCTGCACGGGGAGCTGGAGCTGACAGAGGGAGCTCAACCCACTATCCCCGGATTTGAACCTCTGACCTGTCGGTCAGCAGTCCTGCCGGCACAAGGGTTTAACCCATTGCACTATCCGGGAGTCCTGCATCGCATTGAACCAAGGCAATTAAAGTGGATTCATTCCACAGCATCGATGCATCCCAAGGGTTTCCTTTTCCATTACTCAAAGCTTTGGTCTTCAAACACTTTTGTATATAACGAAGGAATTCTAAGCATGCGGCAACAGTAATGCGCACTTTTTTGGGGGGCGAAATTATGAAGAGTGCATTTTTTTTCCTGATGTGCATCGCATTCACCAGCAAATACTTGTTTTGGTTTCAGGGTTTGGGAAATTGAGGTGTGCATTAGATGTGATGGCGCATTAGACTCAAGTAAATATGAGTAAGTCATGAGGCTATCCAACCCCAAATTAGGATGGATGAGTGCATGGATGGCTGGTCCAGGATCAGAGGACAGGGTCAGAATGCAAAACGAGTTAGAGAGCTGAATGGTCAATATGGACATGATGGAGAAATGTACAGCATTGCCACTTAGGCAATAAAAATTGAAATGCAAAGATATAGGATGGGTGACACTTGGCTTGCAAACAGTTCTTGCAAAAAGGGATCTAGAAATCGTAGTTAGACCACAGGCTGAATCTGTACCAAGAGTGTGATGTGGCAGCTGCATCAATCAGAGCCTATTATCCAGATAAGAGAAAGTCATAGTCTTCTTCATTAGTCAGATCTTCTCACCGGGAATAATAACCCCATGCCCAGTTCTGGGCAAAGCAATTCAAGGAAGAAGATTGACAAGTAGAATGGTGTCCAGAGAAGGGAGACCAAAATGGTCAAAGGCCTGGAAGCCATGAATCCCTATGAGAAATATCGGAGGGAGTGAGGCTGTTTAGCTTGGAGATGAGAAGGGGACGAGAGAACCACATTTAAATATTTGGAAGGATGTCATATTGAGGAAGAGGCAAGTTTGTTTTCTGCTTCTCCAGCGACTAGGACACAATGTAGCAATGGATTCAAATGGCAGGAAAAGAAACTCCACCTAAACATTAGGAAGAACTTCCCAATAGTAAGAGCTGTTCAACAGTAAAAGGTTGCTGTCTGGAATCTCGTTCTCTGGGTGGGTGGCCATCTGTCGAAGGTACTTTGATTGTCTTCCTGTGCGGTGAAAGAGGTTGAACTGGATGGCCATTATAGTCTCTTCCAACTGTGTGATAATGACAACGTCGTCTGTGCGCATTCAGAAGTTGACCTACAAGCCACTCTAAACACCTTCGCAGAAGCATATGAGAAGCTCGGCCTGTCATTAAACATCGAGAAAACCTTCCACCTGGAAACCGATGCCCTCACTGCGGGAGATGATGCAGATCAAAAATAGGGCTCCACAGTCACCTACGGGCCCACCGCCAGGACACTACACTGGGAGGACCATCATCCTCAGACTACATCTGCTTTGGGAGATGGTGGTCAGGCATCCGGACAACGTGGCCAGTCCAGCGGAGTTGATGGCAGAGGACCATCGCTTCAATGCTGGTGGTCTTTGCTTCTTCCAGCATGCTGACGTTTGTCCGCTTGTCTTCCCAAGAGATTTGCAGGATTTTCCGGAGGCAGCGCTGATGGAATCGTTCCAGGACTTGCATGTGACATCTGTAGACAGTCCACGTCTCACAGAAAAATACTGCACTCGCAGAGCTCAGATGGTGTTGTATTTTAGTGTCAATGTTGACATCTGTAGATTGTCCACATTTCGCAGGCATATAGCAGGGTTGGGAGGACAATAGCTTTATAAACAAGCACCTTGGTATCCCTACGGATGTCCCAGTCCTCGAACACTCTCTGCTTCATTCGGAAAAATGCTGCACTCGCAGAGCTCAGGCGGTGTTGTATTTCGGTGTCAATGTTGACTTTGGTAGAGAGGTGGCTGCCAAGGCAGGGTTGGGAGGACAATGGCTTTATAAACAAGCACCTTGGTCTCCCCACGGATGTCCCTGTCCTCAAACACTCTCTGCTTCATTCGGAAAATTGCTGCACTCGCAGAGCTCAGGTGGTGTTGTATTTTGGTGTCAATGTTGACATCTGTAGATTGTCCACATTTCGCAGGCATAGAGCAGGGTTGGGAGGGCAGTAGCTTTATAGACAAGCACCTTGGTCTCCCGACGGATGTCCCAGTCCTCAAACACTCTCTGCTTCATTCGGAAAAATGCTGCACTCGCAGAGCTCAGACGGTGTTGTATTTTGGTGTCGATGTTGACTTTGGTGGAGAGGTGGCTGCCAAGGTAGCGGAAATGGTCAACATTTTCTAATGTTACACCATTAAGCTGTATCTGGCATTGGAGAGGGGTTGGCTGGTGACTGCTGGAACAGCACTTTGGTTTTCTCAATGTTCAATGACAGGCCGAGCTTCTTGTATGCTTCTGCAAAGGTGTTTAGAGTGGCTTATAGATCTTCTTCTGAATGCGCACAGACGACATTGTCATCAGCATACTGGAGTTCTATAACAGATGTTGTTGTAACCTTGGTTTTGGCTTTCAGTCTGCTGAGGTTGAATAGCTTGCCATCTGTCCGATAGATTATTTCCACTCTGGTGGGAAGCTTCCCATCAACAAGGTGAAGTATCATAGCAATGAAGATGAGAATAGAGTTGGGGCAATAACACATCCCTGTTTGACACCTGATTCCACCTTAAATGGGTCACTTTGGGAGCCATTGCTGTCCAAGACTGTTGCCATCATGTCATCATGGAGTATGTTCACAAATCCTATCTATCTGTCATGCAAACTAGGGATGATGGGAATTGCAACCCAACAGCCCTTGAGACTCTGAGATTGGGGAAAGGATAAAGGATATTTTAAAGTTGGGCAACCTATCCACAAGCCTTGTGTCTCAGTTCAAATCTCACTCTCCTGACTAAACAGAACAAACCGCAGATGACTTCCAAAGTATCCCAATCAGCTTTAGTCATGATGTCCAAATGACAAGGAATACAGGATCCATAGTCTGGCATCTGGAAAAGGGCAACATAACATGACCTGTTGGGCCAGATTCGGCTTTGACATATGCGACCTATGGGGATTTCATGGGGTTTTCTTAGGCAAGGAAGACTCAGAGGTGTTTTTGCTTTGAAATAGACCCGACAGACCCTTGGTTGTCTTTGGTGGTCTCCCATCCAAGCACTAACCAGGGGCAACCCTGCTTAGCATCCAGAATGAGACAGCATCTYGTGCCTTTAGGCCAGTGTTTCTCAACATTCCTAATGCCACGACCCCTTAATACGCTTCCTCGTGTTGTGGTGACCCCCAACCATAAAATTAGTTTCATTGCTACTTCATAACTGTCATTTTGCTACTGTTATGAATAGTAATGTAAATATCTGATATGCAGGGTGTATTTTCATTCACTGGACCAKATTTGGCACAAAGACCCAATACARCCAAATTTAAGTACTGGTGGGATTGGGGGKGTGTATTGATTTTGTCCTGTGGGAGTTGTAGTTMCTGGGATTTATAGTTAACCTACAATCGAAGAGRGTTCTGAATGCCACCAACGATGGAARTGAACCAAACTTGGCACACAGAACTCCCACGACCAAGAGAAAATACTGGAAGGGTTTGGTGGGCACTGACTTTGAGTTTTGGGAGTTGTAGTTCACCTACATCCAGAGAGTACTGTGGACTCAAACAATGATGGATCTGGGCCAAACTTAGCACGAATTCACAATATGCCCAAATGGGGTTTGGGGAAAATAGACCTTGACATTTGGGAGTTATAATTGCTGGGATTTATAGTTCACCTACAATCAAAGAGCATTCTGAACCCTGCCAACGATTGAATGGGGCCAAACTTCCCACACAGAACCTCCATGACCAACAGAAAATACTGTGTTTTCTTGTGGTCTTTGGTGACCCCTCTGACACCCCCTTGCGACCCCTCCAGGGGTCCCGATCCCCAGGTTGAGAAACACTGCTTTAGGCTATTATTCAGGCATTGTGTGCATGCGCCTTCAAACCACAACTCCATGGGTCACGTAGCAACGAAAGGGGTGTCCAAATGTGTTTTAACCTGTACCCCCATGTTCCCCAAGGGAAGTCGTTCTTTACAGCCTGCAATCCTGGGCTAGTAACATTCGCCGCTATTACTGTAAGCGTTGCAATATTCCTGAGATAATGTATGTGAAGTGCTTGGAGCAGTTGGAAACAGCCTTAAATATTAGCATTGCTATGATTAAAAATAATTTCTGGAATTGGATTTTAATGGCCTTTTAATGGAGTCATTTTACACGCATTTTCTAACTTCGCCGTCGCCAGTTTTCTCTCTCCCTTTTCTGTTTCTGTGCTTTCCAAACTTTGGAGCCTATGGCTTGGCCAGACATGTGTGCATTCGTTTGTGTGCACTTTGGTGCAAAAGGATATTCTGCACCATCGCTAGCCTGTGCTTGTTGTCCCTTGGAGTTGTAGTTTTGCAAGGTCTTGAGCCTTTTCTACCAAACACCAGTAATGTTTCTCTAAACTACAAGTCTCAGGATTGCATAGCAAGGAGATATGGCTGTTCTAATGTTTGTTTGTTTTTTGTCGTGCCAGGAGTGACTGCAAGTCGCTCCTTGTGTGAGAAAATTGGCCGTCTGCAAAGACGTTGCCCAGGGGACGCCTGGATGATTTGATGTTTTTATCATCCTTGTGGGAGGCTTCTCTCATGTCCCCGCATGAGGAGCTGGAGCTGATAGAGGGAGCTCATCCGCCTCTCCACGGATTCGAACCTGTGACCTGTCGGTCTTCAGTCCTGCTGGCACAGGGGTTTAACCCACTGTGCCACCGGTGCTAATGGTGTTATTTATTTATTGTGTCAGAAGCAAACCGAGGGTACATTTGTAATGTATTTAAAAACACAAAGTTTTAAAGCTTTACTAAATGTCTTTTGACCAATAGCTGGCCACTTGGAGTGCCTCTGGTGTTGCTATAAGAAAGTCCTCCATTGTGCATGTGGCAGGGCTCAGGTTGCATTGTAGTAGGTGGTCAGTGGTTTGCTCTTCTCCACACTCGCATGTCGTGGATTCCACTTTGTGGCCCTATTTCTGAAGGTTGGCTCTGCATCTCGTGGTGCCAGAGCACAGTCTGTTCAGCGCCTTCCAAGTCGCCCAGTCTTCTGTGTGCCCAGAGGGGAGTCTCTCATTTGGTATCAGCCATTGGTTGAGGTTCTGGGTTTGAGCCTGCCCCTTTTGGACTCTCGCTTGCTGAGGTGTTCCAGCGAGTGTCTCTGTAGATCTTAGAAAACTATTTCTTGATTTAAGTCGTTGACGTGCTGGCTGATACCCAAACGGGGATGAGCTGGAGATGTCTCTGCTAAGCAGTGTAATTTCTCCAGTGGTGTAGGGCGCAGACACTCCGTGATAATGCGGCATGTCTCATTCAGAGCCACATCCACTGTTTTAGCGTGGTGAGATGTGTTCCACACTGGGCATGCATACTCAGCAGCAGAGTAGCATAGCGCAAGGGCAGATGTCTTCACTGTGTCTGGTTGTGATCCCCAGGTTGTGCCAGTCAGCTTTCATATGATATTGTTTCTAGCACCCACTTTTTGCTTGATGTTCAGGCAGTGCTTCTTGTAAGTCAGAACACGGTCCAGGGTAACTCCAGGTATGTGGGTGTGCTGCAATGCTCCAGTGGGATTTCTTCCCAGGTAATTCTCAGAGCTTGAGATGCTTGTCTTTTCTTAAGGTGAAAAGCACATGTCTGTGTTTTAGATGGATTAGGGATCAGCTGGTTTTCCCTGTAATAGGCAGTAAGAGCACCTAGAGCTTCTGAGAGCTTCTGTCCAACCATCTCAAAGCTCCCTGCTTGAGCGGTGATGGCACGATCATCAGCATAGATGAAGCTCTCTGTCCCTTCTGGCAGTGGCTGGTCATTTGTGTAGATGTTGAACATGGATGGAGCAAGCACGCTCCCCTGAGGCAGGCCGTTCTTCTGTTTCCGCCATCTGCTTCTCTGGCCCTGGAACTCAACAAAAAGCTCCTGTTTTGTAGCAGGTTTCCTATGAGGCGGGTGAGGGGATCGTCCTTTGTGATATTATACATTTTTCTCAGGAGGAGGCGGTGGTTTACAATATCATAAGCCGGTGACAGGTCTATGAAGACAGCTCCTGTGATCTGCTGCCTTTCAAAGCCATCTTCTATGTGCTGAGTCAGGTTCAGCACTTGCGATGTGCAGCTTTTGCCTTTCCTGAAGCCAGCTTGCTGTGGAATCAGACATGGGTCTATTTTTTCCATAATTCTATTCAAAATAAGTCTCTCCAGAGCATGGATGGAGCAAGCACGCTCCCCTGAGGCAGGCCGTTCTTCTGTTTCCGCCATCTGCTTCTCTGGCCCTGGAACTCAACAAAAAAGCTCCTGTTTTGTAGCAGTTTTCCTATGAGGCGGGTGAGGTGGTCGTCCTTTGTGATATTATACATTTTTCTCAGGAGGAGGGGGTGGTTCACATATCATAGGCTGCTGACGGGTCTATGAAGACAGCTCCTGTGATCTGCTGCCTTTCAAAGCCATCTTCTATGTGCTGAGTCAGGTTCAGCACTTGCGATGTGCAGCTTTTGCCTTTCCTGAAGCCAGCTTGCTGTGGATCAGACATGGGTCTATTTTTTCCATAATTCTATGCAGAATAAGTCTCTCCAGAACTTTGTAGAGGTGGCACAGCAGGGAGATTGGTCTGTAGCTTTTTGGATCATTATGGTCTTTGCCTGGCTTCAAGATGACAATGACTCTTGCTTTCCTCCAGATTTTGGGGATCTGACAGGATGCAGTGCAGTTGTTCATCAGCTCCAGTAGCCAGCACTTTGCTTTTGGGCCAAAGTTCTTGATTTGTTCCATCCGTAAATACTCTATGTATCTATATACCAAGCATGGGCAAACTTCGGCCCTCCAGGTGTTTTGGATTCCAACTCCCACAATTCCTAACAGCCGGTAGGCTGTTAGGAATTGTGGGAGTTGGAGTCCAAAACACCTGGAGGGCCCAAGTTGGCCCATGCCCGTCCTAGGAGATTCTTGGGGTCTCCTGGGGTCAACTCTTTCCTCTGTCCTTGCGGAGGTCACACTTCCTTAACCTGCCTCCCGGGAGGGTAAATAAGATAAGAAGACTTAGGCTTGAGTCCTTGTCTCTGCAAGGGGTGGGTGGCTAAACGCCGGGGAATAATCGGAAGGGAGTGACAGATTCTCTTGCCGTTTTTTCCTCCAAAGCTTAACATTGCTGTTGCCGCAAACTCCAGTCCGTTTCGGGACATCCAGATCCAACGCCAGGCTGGTTAAAGTGGTGCCAAACTGCATTCCTTCTCCAAGAGTCTGCGGAGAAAGGAGCGAGAAGGGGGGCGAAAGTGAGACCAAGCCAAAGCCATCTGTCCCTTGGCTAATTATCCTTAATGACGATCTCTGGCCTCCAAACAGGAAGACCGCGCAGGAAATAGTGCGTTTCCTTTGGGAAGTCTGGGGCCAGGATTTGAGTAATGGGGGAGAATGAGAAGCACTGGTAGAGCAATGCGTTTGAATGCCAGGAAAATATTTAGGATGGTCAGAGCTGTTGCTTCATGATGTGGACGAACCTCCTTCTCTGGATGGCCATCCGTCGGGAGGGCTTTAATGGTGGTCAACCAAGATTGGGCTGGGATTCTTAAGGCTTCTCTTTCTCCTTCCTCTTCATTGCTTTCGTAACCCTTTCTCTCCTTTTTTCCAGGATGAAACGTCGGTGAGCAGCGAGGATTTTGATATGAGCGACTCCACATGGATGTCAGCTGACCAGCATCTCAACTCCAGTTTGAGCCCCAGCCAGGCGGAAGGCATGCGCAGCCCGCAGAACATCCACAGCCAGGAAGACGGTGAGCATCATTTGGGAGGGGGACACTATACCTTAAAGCAGGCACGGGCCAACTTCGGCCCTCCGGGTGTTTTGGACTCCAACTCCCACAATTCCTAACAGCCTGGAACTCAACAAAAAAGCTTCTGTTTTGTAGCAGGTTTCCTATGAAGTTTTCCTATGAGGTTTCCTATGAGAGCTCGGGAAGCTTGAATTGTGGGAGTTGGAGTCCAAAACACCCGGAGGGCCAAAGTTGGCCCATAGCTGCAACTACACCACGCAACAAAGTAAAAGTCCAATCACATACCACTACACAATGTTTTTGTTCCTGGGTTATAAACGTCATTTCCTAATTGGTTCTATCATCAAAACATGGGAAACGTTTATTAAACTGCCAAAACTTTGTTTCTGCGGGAGGGACGTCATCCTGCAGTCCATTTGGCTCTAGTTTTGCAATGAATTATCTCATAGAGTCTCAACTGATTCAACATACTTGGTGGCACAAAAGCAAAGTTTGTGGAGTAGACTCTCAAAGTCAGTACTGAAATAACACTTTCAAACCAGGAACAGATTGGTTTGTTATAGGTTTTTTCAGGCTATATGGCCATGGTCTAGAGGCATTCTCTCCTGACGTTTTGCCTGCATCTATGGCAAGCATCCTTAGAGGTAGTGAGGTCTGTTGGAACTAGACCTCACAACCTCTGAGGATGCTTGCCATAGATGCAGGCGAAACGTCAGGAGAGAATGCCTCTAGACCAGGGGTAGGGAACCTTTGGCCCTCCAGCTGTGGTGGACTTCAACTCCCACAATTCCTTGAGGCTCGGCATTGGGCCAAGGTAAGCCTTTGGGGCGAATGCCGAGCCTCAAGGAATTGTGGGAGTTGAAGTCCACCACAGCTGGAGGGCCAAAGGTTCCCTACCCCTGCTCTAGACCATGGCCATATAGCCCGAAAAAGCCTACAACAACCCAGTGATTCCGGCCATGAAAGCCTTCGACAATACAGGAACAGATTTTTTTGTTTTTGTTGTTGTTGTTGTTGTTGGTATATGAAACACAACAAGATGAGTCCACAGCAGACACTCTGCTGGCTGTTGTATTGGATCACACGTCGGACACTTCCCAAGAGTCTAGGACTGTGTGATGTATCAGTGAATAATATGTGCAGATTCCAGTAAGGTGGCCTTCTGCAGCTGGCAGATGGTAATTTTGTCAGCGCCGATTGTGTTTAAGTGCAGGCCAAGGTCTTTAGGCACTGTACCCAGTGTGCCGATCATCACTGGGACCACCTTGATGATGATGATGATGATGATGATGATGATTACTATTACATCGGTCTTGCCTGGGTGTTGCAGGAGCTGCTTCCCCTACTTTCATCCCTTCTTTCCCTCCCTTCATACCTTTTCCCTTTTACTTTCCCTGCCCTTCCTTCCTTCCTTCTTTCTTTTTCTCTTTCTCTCTTTCTCTCTCTCTCTTTTTCTCTCTTTCCCCCTCCCTCCCTCCCTTCCTTTCATCCCTTCCTTTTTTTCTCTCCTTGTTTTTTCCTTCCCCTCCACTTTCACTCCTCTCCCGCTCTGAGAGGGCCTTCCTTCCTTCCTTCCTTCCTTCCTTCCTTCCTTCCTTCCTTCTTTCCTTTCTTCCTTCTGTCCGTTCCTTCCTCTCTCTGTTCTCTTTCCTTCCCCTCCACTTTCTCCCTTTGCAGCTCTGAGAAGGCCCACATCTCAATGTCTTCATGGCAACATGGCTCCCTTCCCTGCTTGCTTGCTTGCTTGCTTTCTTCTTTCTTCTTCCTTCCTGCCCTCTTCCTTCCTTCTTTCCCTCCTTTTTCCCTCCTTCTTTTCTTCCTCCTCCTTCCTTCCTTCCCCCTCTTCCTTCCTCCCTCCCTCCCTCCCTCCCTCCCCCCTCCCTCCTTCTTTTCTTTCTTCTTTTCTTCCTTCCTCCTCCTCCCTGCTCTTCTTTTTCCTTCTTTCCTTCATTCTTTCCCCTTCCTCCTCCCTCCCTCCCCTGCTCCCTCCCTTCTTTTCTTCTCTTTTTTCCTTCCTTCTTCACTTCCTTCCTTCCTTCCTCCTTCTTCCTTCCTTCCTTCCTTCTTCCCCTTCTCCTTCTTTCTTCCTTTCTTTCTTTTTGTCCTTCTTTTTCCTTCTATTTCTTTTTTCCTTCTTTTCTTCCTGCCTGCCTGCCTTCTTCCTCCCTCCCTCCCTCTCATACACATACCACAATCCTTTTCCAGTGACATCACAGAGGGCCACTCTACCTAGCAAACAGCCTTTGTGGTACACACCAATAAACATACATACATATTTTAACCTGTATGTATGGAGACCCATATCCCATTTTTACCTCTTGAACACACGAGAAGAGGGAGCTCTTTGCAAGTAGAAAGCTAGTCCTGTAGAAAAGAAGATCCATGTAGCTTGTTTCCTGATAAGCCGACTTTCTACTTGCAGGTATCTTTTTTGCAAGGTACCTTTAGCAGAATGTTTAAAGTGTGTTCCCCCTCACTTGCATCCTGAAGTGGCTTGATGTACATCCCCAATGCAATGACAATTTCCATAGGCTAAAGCGGACTCGATGGGGTGAGTGGTGGGTGTGAATCCTTCCTTCACAGAAGGGAGTTCAGATAACAGGATGGGTCAAAGTCAAGCTGCATGGGTCAGAGATCTCCTTGGTGGCATTTGGGCAGAGCTGGTGGACCGAACCTTCACCCAGGCTTTGTCCGGAGTGCCTGAATCCCGCATTGTCCCGTGGCTGGCGGGGCCCGAGAGGAAATCTAGGGAAGTCATGCTCCCCATGCTCTATTCTGCTTTGGTTAGACCACACCTGGAATATTGTGTCCAATTCTGGGCACCACAATTCAAGAGAGATATTGACAAGCTGGAATGTGTCCAGAGGAGGGCGGCTAGGGTCTGGGTCTGGAGAACAAGACCTATGAGGAGCGGCTTAAGGAGCTGGGCATGTTTAGCCTGAAGAAGAGGAGGCTGAGAGGAGATATGATAGCTGTGTATAAATATGTGAGAGGAAACCACAGGAAGGAGGAGGGAGCAAGCTTGTTTTCTGCTTCCTTGGAGACTAGGACGCGGAACAATGGCTTCAAACTACAAGAGAGGAGATTCCATCTGAACATGAGGAAGAAATTCCTGACTGTGAGAGCCGTTCAGCAGTGGAACTCTCTGCCCCGAAGTGTGGTGGAGGCTCCTTCTTTGGAAGCTTTGAAACAGAGGCTGGATGGCCATCTTTCAGGGGTGATTTGAATGCAATATTCCTGCTTCTTGGCAGAATGGGGTTGGACTGGATGGCCCATGAGGTCTCTTCCAACTCTTTGATTCTATGAAATGCCTGCCCCCCTCCCCTTTAGGCGCATTTGGAGGCTGGCTGCTTGGAGAGGCGAGCGAGTGAGTGAGGGGGTGCAAAGGGACAAAAATACCTCCCTCTGTGGAAGGCAAGAAAGGCCCATTGTCCTCCAAGCACCACATCGCCCAGAAGAGGAGGAGAAAGGGAGAAGAGGCCCTCCTTAATTCCCTTTGCCTTTCTGGGACAGAAAATAAAAAGCCATGCAGAGATATAGAATACTTACTTACTTACTTAGGTGATCCTTCGTAGCTCGTGGTGTCTTGGTGGTGGGTCCGTAGGTGGCTGTGGAGCCCCATTCTTGACCTGCATGTTCTCCTACAGTGAGGGCATTGGTTTCCAGGTGGAAGGTCGTCCCAGTCAGGGTTGGCTTGATGCACCTTCCTCTTGGCACGTTTCTCTCTTCGTCCTCCATTCGTGCCTCTTCAAATTCTGCAGCACTGCTGGTCACAGCTGACCTCCAGCTAGAGCGCTTGAAGGCCAGGGCTTCCCAGTTCTCAGTGTCTATGCCAGAGTTTTTAAGGTTGGCTTTGAGCCCATCTTTAAATCTCTTTTTCTGCCCACCAACATTCCATTTTCTGTTCTTGAGTTCGGAGTAGAGCAACTGCTTTGGGAGACGGCGATTGGGCATTCAGACAACATGGCCAGTCCAGCGGAGTTGATGGCGGAGGACCATTGCTTCAATGCTGGTGGTCTTTGCTTCTTCCAGCACACTGACGTTTGTCCGCCTGTCTTCCCAAGAGATTTGCAGAATTTTTCAGAGGCAGCGCTGATGGAATCGTTCCGGGAGTTAAACATAACGTCTGTAGATAGTGCTCGTTTCGCAGGCGTATAGCAGGGTTGGGAGGACACGGGCTTTATAAACAAGCAGCTTGGAGACCTGGAAACGGCCTGTGCAAAAGGTGATGCAGCTGGTTAAGAAACCAGTGCAATTCTAGGCTACATCCGTCCGAGGACTGTGTTTAGACCAGGCATGGGCCAACTTGGGCCTTCCCTCCAAGGTGTTTTGGGACTTCAACTCCCACAATTTGTAACAGCTGTGGGAGTTGAAGTCCAAAACACCTGGAGAGAAGGCCCGATCTGGCCCATGCCTGAGAGGCAGACTAAGGAACAATGTGCATGGCGTCTTGACCATTGCCAAATCAGTGATAGATTTGCCCTGGAGGACCCAGGGAGGGCTGGTACAAGGAGGCGCCTTTCACGTTTGGAGGGCAGACCCAGAACAGGGCCACTTTGTCCTCCCGGCCAGTCGGCTCCAGCCACATCGCAGCCGCAACGGCCGGCCGGCTTCTCCTCCTCCCCAAAGAGCCCATGGACCTCCATGCGGAGGGAGCAACAAGGTCTTGAACGGCCGGGAAACAAGGTAACATCAGAGGAGACGTTCGCTGGACATCCACGGTCTGGGTTCTTTGTTTTGTGTGTGTTAGGTGAGGCAGGAAAAAATAAGAAAGGAGCAGATATGGGATGAGAACAGAATTTGTTTTTTCAACTCAGGAGCAACTTGAGAAACTGCAAGTTGCTTCTGGTGTGAGAGAATTGGCCATCTGCAAGGACGTTGCCCAAGGGATGCCCAGGTATTTTGATGTTTTACCATCCTCGTGGGAGGCTTCTCTCATGTTGATGCATGGGGGGCTGGAGCTGACAGAGGGAGCTCATCCGACACTCTCCCCAGATTCGAACCGCTGACCTATTGGTCAGCAGTCCTGCCAGCACAAAGGTATAACCCATTGCACCATTGAGGACTCATTGAGAACAGAATGCCTGGAAGGGGTCTTCGTAGACCGCAAGCCAAGCAGTGTGATGCAGCGGCTCAAAAAGCCAATGCGATTCCAGGCTGCATCAGAAGGAGTATAGTGTCCAGATCGAGGGAAGTCATTGCTTTGGTCAGACCTCACTCAGAATACACTGTGTCCATTTTTGGGCAAAGCATTTTGATATTGATAAGCTGGATGGTGATCGGAGAAGAGAGACCAAAAGGGTCCAAGGTCTGGAAACTGTGAATCCCTGTGAGAAGCAGCTTAGGGAGCTGAAAAGAATTTGGAAAAGAGCTTGGCTTAGGTTGGGTAACTGAAGATTCAGGGAGAACGTGGTAAAGGTAAAGGTTAGGGTTAGATGCACCCAAAGAATAGACAGGTAAGGTTTTCCTCTGACATTAAGCCCAATCGTGTCCGACTCTGGAGCTCATCTCCATTTCTAAGCTGAAGAGCCGGTGTTGTCCGTAAACACCTCCAAGGTCATGTGGCCAGCATAATTGCATGGAGTGCTGTTCCCTTTCTTCTGCAGCAGTATCTATTGATCTACTCACATTTGCATGTTTTCGAACTGCTAGGTTGGCATAAGCTGGGGCTAACAGTGGGAGCTCACCTCGCTCCCCGGATTCGAGCCTGCAACCTTTCAGCCAGCAAGTTCAGCAGCTCAGCGATTTAACCTGCTTGCACCACTGCGGACACCGTGATAGCCATGCTTAAATATATTAAAGGATGTGATATTAAGGAGTGGGGCAGGCTTGTTTTCGACTGCTCTGGAAACTAGAGTACAATGGATTCAAATTGCAGAAAAAGAGATTCTACCAGGTCTCCCAACCTCTGAGGATGCCTGCCATAGATGCAGGCGAAACGCTAGGAGAGAATGCTTCTGGAACATGGCCAGACAGCCCGGAAGAGTCACAGCAACCCATTAGGGAGATGGATAGCGGTGTTTGGCAGTGAAATGTGCTGCTGCCTCAAGAGTGTTGGTGGATCCTCCTCCTTTGGAGGTTTTGCAGCGGAGGCTGGATGGCCATCTGTGGTGAGGGCTTTGATTGTGTCTCCTCCCATGGCAGAAGGGTGTTGGGCTGGATGGCCCTTAAAGGCCTCTTCAATGATTTTGTGATGCTGGTTTTCTATGGCACTGTCGCAGTGTTTTTTCCATCTGTGGCCAGAACAAAAATATGCTCTTGGTGTAATGTATGTTTTCCCCCTTTCCTTGCGCCCATCCCTTTGTACTTTCTCAACTTGGGGGTCGGGACCCCTGGGGAGGTAGTGAGGGGTTGTCGGAGGGGTCGCCAAAGACCATCAGAAAACCCAGCCTTTTCTCTTGGTCATGTGGGTCCTGTGTGGGAAGTTTGGCCCAATGCTATCATTGTTGGGATTCAGAACGCTCTTTGATTGTAGGTGAACTATAAATCCCAGCAACTACAACTCCCAAATGTCAAGGTGTATTTTCCCCAAACTTTACCAGTGTTCACATTTGGGCATATTGAGTATTTGTGCCAAATTTGGTCCAGATCCATCATAGTTTGAGTCCAGAGTGTTCTCTAGATGTAGGTGAACTATAACTCCAAAACTCAAGGTCAGTGCCCACCAAACCTTTCCAGTATTTTCTGTTGGTCATGGGGGTTTTCTGTGCCAAGTTTGGTTCAATTCCATCATTGGTGGAGTTCAGAATGCTCTTTGATTGTAGGTGAACTATAAATTCCAGCAACGACCACTCCCAGGTGTCTTATTTTTTGTGAGGAAGGGACTGGTGTTGTTCAAAGCAAACCTGCTCTCAGCCCTGATATTTTGATCAGTTAGTACTAAGGCAGTGTTTCTCAACCTGGGGGTGGCAACCCCTGAGGGGGGGGGGTCGCAAAGGGGGTTTCAGAGGGGTTGCCAAAAACCATCAGAAACTGCATATTTCTGATTTTCTTAGGAACCCTTTTGGCAAAGAAGGCTGAAGATCTCCCCACCTGTCTTTCTTTTCCTTGTTGGAAACAGTCACTGAATACTGCCACCAAAATCCCTCCTCTTGTTTTCTGGATGTAGGTGAACTACAACTCCACAACTCAAGGTCAATGCCCACCAAACCCTTCCAGCATTTTCTGTTGGTCATGGGAGTTCTGTGTGCCAAGTTTAGTTCAATTCCATTGTTGGTGGAGTTCAGAATGCTCTTTGCTTGTAGGTGAACTATAAATCCCAGCAACTACAACTCCCAAATGACAAAATCACCCCCCCCCCCCAAACCCCACTAGTATTGAGATATGGGCGCATCAGGTATTTGTGCCAAATTTGCTCCAGTGAATGAAAATACATCCTTTGTATCAGATATTTACATTACGATTCATAACAGTAGCCAAATTACAGTTATGAAGTAGCAATGAAAATAATGTTATGGTTGGGAGTCACCGCCACATGAGGAACTGGATTAAGGGGTCACTGCATTAGGAAGGGTGAGAAACACTGGTGTAGTTGAAAGCATGGGCGTCCAGGTGTTTTGGACTCCTCTTTTGATATCAGCCATTGTGACTTTTCTGTTGGTCATGAGAGTTCTGTGTGCCAAGTTTGGCCCAATTCTATTGTTGGTGGAGTTTAGAATGCTCTTTGATTGTAAAGGTAAAGGTAAAGGTTGTCCTGTGACATTAAGTCCAGTCATGTCTGGACTTAATGCTCATCTCCATTTCTAAGCCGAAGAGCCGGCGTTGTCCATAGGCACCTCCAAGGTTGCTGAGATGGTAGAACAGAAGCTTTCCGAAGCTCTAGGTGCTCTTATTGCCTATTACAGGGAAAACCAGCTGATCCCCCAACCCAGAAATACCTCCAAGGTCATGTGGCCAGCATGACTGCATGGAGCGCCGTTACCTTCCCACCGCAGCAGTACCTATTGATCTACTCACATTTGCATGTTTTCGAACTGCTAGGTTGGCAGAAGCTGGGGCTGACAGCAGAAGCTCACGCCTCTCCCCGGAATCGAACCTGCTTCCTTTCGGTCAACAAGCTCAGCATCTCAGCGCTTTAACCCATTGCGCCACTGGGGGCTCCTCTACATCCTTTGATTGTAGGTGAACTATAAATCCCAGCAACTGCAACTCCCAAATGTCAAGGTCTATTTCCTCCAAACTCCAGCAGGCTTCACATTTGGGCACATTGTGTATTTGTGTCAAGTTTGATCCAGATCCATCATTCTTTGAGTCCACAGTACTCTGGATGTAGTTGAACTACAACTCCAAAACTCAAACTCAATGCCCACCACATCCTTCCAGTATTTTCTCTTGGTCATTGGAGTTTTGTGGTTCGATTCCATCAATGGTGGAGCTCACGCCGCTCCCCGGAATTGAACCTGCTTCCTTTCGGTCAACAAGCTCAGCAGCTCAGCGCTTTAACCTACTGCGCCACTGGGGGCTCCTCTACATCCTTTGATTGTAGGTGAACTATAAATCCCAGCAACTGCAACTCCCAAATGACATAACCAATTTCCCCCTAAATGCCACCAGTATTCAAATTTGGGGGTGTTGGGTATTTGTGCCAAATTTGGTCCAGTGAATGAAAGTACATCCTACATATCAGATATTTACATGATAGCAAAATAACAGTTATGAAGTAGCAAGGAAAATAATGTTATGGTTGGGGGTCAGCACCACATGAGGAAGTGTATTAAGGGGTCGTGGCATTAGGAAGGTTGAGAAGCACTGTGCTGAAGCGTCCGGCCCTCTCCGTAGGCCTTGCCCGGCTTTGCTCTCCCTAATTTGCCCTGAGCCGCCTGGCGTTCCTTCACCCCTCCTTTTCTCTCTGTTCCCATCCCTTCTGCCAGTGAATAATTTATGGCGCTGCTCCACTGCTCCGCATCTTGCCTGGCTGCTGTTTCAGCCGGAGAGGGGACGACAACGTCAACAACGATGATGATGATGATGATGATGCTGTGGCCGGCCGTCTGCTCCAAGCCAGACAATGTCCTCCACCGGAAGCCCGGCTTAATGCTGGAAGGAAACCATTGCGCCTCCTGTTTGTCCCCAAAGCCGGGGATGAGTGGCATGCAAAGGGTGCTGCTTCCACTCCCACCCACCCAGGACCCATTCCCCCCCCCCATATCCCTCCACAGGGGGTGATTATTCTCTCCCCCATTCCATCACACGCACGACGATTGGTGGGTTATTCCTGGAGCCCTCGAGGAGCCAATTGGTGATAGGTGGGGCCGCCTCGAAGGGGTGGTTTTCCTTGGGCCACCGGCTGACTACATCGGGGAGGATGCGGCTTGCATAAGCCCATTGTTCTCCCGAGTCAAAGGAGGCTTTTGTCTGCTTTGGGCTGGCAGTGGGACAGAGCCCGGGAGCAAAGGAGGGAAAGAGGGAGGCACCCTTCGCCCCACATTTCGGGAGATCTGACTTTCTCCTTGAGACACCCGCCTCCCTCCCTTACTTTCCCATTCGAGCCAGCCGGATTGCGCCCCCCTCCACTCCATTTGGTTGCAAAACAAGCAAATCATGGAAGGGCCATCCAGTCCAACCGTGTGATGAAGCTGTTGGAAAAACCAATGCGATTCAATGCATCCATAGCAGTGGTTCTCACCCTTCCTAATGCCGCGACCCCTTAATACAGTTCCTCATGTTGTGGTGACCCCCAACCATAACATTCTTTGCTACTTCATAATTGTAATTTTGCTCCTGTTATGAAACATAATTTGGGAGTTGTAGTTGTTGGGATTTATGGTTCACCTACAATCAAAGAGTATTCTGAACTCCACCAATGATGGAATTGAATTGAACTTGGCACACAGAATGCCCATGACCAACAGAAAACACTGGAAGGGTTTGGTGGGCATTGACCTTGAGTTTGGGAGTTGTAGTTCACCTACAGAGAGCATTATGGACTCAAACAATGATGGATCTGGACCAAACTTGGCGTGGGTACTCCATATGCCCAAATTTGAACACTGGTGGAACTTGGGGGGAAATAGACCTTGACATTTGGGGGTTGTAGTTGCTGGGACTTATAGTTCACCTACAATCAAAGAGCATTCTGAACCTCACCAACGATATAATTGGACCAAACATCCCACACAGAACCCCCATGTCCAACAAAAAGTGGTCTTTGGCGACCCCTCTGACACTCCCTCGCGACCCCTCCAGGGGTCCCAACCCCCAGGTTGAGAAATGCTGATCTTTGGCAACATAAGGTCCAGATCCAGGGAAGTCATAGCCATGAGGTCTCTTCCAACTCTATGATTCTATGATTCTATGATTATATATTCTGCTTTGGCCAATTCCCACTTGGTGTAAAACCGCATCAAGTTCTGGGCAAAGCAATGCAAAGGGATATTATTATTATTATTATTATTATCATTATCATTATCATTATTATTATTATTATTATTATTATTATTATTATTATTAACACCACAAGATGAGTCCACAGCAGACACACTGCTGCCTGTTGTATTGGATCACACGTTGGACACTTCCCAAGTGTCTAGGACTATGTGATGTATCAGCAAATATTGTGTGCAGATCCCAGTAAGGTGGCCTTTTGCAGCTGGCAGGTGGTAATTTTGCCAGCGCCGATTGTGTTTAAGTGCAGGCCAAGGTCTTTAGGCACTGCACCAAGTGTGCCGATCACTACTGAGACCACCTTGACTGGCTTGTGCCAGAGTCTTTGCAGTTCGATCTTTAAATCCTCATATTGTGTCAGCTTTTCCAGTTGCTTCTCGTCAATCCTGCTGTCACCTGGGATTGCAACATCAACGATCCATACTTGGTTTTTTAACACGATCGTGAGGTCAGGAATATTGTGCTCCTCTGTCAGTCTGGACTCAAAAGTCCCAGAGTAGTTTGACGTGTTCATTTTCCGTTATATTTTCAGGCTTGTGGTCCCAGTAGTTCTTTGTCGCAGGCAGATGGTCTTTGTGGCACAAGTTCTGTGGATCATCTGAGCAATGGTGTTATGCCTCTGCTTGTAATCCGTCTGCGCGATCTTCTTGCAGCAGCTGAGGATGGGATCCATCGTTTCGTCTACTTCCTTGCAGAGTCTACACTTGGAATCTGTCAACTTTTAATTTCTGGCTTTGATCATCATCATCATCATTATCATTGTTGTCCTCATGGACAAGTTAAACATGAGCCAACAATGTGATATGGCGGCTCAAAAAGCCAGTGGGATTTTGGCTTGCACCAATAGGAACCTGGTACCTAGATCCAGGGCACCAAAATTAAAGGGAGATGTTGACTCTAAGCTGGAATTTGTCCAGAGGAAGAGGGCAACTCAAAGGATCAAGGGTCTGGAGAACAAACCCTATGAGGAGCAGCTTAAAGAGCTGGGCATGTTTAGCCTGCAGAAGAGAAGGTGGAGAGGAGACATGGTGAGGGTCAAGGATCAAGATGTGAGGGGAAGTCATAGGGAGGAGGGAGCAAGCTTGTTTTCTGCTGCTCTGGAGACTAAGATATGGGTGTCCACATGTGTTATACTAGGGCTTGGCATCTTTGGCCTCTGTAACTGGGAGTAAAGGAATATTGTCTTTCAGCATTCCACACTTCAGATGGATTTCTTCATGGAATTGTTAAAACCTTACATGGAACCATATGTGAGGGCAAGTCCTAGGGAGGAGGGAGCAAGCTTGTTTTCTGCTGCTCTGGAGACTAGGATGCAATGGAACAATAGCTTCAAACTACAGGAAAGGAGCTTCCATCTGAACATTAGGAAGAACTTCCTGACTGTGAGAGCTGTTCAGCAGTGGAACTCTCTGCCCTGGAGGGTGGTGGAGGCTCCTTCTTTGGAGGCTTTAAAGCAGATAATAATATTAATAATATTATTATTATTATTATTATTATTATTAATAATAATAATAATAAAGGATGATGATAAGGTTGATGACAGATCCCGAGTGTAGAGCTGTTCAGCAGTGGAACTCTCTGCCCTTGAGTGTGGTGGAGGCTCCTTCTTTGGAAGCTTTTAAACAGAGGCTGGACTCCAAATCCCACAATTCCTAACAACCTTCCGGCTTTTTGAGTTGCTGCATCACATTGTTGGCTCATGTTTAACTTGTCCATGATGATGATGATGATGATGGTGATGGTGATGATAATAATAATAATAATAATGTATTATGCTGATGATGATAATAAAGTATGATAATGATGATGATAAAGTTGATGACAGATCCCAAGTGTAGACTCCTCAAGGAGGCTGATGAAACAATGGATCACATCCTCAGCTGCTGCAAGAAGATCGGCAGATGGACTATAAGCAGAGGCACAACGCCATTGCTCAGACGATCCACTGTTCTTACAGAGGCACACAAACCGCTATATGCAATTGTACAGAAGCGTTAGATCAGGCATGGACCAACTTGGGCCCTCTAGGTGTTTTGGACTCCAACTCCCACAATTCCTAACAGCCCACTGGCTTTTTGAGTTGCTGCATCACATTGTTGGCTCATGTTTAACTTGTTGTCCATGATGATGATGATGATGATGATAATGGATGATGATAAAGTTGATGACAGATCCCGAGTGCAGACTCCTCAAGGAAGCTGATGAAACAATGGATAACATCCTCAGCTGCTGCAAGAAGATCAGCGAATGGACTACAAGCAGAGGCACAACACCATTGCTTAGACCACTGTTTTTACAGAGGCACAAGAACCCAATAATAATAATAATAATAATAATAATAATAATAATAATAATAATGGATGATGATAAAGTTGATGACAGATCCCGAGTGTAGACTCCTCAAGGAAGCTGATGGAACAATGGATCACATCCTTAGCTGCTGCAAGAAGATCGGCAGATGGACTACAAGCAGAGGCACAACGCCATTGCTCAGATGATCCACTGTTCTTACAGAGGCACAAGAACCCCTATATGCAATTGTGCAGAAGCGTTAGATCAGGCATGGGCCAACTTGGGCCCTCCAGGTGTTTTGTACTCCAACTCCCACAATTCCTAACAGCCTAGAATTGTGGGAGTTGGAGTCCAAAACACCTGGAGGGCCCAAGTTGGCCCATGCTTGCATTTGATCCTTTCTTGCATGACCAAAGGGGATTGGACTGAATGACCTCTGTGCTTCCAAGTGCCCATCAAGTTCTGCCCTTGGCCTTTCGCTCTCTTTCTTCTCCTCCTTTGGCCTGAAACACCTTGCTGTTCCTCGTAATCCTTTGATTGTCTCTGGCAGGAGAGCAAGCCGGCTCCCAAAGGAAAGCAAGCTGGTGATCTTTGCACACCTGGCTCGGAGGAGGAGGAGGAGGAGGTGGATCCGGTTACCTTTCCGGCCTCCTCCTCACCATGCGATGGCTGTATGGCCCCCCTCCCGCCGTGCCCTGGATTAGCAAGAAGGAGCAAGGCCATTTGGGATAGGGGGGCCAAGGGGGGTCGTCTCTCATTGGCCTGTGGGTCGGGCTGCCATTGGCCACCCGCAGAGGGAAAGAGGGGGGCTCTGTTGCCGTGGCGATGCCGGCCAGGGTGGCTGCACATCCGCCACCAGCCCGTGCCTCCCTCCATGGAGTAATGCGCCTTAATCCTTCGGAGAGGAGGCATCATTGGATGAAGCCGGGAAAGAGGGGAGGAGGGGGAGGCTGCCAGGCTGGGCTCCTTCTTGCAATGTTTCCCTGCGCATGCATGCGCTCATGCATGCGCTCATGTGCACATGCATGCACACCCCACAGCAAAGTGTGTGTCGCAAGATTGCACTATTTTATATAGCACTGAATATCCAACAATAGAGTTGGAAGATATCTCCAGAGGTTATCTAGTCCAACCTCATGCAGGGCACAACAACAACAACAACATGCTTTATTTATCTTGCACTCTATCTTCCCGAGGAGACGCACTGAATATCCAGCCACAGAGTTGGAAGATACCTCCAGAGGCCATCTAGTCCAACCTCATTCTGCCATGCAGGGCACAACAACAATAACAACAACACCAACAACAATAGCATACTTGATTTATATTGTGCTCTATCTTCCCTGCGCATGCATGCGCTCATGCATGCACTCATGCGCAAATGCATTCACACCCCCACAGCAAAGTGTGTGTCGCAAGATTACACTATTTTATATAGCACTGAACATCCAACAATAGAGTTGGAAGGTATCTCCAGAGGCCATCTAGTCCAACCTCATTCTGCCATGGAGGGCACAACAACAACAACAACAACAACAACAACAACAACATGCCGTATTTATATTCCGCTCATATCTCCCCGAGGAGACCCATTGAATATCCAGCCATAGAGTTGGAAGATACCTCCAGAGGCCATCTAGTCCAACCTCATTCTGCCATGCGCACATTCATGCACACCCCACAGCAAAATGTGTGTCGCAAGATTACACTATTTTATATAGCACTGAATATCCCACATTAGAGTTGGAAGATATCTCCAGAGGTTATCTAGTCCAACCTCATGCAGGGCACAACAACAACAACAACAACAACAACAACAACATGCTTTATTTATCTTGCGTTCTATCTTCCAGAGGAGATGCACTGAATATCCAGCCACAGAGTTGGAAGATACCTCCAGAGGCCATCTAGTCCAACCTCATTCTGCCATGCAGGGCACAACAACAATAACAACAACACCACCAACAACAACAGCATACATGATTTATATTGTGCTCAATCTTCCCTGTGCATGCATGCGCTCATGCATGCACTCATGCGCACATGCATTCACACTCCACAGCAAAGTGTGTGTCGCAAGATTACACTATTTTATATAGCACTGAATATCCAACCATAAAGTTGGAAGGTATCTCCAGAGGCCCTCTAGTCCAACCTCATTCTGCCATGGAGTGCACAACAACAACAACAACAACAACAACATGCTTTATTTATATTGCGCTCTATCTCCCCGAGGAGACACACTGAATATCCAGCCATAGAGTTGGAAGATATCTCCAGAGGCCATCTAGTCCAACCTCATTCTGCCATGCAGGGCACAACAACAACAACAACAACATGATTTATTTATATTCCACTCTATCTTCCTGAGGAGACGCATTGAATATCCAGCTGTAGAGTTGGAAGATACCTCCAGAGGCCATCTAGTCCAACTCCATTCTTCCATGCAGGGCACAACAACAACAACAATATACTTTATTTATATTCCATTCTATCTCCCCGAGGGGACTCAGGACAGATTACAGTACACATATACGGCAAACATGCAATGCTGTTATACAGTTAACAGAGACAGACAGTACATAAACATAGGGAAAAGCTTCCCATCTTTTTCCTGTTGTCCATAGACATCCTCCTGATCGAATTGTCAGCATGCCTTTATGGGTGCCTTTTACCTTCCCACCAAAGCGGGACCTTTGATGGGAACTCACATTACTGTTTTCGAACTTCTAGGTAAGCAGAAGCTAGGGTTGACAGTGGGAGCTCACCTTAACCCGCAGCTTGTACTGCCAAACTTCTGCAGTTAGCGGTTTAACCCACTGTGCTAATCGTGGCCCCTTTCACAATCCAAGCCCTCCCGACAGATGACCATCCAGCCTCTGCTCAAAAGCCTCCAGAGAAGGACGGAGATTCCAAAGGAGCATATTCCACTTCCAAACAGCTCTTTCCATCAGGAAGTTCTTCCTAATGACAAGATGGGAATGTCTTTTCTTGCCATTTGAATCCATTGCTGCCTTGTAGTCCAGTCTCCAGAGCAGCAATGATGATGATGATGATGATGATGATGATTTGTTGTTGTTGTTGTTGTTATGAGCTGTTTGACTGGGAAACGTGCGGCCTGGGAATCCAATGCAATCTCCCCTGGATATCTTTAAACTGAGGCTGGATGGCCATCTCTCAGGAGGGCTTTGATTGTGTCTTCCTGCCTGGCACAAAGGAGGTTGGACTGGATAGCCTATGAGGGTCCCTTCCAACTCTGGTAGGCTGCCATGGAGCAATACATCCAAATTGCAAGGATTACAAAGGAGGTTGGACTGGATGACCTCTGGAGGTCCCTTCCAACTCTGGTAGACTCTTGGTTGTTGTGGAGGCAATACATCCAAATTGCAGAGATTGCAAAGGAGGTTGGACTGGATGACCTCTGGAGGTCCCTTCCAACTCTGGTAGACTCTTGATTGTTGTGGATCAATACATCCAAATTGCAGGGATTGCAAAGGAGGTTGGACTGGATATCCTCTGGAGGTCCCTTCCAACTCTAGGGGAATATCTTGGAGCAATAGATCCAAATTGCAGGGGAAGCAATGTTAGGAAGAACTTCCTGACAGTAAGAGCTGTTTGGTAGCGGAATACTTACTGACTTACTTAGGCAAGCCCTCATAGTCCGAGGATGATGGTCCTCCAAGTTTGGTGTCCTGGCGGTGGGTTTGTAGGTGACTGTGGAGCCCTATTCTTGACCTGCATTTTCTTCTGCAGTGAGGGCATTGGTTTCCAGGTGGAAGGCAGTCTTGGACAGGGTTGGCTTCCTCTTGGCACGTTTCTCTCTTTCACCCTCCATTCGTGCCTCTTCAAATTCTGCAGCACTGCTGGTCACAGCTGACCTCCAGCTGGAGCGCTCAAGGGCCAGGGCTTCCCAGTTCTCAGTGTCTATGCCAGAGTTTTTAAGGTTGGCTTTGAGCCCATCTTTCAATCTCTTTTCCTGCCCACCAACATTCCGTTTTCCGTTCTTGAGTTCGGAGTAGAGCAACTGCTTTGGGAGACGGTGGTCGGGCATCCGGACAACATGGCCGGTCCAGCGGAGTTGATGGCGGAGGACCATCGCTTCAATGTTGGTGGCCTTTGCTTCTTCCAACATGCTGGTTGGACATCCGGACAACGTGGCCGGTCCAGCGGAGTTAATGGCGGAGGACCATCGCTTCAATGCTGGTGGCCTTTACTTCTTCCAGCACACTGACATTTCCCCGCCTGTCTTCTCAAGAGATTTGCAGGATTTTCCGGAGGCAGCACTGATGGAATCGTTTTAGGAGTTGCATGTGACATCTGTAGACAGTCCATGTTTCCCACTCGTAAATCAGGGTTGGGAGGACAATACCTTTATAGACAAGCACTTTGGTGTCCCTACGGATGGCCCGGTCCTCAAACACTCTCTGCTTCATTTGGGAAAATGGTGCACTTGCAGATCTCAGGCGGTTCGTACCAGAATTTGCATGTGACATCTGTAGACAGTCCACGTTTTGCAGGCGTATAGCAGGGTTGGGAGGACAATAGCTTTATAAACAAGCACTTGATGTCCCGGTCCTCAAACACTCTCTGCTTCATTTGGGAAAATGCTGCACTCGCAGAGCTCAGGCGGTGTTGTATTTCAGTGTCAGTGTTGACGTCTGTAGACAGTCCATGTTTCGCAGGGGCATAGAGCAGGGTTGGGAGGACAATAGCTTTATAAACAAGCACCTTGGTATCCCTACGGATGTCCCGGTCCTCAAACACTCTCTGCTTCATTCGGAAAAATGCTGCGCTTGCAGAGCTCAGGCGGTGTTGTATTTCGGTGTCGATGTTGACTTTGGTGGAGAGGTGGCTGCCAAGGTAGCGGAAATGGTCAACATTTTCTAATGTTACACCATTAAGCTGTATCTCTGGGATTGGAGCGGGGTTGGCTGGTGACTGCTGGAAGAGCACTTTGGTTTTCTCGATGTTCAATGACAGGCCGGGCTTCTTGTATGCTTCTGCGAAGGTGTTTAGAGTGGCTTGTAGGTCTTCTTCTGAATGTAGTGGAATATGCCCCTTGGGACTCTGATGTCATCTTTATAAACAGGCTGAGTGGCCATCTGCTGGGAGGGTTTGGATTGTGCCTTCCTGGTTAGCACAAAGCGGTTGGTCCGGATGGCCTTTGGGGATCTCTTCCGATTCTGTGAATTATCATCCTCATCAACAACAATAACAACAGATAATAGATAGGAGTAATAGTAAGATTCAGGGTCCGCTTTCCCTGCAGAGCCCTGAGATGGGGCAGGGGGCAAAATAAGCCGTTTAGGACATTCTTTGCAGATGGCGGATTGGGGGCAGCACAATTGGGAGGGGGGGGTGAGCGGCTAGAAAAGCAGCACCCCCACTCTCCCCTAAATGCCTTCTGTCGCAAAGAGGCCTGACCCCGATTGTCCCACTCTCTGAGCGAGAGGAAGTCATAAGAGGAAGTCGGCCTCTGACCTCATTTGTCGTGTCGTCCCCCCTCCACCCCACTCCCCCAATTTCCTTGCACCATCTCCAGTTCCCTTTGTGTGTGCAAGAAGCAGTTGCTCTGGGTGAACCCTTTCCCTCTCCTTCCCTGCAGCCCTACTCATAGAGGACCCTAAAGGTCATCCAGTCCAACCCCATTTATTTATTTATGTATTTATTTCATGCACTTTATCCCACCTTCTTCCCCCCACAATCAGACCACCCCTGAAAGATGGTCATCTAGCCTCTGTTTAAAAGCCTCCAAGGAAGGAGCTTCCACTATACTCTGCAGCAGTGAGTTCCCCTGTTGAATAGTCATAGAATCATAGAATCAAAAAATCAAAGAGTTGGAAGAGACCTCATGGGCCATCCAGTCCAACCCCATTCTGCCAAGAAGCAGGAATATTGCAGGAAGGGCCAGGAAGTTCTTCGTAATGTTCAGGCGGAGTCTCCTTTCCTGTAATTTGAACCCATTGGTCCATTGAGTCTTACCATAGTTTCCAGAGCAACAGAAAGCAAGCCTGCAATCAAAGCCTTCCTAACAGATGGCCATTGAGACTCTAAAAAAACCTCTGGAGCTGGAGACGCCACCAGACTCCGAGGGAGCAGCCTCTTCCATTGGCAAACAGCTCTTACTATCAGGAAGTTCTTCCTAATGTTCAGTTGGAATCTCTGCTCCTGCCATAGGAATCCATGGCTCCCTTGCCTATTTTCATTTTGATATGTGTGTCTTTTGGATTTTTGCAAGGTTGTTATGTTTGATTTGCGCTGTGGCCATTCTTGAGCCATAAGGAGAGGCTGGTAAGAAATAAAAGGACGATGATGATGATGATGGTGATGGTGATGGTGATGGTGATGGTGATGGTGATGATGATTCTCTATAGCACTGCTGTAGGTCCTGACCACAAATGGGGGTCCCCTGAGTTCAATGTTGGGGGCTACCAAAATGTGGCACCAGTAAAAGGTTTTGGAATACCACAAGGTAGGAAAGGTAGGTTGCGGAATGCCAAAAGGTAGGAAACAGAGGGAAGGGAAATGAAAGGAAGGAAGGAAGGAAGGTAAATGGGAAACAGGAAGCAGAAAAGGAAGGAAAGAAGACAGGTAGAAAATAAAGGGAAGATAAAAAAGGATGAAAGAAAAGTACAATATGTAGGAAAAAGAGGAAAGAGAAAGGAAAGAAAGGGTAGGTAGGTAGGAAAAAGAGAGGGAAGGAGAAAAGAAAGAAGTAAGAGAAGGAGAAAGGAAAGAAAGGTAGGAAAAAGGGAAGATAATAAGGATGAAACAAAAGTAGGTAGAAAAAAGAGGAAAGAGAAAGGAAAGAAAGGTAGGTAGGTAGGAAAAAGTGAGGGAAGGACAAAAGAAAGAAAAGTAGATTGGAAACAGAGAGGGAAGGAAGAAAGAAAAGTAGGTAGGAAAAAGAAAGGGAATGAGAAAAGAAAGAAAGGTAGGTAGGTAGGAAAAAGTGAGGGAAGGAGAAAATGAAGAAAGAAAGGTAGGTAGGAAAAAGAAAGGGAAGGAGAAAAAGGAAGAAAGAAAAGTAGGTGGGAAACAGAGAAGGAAGGAAGGAAGAAAAGTAGGTAGAAAAAAGAGAGGAAAGGAGAAAAGAAAGAAAGAAAGGAAAAAGTGAGAGAAGGAGAAAGGAAAGAAAGGTAGGTAGAAAAAGGAGAGGGAAGGAGAAAAGAAAGAAAGAAAAGAAGATAGGAAAAAGAAAGGGAAGGAGAAAAGGAAGGAAGGTAGGTAGGAAAAGTGAGGGAAGGAGAAAATGAAGAAAGAAAGGTAGGTAGGAAAAAGAGAGGGAAGGAGAAAAGAATGAAAGAGAAGTAGATAGGAAACAGAGAGGGAAGGAGAAGGGAAAGAAAGGTAGGTAGGGAAAAGAGAGGGAAGGAGAACATGAAGAAAGAAGGGTAGGTAGAAACAGAGAGGGAAAGAAGAAAGAAAAGTAGGTAGAAACAAAGAAAGGGAAGGAGAAAGGAAAGAAAGGTAGGTAGGAAAAAGAGAGGGAAGGAGAAAAGGAAGAAAGAAAAGTAGATAGGAAAAAGAGAGGGAAGGAGAAAGGAAAGAAAGGTAGGTAGGAAACATAAAGAGATGGAAGAAAGAAAGGTAGGTAGGAAAAAGAGAAAGGAGAAAGGAAAGAAAGGTAGGTAGGTAGGAAAAAGAGAGGGAAGGAGAAAAGAAAGAAAGGTAGGTAGGAAACATAAAGGGATGGAAGAAAGAAAGGTAGGTAGGAAAAAGAGAAAGGAGAAAGGAAAGAAAGGTAGGTAGGTAGGAAAAAGAGAGGGAAGGAGAAGAAAGAAAAGTAGGTGGGAAACAGAGAGGGAAGGAGAAAGGAAAGAAAGGTAGGTAGGAAAAAGAGAGGGAAGGAGAAAAGGAAGAAAGAAAAGTAGGTAAAAAGAGAGGGAAGGAGAAAGGAAAGAAAGGTAGGTAGGAAAAAGAGAGGGAAGGAGAAAAGGAAGAAAGAAAAGTAGATAGGAAAAAGAGAGGGAAGGAGAAAGGAAAGAAAGGTAGGTAGGAAAAAGAGAGGGAAGGAGAAAAGGAAGAAAGAAAAGTAGATAGGAAAAAGAGAGGGAAGGAGAAAGGAAAGAAAGGTAGGTAGGAAACATAAAGGGATGGAAGAAAGAAAGGTAGGTAGGAAAAAGAGAAAGGAGAAAGGAAAGAAAGGTAGGTAGGTAGGAAAAAGAGAGGGAAGGAGAAAAGAAAGAAAGAAAAGTAGGTGGGAAACAGAGAGGGAAGGAGAAAGGAAAGAAAGGTAGGTAGGAAAAAGAGGGAAGGAGAAAAGGAAGAAAGAGAAGTAAGCAGGAAATTTATTTATGTACAGTCTTTCTATACCATCTTTCTCACCCCTGGGGGGGACTCAAAGTGGTTTATAGAGAGGGAACGACTTCAGAAAGTGTGGTTTGGTGGTTTGAACCTCGGACTGTGGCTCTGAACCCACTTGGGTGACTTTACCCCAAGTCCCACTCTCTCAGCCTCAGATAAACATGGCCAATCCCCATTTGATCAAACCTTGCCAAAGAGCGGCTTGTGAGAGGGTGGCCCTAGGGTTGCTCTTAAGTCTGAAATGACTTGAAGTCACGCAGTGGGAACAACAACAAACCGTAGCCCGGCCCCCCAACAGTTTGAGGACCCCTGATTTAGACCCTGGAATTCCTATGGATGCCGCCTAGAATTGAATTGGCTTTTTTCTCTCACTAGTATGCGCATTGGAGGAAGGAGAGAGCTGAGCATGTTTCCCAGCTGAGAGGAGAAGACCCCGTGCCCCCTCCCCACACTTTCCTTTGCCTTGCATTTCCCTGGGGATGGGCAGAAGGGGCTTGCAAGCAGGAGAGATGGAGAGATGGCGTTCTTTGGGAGGCAGAGGTGGGGAGAGATGTGCGCACATCACCGAGGCGAAGCCCCTGCCCTCCTGCTCCCCGCATGATGGATGCCAGGGCTGGAACGAATGCGCGCCTTGTGGGGAGGGGGGAGGCAAGGCACGTAGGCGATCTCCATGGGAACCGTGAGGGGGGAGCAGACCTGGCAACGGAGGGGGAGACGAGGCAGCGGTGGCGATGGTGGTGCTGGCGCATCTTCAGCAGGAGAAGACAGGCGGGCATCTGTGGCAGTGCGGCGGAGGGGGAACTGAGGCAGGGGGGATTGCAAGGAAAGCCCCCCAATGCTTCGGTCCCTCCAACAAAGGGAGCTTCCTTACCCAGCACATGCCATGCTCAGCTCTGGTGCCACACCTCTCCTTGCCATGCGCTTCCCGCCTGTCGGCACATCCAGAAGGCACAGCATTCAGGCTTCACTTGGAATAATCCCATGTCCACTTCCATTCAAGGAAGATACTCAGAAATTGGGTCCAACAGAGCCAGCAGAATAACAGAGTTGGAAGAATACCTGATGCCATCCATTGCAATCTCCTTCAGCCAACCAGGAAGGCACAATCTGAGCCATCCCAAAAGATGATCATCTACCCTGTCTCAAAATGACTTCTCACATTACCAGGCTGTGCGTTCTGATGTCGTAGCATCATTGAATAACAGAGTTGGATGAGTACCTTAGATGCCATCCATTGCAATCTCCTTCAGCCAATCAGGAAGGCACAATCCAAGCCCTCCCAACAGATGACCATCCAGCCTGTTTCAAAATGCCTTCCCACATTACCAGGCTGTGCATTTTGATGTCATAACATCATTGGAAAGGTACCCAACAGGTCATCCAGTCCAACCCCCTTCAATCAATCGGGAAGGCACGATCCGAGCCTTCCCAACAGATGGCCATCCAGCCTTGTTCAAAATGCCTTCTCACATCACCAGGCTGTGCATTTTGATGTCATAGCATCATAGAATAACAGAGTTGGAAAGGTACCCGACAGGCCATCCAGTCCAACCCCCTTCAGCCAATCAGGAAGGCACAATCCGAGCCTTCCCAACAGATGACCATCCACTCTGTTTCAAAATGACTTCTCACATTACCAGGCTGTGCGTTCTGATGTCATAGCATCATTGAATAACAGAGTTGGATGAGTACCTTAGATGCCATCCATTGCAATCTCCTTCAGCCAATCAGGAAGGCACAATCCGAGCCCTCCCAACAGATGACCATCTAGCCTGTTTTAAAATGCCTTCCCACATTACCAGGCTGTGCATTTTGATGTCATAACATCATTGGAAACAGGCCATCCAACAGGCCATCCAGTCCAATCCCCTTCAATTAATCAGGAAGGCACAATCAAAGCCCTCCCAACAGATGGCCACCAAGCCTGTTTCAAAATGCCTTATTTCATTGCTAGGTTGTGCATTTTGATGTCATGGCATCATTGAATAACAGAGTTGGAAAGGTACCCTACAGGCCATCCAGTCCAACCCCCTTCAGCCAATCGGGAAGGCACCACCTGAGCCTTCCCAACAGACGACCATCCACGCTGTTTCAAAATGCCTTCTCGCATTACCAGGCTGTGCATTCTGATGTCATAGTATCATAGAATAACAGAGCTGGAAAGGTACCCTACAGGCCACCCAGTCCAATCCCCTTCAGCCAATTGGGAAGGCACAATCCAAGCCCTCCCAACAGATACCCAATATGCACAAATTTGGGGGAGGGGGGTTGATTTTTGTCATTTGGAAATTGTAGTTGCTGGGATTTATAGTTCACCTCCAATCAAAGAGCATTCTGAACTCCACCAATGATGGAATTGAACCAAACTGGGCACACAGAACTCCCATGACCAACAGAAAATACTGAAAGGGTTTGGTGGGCATTGACCTTGAGTTTTGGAGTTGTAGTTCACCTACATCCAGAGAGCACTGTGGACTCAATGATGGATATGGACATCACTTGGCACTGATACTCAATATGCCCAGATGTGAACACTGGTAGAGTTTGGAGAAAATAGACCTTGACATTTGGGAGTTGTAGTTGCTGGGATTTATAGTTCACCTCCAATCAAAGAGCATTCCGAACTCCACCAAGGATGGCATTGAACCAAACTTGGCACACAGAACTCCCATGACCAACAGAAAATGCTGAAAGGGAGTCCTGTGTTCCACGTTTGGTTCAATTCCATCATTGGTGGAGTTCAGAATGCTCTTTGATTGGAGGTTAACTATAAATCCCAACAACTACAACTCCCAAATGACAAAAGCAATTTTTTGAGTGATGGTCACCCCTTGGGTTAGTAGGTGTCTTGTGACCAAATTTGGTGGCAGTTCGTCCAGTGGTTTTTGAATTACGTTGATCCCACAAACTAACATTACATTTTTATTTATATAGATTTATATGCTGCCTTTTCACCCTGAAAGGGGCTCAAATTGCAAAGACTGCACATTGCATTCGGCAACAAATACCTTTTTTGGTTTCAGGGTCTTGAAAATAGAGGTGCGCATTAGATTCGATGGCGCATTATACTCGAGCCCGTACGGGCATGCACTGTGATGCTACTGCTATACTTGTTGTGTACTCTTGAGAGTAGGGCAAGCGAGTGGCTGTATTGAATGTCTTTGCTCCCTGTTTGGGTGCTACATGACACTGGTGCGTAATGGTGAGTGGGCATCACTGGAAAGGCCAGGCTGACCCTTTTGCTTTCAGGAGGAAAGTCTTGGGCCACTCTGGAATGTGGCTCTTGCGACTGGAGTGTGGCGTTGCGGTGGCCGTCCAGGTAACGGAGTCGCTCTTCTTCTTCTCTTTGCAGACGACTCCTCGTCGGAGAGCTGCAGCGGGAACGGCTCCTCCACCTTGAACCCGTCCACTTCCAGCAGCACGCAAGGGGATGCCGCCTACCCGGAGGTGAACGGGAATGGCGCCGCCGCCCCCATGGACTTCAGCACCACCGCCGAGGACCAGCCCATCAACCTGTGCGACAAGTTGGCGCCGGCACACATCGCCCCCTCCTTCACGCCCGACGGATGCAGCGCCGATGGTCTGCGGAGCCGGGCCAAGTATGGAGCCAAAAGCACAGCAGAGGTGCGTTGGAGGGAGGGGAAGGGGAAGAGGAAGGGGAGAGAAGGGGAAAGGGAAAGGGAAGGGAGAGGAAGGAAGAGGAAGGGAGAGGGAAGGGGAGGGAGGGAGGGAGGGAGGGAGGGAGGGAGGAAGGAAGGAAGGGAAGGAAGGAAGGAAGGAAGGAAGGAAGGAAGGAAAAGAACAGATTAGAGAGATGATGGCCAAAACTAACAAAATGAAGTTCAACAGGGACAAATGCAAGAGACTCCACTTAGGCAGGAAAAACGAAATGCAAAGATACAGAATGGGGGACGATGATGCCTGGCTGGAGAGCAGTACGTGTGAAAAAGATCTTGGAGTCCTCGTGGACAACAAGTTAAACATGAGCCAACAATGTGATGTGGCGGCAAAAAAAGCCAATGGGATTTTGGCCTGCATCAATAGGAGCATAGTGTCTAGATCTAGGGAAGTCATGCTACCCCTCTATTCTGCTCTTGGTTAGACCACACCTGGAATATTGTGTCCAAATCTGGGCACCACAATTGAAGAGAGATATTGACAAGCTGGAATGTGTCCAGAGGAGGGCGACTAAAATGATCAAGGGTCTGGAGAACAAGCCCTATGAGGAGCGGCTTAAGGAGCTGGGCATGTTTAGCCTGAAGAAGAGAAGGCTGAGAGGAGAAATGATAGCCATGTATAAATATGTGAGAGGAAGCCACAGGGAGGAGGGAGCAAGCTTGTTTTCTGCTTCCCTGGAGACTAGGACGCAGAAGGGCTTCAAACTACAAGAGAGGAGATTCCATCTGAACATGAGGAAGAACTTCCTGACTGTGAGAGCCGTTCAGCAGTGGAACTCTCTGCCCCGGAGTGTGGTGGAGGCTCCTTCTTTGGAAGCTTTTAAACAGAGGCTGGATGGCCATCTGTCAGGGGTATTGAATGCAATATTCCTGCTTCTTGGCAGAATGGGGTTGGACTGGATGGCCCAGGAGGTCTCTTCCAACTCTAGGATTCTAGGATTCTATGAAGCAAGGAAGGAAGTCCATGCTAAGTTAGGGCCCTAGTAGTGGAAGGTCCATTGCACATTGTGATAAAATAGAATCCCATTTGGAATAGCCACAATAGCCATCCAGTCCAACCCCCTTCTGCCAGGCAGAAAGACACAATCCGAGCCCTCCCAACAGATGGCCTTCCAGCCTCTGTTTCAAAACCTCTATCACATTACCAGGCTATGCAATCCGATGTCATAGTATCATTGAATAACAAAGTTGGAAGAGTAGCTTAGAAGCCATCCAGTCCAGTCCCCTTCAGCCAATCAGGAAGACACAATCTGAGCCCTCCCAACAGATGGCCTTCCAGCCTCTGTTTCAAAACCTCTATCACATTACCATGCTATGCAATCTGATGTCATAGCATCATTGAATAACAGAGTTGGAAGAATGCCTTAGAAGCCATCCAGTCCAGTCCCCTTCATCCAGTCAGGAAGGCACAATCCAAGCACTCCCAACAGAAGGCCTTCCAGCCTCTGTTTCAAAACCTCTATCACATTATCAGGCGGTGCATTCTGATGTCATTGAATAACAGAGTTGGATGAGTACCTTAGATGCCATCCAGTGCAATCCCCTTCAGCCAGTCAGGAAGACACAATCAAGCCCTGCCAGGCAGAAAAACATTCAAAATCCTTCCGACAAGATGGCCATCCAGTCTTTACTTAAAACCCACCATAGAAGGAGACTGGACCATTCCTAGATGGGATATTCCACTCTCAAACAGCTCCGACTGTCATTAAATATTGCTAACATTGAGGTGGAATCTCTTTTCCTAGTCTCTGGAGTAGCAGGAAAACAATGTCACCTCCTCTCAAATATTTGGACATGGTCATCATGTCTCCTTCTCTCAACCTTCTCCAAGCTAAACATCCCCAGTTCCCTAAGTCATTCCTCGTAGGGCTTGGTTTCCAAATCTTTGACCATTTAGGTGGCCTTTGGACACATTCCACCTTGTCCATCTCCTTGAATTGCTTTGCCCAGAACTAGATACAGGGATATTATTCCAGGTAAGAAGGTCTGACCAAAGGAGAAAAGAGTGGGACTACTAGATGAGGTCGCAGGAGTGATGGGTCCACCTCCAAGGAGAGATACGATGATGGGCAATGGTTCCAATTCTCTGCCTCTTCCCAGTCTCCTCCATACAGCTCCGGCAGTTACGACTCGGTCAAGACAGAGGTTGAAGACCTGACCATCGGCAGAGCTCCCGCCGCGGACGATGACGACGATGACCATGATGACCACGAGGACAACGACAAGATGAACGACTCAGAAGGGATGGACCCGGAGCGGCTAAAGGCCTTCAATGTATGGGCACAAGAGTCTCCATCTGGGCTCAAAGGGTGGTCTTGTTGTTGTCGAGGAGACTTGAAGATCCACAATGTGCTCTCTGTCACACCGTCTTGCTTTCCTCTCGTCTCCACAGATGTTCGTCCGCCTTTTTGTGGATGAGAACCTGGACCGCATGGTCCCCATCTCCAAGCAGCCCAAAGAGAAAATCCAGGCCATCATCGAATCCTGCAGCCGGCAGTTCCCCGAGTTCCAGGAACGGGCTCGCAAACGCATCCGCACTTACCTCAAATCCTGCCGTCGCATGAAGAAGAACGGCATGGAGATGGTGAGTTTCGGACCACTCTCCCATCCCTTCTGGCAACTATGTTCCTTCCCACCTTAATTCCAATCTCTCCTGCTTCCTCATGTTTTCCTCACAGGATTAGGGCTTTGTGTCCTCATTTTGGTGTGGCACAGTCTCCTGTTTTCAGCATCAGAAAAACTCAGCCACCACAGTCCAATCTCCTTCCAATGTTATTCAATCACATATGTTTAACTCTTGAATATCTGCACTGGTTGCATCACGTGGGTTCTGTCTTTTCCTTGTAATGCTTTTTGCTTTGCGCCCCCAAACCTCCCTGACCTTTTCTACACACACACACACACACACACACACACATATCCATGGTGCTCATCTCCATTTCTAAGCCAAAGAGCCGGAGTTGTCTGTAGACACCTCCTAGATCATGTGGCTGGCATGACGAGATGAGATGCCAGCTATTGATCTACTCATATTTCCATGTTTTTGAACTGCTAGGTTGGCGGAAGCTGTGGCTAACAATGGGAGCTCACCCTGTCCCGGGAGTTCGAACTGCCGACCTTCCGGTCAACAAGTTTAACAGCTCAGTGGTTTAACCTACTGTGCCACTGCAGCCCCATATATATATATTGTAAACTTGTACACACACATACACACACATAGTCGTACTGTTCTACAAAATTTATTTATTTATTTACAGCATTTATATACCGCCTTCTCACCCGAAGGGGGCTCAAAAAACCAAAATATCAAGGTATTATACATAACCCCCTGGTGGCACAGCGGGTTAAACCACTGAGCTGCTCAACTTGCTGACTGAAAGGCTGGCAGGTCAAATTTGGGGAGCGGGGTGAGCTCTCACTGTTAGGCCCAGCTTCTGCCAATCTAGCAGTTTGAAAAATTGCAAATGTGAGTAGATCAATAGGTACTGCTTCTGCGGGAAGGTAACAGTGCCCCATGCAGTCATGCTGGGCATGTGACCTTGGAGGCATCTACAGACAACGCCAGCTCTTCGGCTTAGAAATGGAGATGAGCACCACCGCCCAGAGTCGGACACAACTGGACTTAATGTCAGGAGAAACCTTTACCTTTACTATACATAACAGCCCTAACAGTTGTACACGTGTTGTATGGTACATTCCACTTTCATTCGACAGGCTGTTGACATACGTCTTCTTATATATATCCCTTAAAAAAACAATTTAATTGTTTTTAATATCAAAGCCACTTGTGTTGCCGCCCCTCGTCCCTCCCTTCAACCACATATTTATTCTATATTATTATCTTTAACCATGCACAGTTTTCTTAATTTCTGTAAGTTGCTTGTGTTGCTTCCCTTTTTTAAAAAAAAAACCCATTCTGTAGATGCCATCCATATGTTCTATATTTCTCTTATCTTCTTGAGTATCATCCCTTGTTGCAGTTATTATTTATTTATTTAGAATATTTATATTCCGCCCTTCTCACCCCGAAGGGGACACAGAGCAGGTCACAGAACACACCTACATGGCAAACATTCAATGCCGTTATACAAGGACAAGACAGGCAACTGTACACAGATAGAGGTATATTTAGGCTTTCCCATCTTCGGCATCTTGGAGGCTGTGCTCGATTCCGGCCACAGGAGGGTGCTATCACTCCATCTTCCCTGCCCAAGAGCTTTGTTTGTAAACTTCCTCCTTGATCGAATTGCTGGCATTTTTGTTATGTTATTTGTAATGGTTTTGTATTTTCTTTTCTTTCATTGCTGCGTTGATTTATTGATCTGAAATTATATGTAATGAAAAATACTTGTTGGCTAATTCCAATGTGTTGGCATTGTGGAAAAAAATAAGGGATAATGCACCCACATGTGGTGGGAATGTCCAAACCTTCCTGACCTTTGCCTGTGCCCCCAGACGAGGCCCACACCGCCCCACCTGACCTCAGCCATGGCCGAGAACATCCTTGCGGCGGCCTGCGAGAGCGAGACGCGGAAAGCGGCCAAGAGGATGCGGCTGGAGATCTACCAAACGTCGCAGGTAAGGTTCAAATGACAGAAAAGGAGATGCCACCTGAGCATGAGGAAGAACTTCCTGACTGTAAGAAGAGCTGTTCAGCAGGGGAACTCTCTGCTTCAGAGTCTGATGGAAGCTCCTTCATTGGAGGCTGGGTGGCCATCTGTCAAGGTTGCTTGATTGTGCTTTTCCTGCATGGCAGGAGGTTGGACTAGATGCCCCATTTGGTCTCTTCCAACTCTATTATGTTATGATTCTATGCTTGGTTCAATGCTATGGGATCTTGGGATTTGTAGTTTCACAAGGTCTTTGGCCTTCTCTGCCCAAGAGTGCTGGTGGCTCACCAAACTACAAACCACAGGATTCCATAGCATTCAGTTATTGCAGTTAATGTGGTATCAAGCTGTGTTTATTCTCCAGTGTAGGATTGTACCCTGAGATCTAGGAACCCTAGCTTTTCCCAATTGTATTTCCCCCTTCTCCTCCAAAACTAGTATCTTCAGAGATTTTTGTGCCTCTGATGGCACCCCAGGTGGTAAGAGCTTCTAAGGATGTGCTCTCCCCTATCCCTCATCCAAATCTGGAATCCCTTCTAGGCTTGTACACCCATTCGGAGTGGTCAATTCTCTTCGTCCAATCCAGCTTCTTTGGCTTGGCCGGATGGCCGTAACAGTAAGGGCCAAGCCGTCACTTTTTTTGTCAATTACGAGACCACGTGGCAGCCAATCATGGCTCCTCCTCACCCATTTGGCATCACATGCCGTGAGAAGAGGTTGCTGTGTGGGGTTTCCCTGTGAGCCCTGCCTGTTAAGCCAATCTGAAGAATGCTGTGACATGTCTTATGCACGGCTTCCTTAACTTCGTTGCTGAAACCCAGGCTCCCTTGAAGGCAAGAAAGGTTCCCTGGAAAGGAAGAAAGGAAAGGGTCCCGGGAAGGGTGATTGCTTAACGCAATTCCTCAAACCCAGGCTCCCTTGAAAGGAAGAAAGGAAAGGGTCCCAGGAAGGGTTCTTCCTTAACCCTGTTCCTCTAACCACGGCTCCCTGGAAAGCAAGAAAGGATCCTGGGAAGGGTGCTTACTTAACCCCATTGCTGAAACCCAGGCTCCCTTGAAGGCAAGAAAGGAAAGGGTCCCGGAAAGGGTGCTTACTCAACTCTGTTCCTCTAACCCCGGCTCCTTAGAAAGCAAGAAAGGATCCTGGGAAGGGTGCTTACTTAACCCCATTGCTGAAACCCAGGCTCCCTTGAAGGCAAGAAAGGAAAGGGTCCCGGAAAGGGTGCTTACTCAACTCTGTTCCTCTAACCCCGGCTCCTTAGAAAGCAAGAAAGGATCCTGGGAAGGGTGCTTACTTAACCCCATTGCTGAAACCCAGGCTCCCTTGAAGGCAAGAAAGGAAAGGGTCCCGGAAAGGGTGCTTACTCAACTCTGTTCCTCTAACCCCGGCTCCTTAGAAAGCAAGAAAGGATCCTGGGAAGGGTGCTTACTTAACCCCATTGCTGAAACCCAGGCTCCCTTGAAGGCAAGAAAGGAAAGGGTCCCGGAAAGGGTGCTTACTCAACTCTGTTCCTCAAACCCAGGCTCCCTGGAAAGGAAAGAGTCTTGGGAAGGGTGCTTCCTTAACCCCGTTCCTCAAACCCAGGCTCCCTGGTAAGGAAAGGAGCCCAGGAATTGTGCTTTCTTAACACCATTCCTGAAACCCGCACTCCCTGGAAAGAAAAGGAGCCCAGGAAGGTTGCTTCCTTAACCCCGTTCCTTAAACCTGGACTCCCTTAAAGGCAAGAAAAGAAAGGGTCCCGGGAATGATGCTTCCTTAATCTCTTTCCTCAAATCCAGGCTCCCTTGAAAAGAAAGGGTCTCGGGAAGGGTGCTTCCTTAACCCCGTTCCTCAAACCCAGGTTCCCTGGAAAGGAAGAAAGGAAAGGGTCCCAGGAAGGGTGATTGCTTAACGCAATTCCTCAAACCCAGGCTCCCTTGAAAGGAAGAAAGGAAAGGGTCCCAGGAAGGGTTCTTCCTTAACCCTGTTCATCAAACCCAGGCTTCCTTGAAGGCAAGAAAAGAAAGGGTCCCAGAAACTGTGCTTCCGCAACCTCTTTCTTCAATCCCAGGCTCCCTTGAAAGGAAAGGGTCTCAGGAAAGTTGCTTCCTTAACCCCGTTCTTCAAACCCAGGCTCCCTGGAAAAGAAAGGAGCCCAGGAATTGTGCTTCCTTAACACCATACCTCAAACCTAGGCTCCCTTGAAGACAAGAAAAGAAAGGTTCCCAGGAAGGGTGCTTCCTCAACCCTGTTCCTCAAACCCAGGTCCCTTGAAAGGAAAGGTTCCAAGGAAGGGTGATTGCTTGACCCCATTCCTCAAACCCAGGTTCCCTGGAAAGGAAGAAAGGAAAGGAGACCAGGAAGGGTGCTTCCTTGACCTTGTTCCTCAAACCCAGGCTCCCTTGAAGGCAAGAAAGGAAAGGGTCCCAGGAAGAATGCTTCCTCAACCCCGTTCCTCAAACCCAGGTTACCTTGAAAGGAAAATGTCCTAGGAAGGGTGCTGCCTTAACCCGATTCCACAAATCCAGTTTCCCTGGAAAGGAAGAAAGGAAAGGAGCCCAGGAAGGCTGCTTCCTTGACCTCGTTCCTCAAACCCAGGCTCCCTTGAAGACAAGAAAGGAAAGGATCCCAGGAAGAGTGCTTCCTTAACCCCATTCCTCAAACTCTGGCTTTAGCTGATTTTTGGGAGGCTCCTGAAAAACGGATCTGGGTGCTCAACAAAATTCGGATGCTAACACCAGATTGGCCTCCAGCCGAATTGCACAAGACTAATCCCTTCTATTCTCTGCATGGGCTGACCTTCCACCGTGGACCTCACCCCTCTTTCCTCCTCTTCTTCTTTCACAGGACGAGCCGGTGGCCCTGGACAAGCGGGACGCGGCCCCCGTCACCCACTCCTCCTACTCACTGCCAGCCTCTTCCTTCTCCCAAGACCCCGTCTACATCAACGGGACCCTCAACTACAGCTACCGGAGCTTTGGGGGCAGCAGCCTGCAGCCCACCCCTCCGCTCCAGGCGGGGAACCACAGCAACGGTAAATATTAGGATGTTATTTGTTTGGGGCCATGGGAGGCAATGGGGGGTGAGGGTGGGTGCACAATGTAGTCCCAACTTTTTCCAGCCTTGGGGTTGGAAACCCAGTTTATGCAGTGTCCTACATAAATATTTATATTGCAAAATATAAGTATAATATACCACCCTGCACTCCAACGGTCAGACGATTAGGCCACATTGCCTTTCTGACTTGTGGCCACCAGGAGCCCTGGCCATCTGAACCAAGGCTTCTGCTCCGAGGATCTCCTTGCTCGTTTCGTGGACTCGACCACCAGCCCCAACTGGAAGGGTTGGGTTTCCTGCGTCCTGAAAGATGCCTCTCTGGGATTACGGCTTCTCATCCCTCCCTAATGCCTCTTAACCCTGAAGTAAGACCCTACCCTGGGTTCTGGCCGTGAGCGCTAATCCCTCGGAGGGCCAGCCATGTCCTCCTCTCCCTCCCTCCATTCTGCAGGCCCCCCTAGAGCTCCCTTCCATGCTTGCCAAGGATTGGGATTCCGCCTTTGACCCTTTCCCCTCTTGGAGCTCTTCCATCTCTTTGATTCTTGCTGTCCCTGTGCTCCAAGCGCCAAGCAGGGACAAGAAGGAGCCCAGGGAAAAACCCAGGGTCCGAAGCTTGCACCGGCCTTTCCCCTGCCCACAGAAGCCCCTGAACATGACCTTGCGTGGCTTCCGTTCCTTGCAAGTCTCTTCTCACTTCACTTGGAATACTGTGCCCAGTTCTAGAAAGAACTAAAGAAAGAAAATTACGAGCTGTGAAGTTCATAAAATGAACAAAAGTCTGGAAATTGTGAATCCCTCTGAGAAATAGCGAAGGGAGCTGAGGATGTTGAGCTTGGAGAAGGCCGAGAGATGAGGACATGAGAGCCATCTATATAAATAAAAATGTCATGTTCGTTTGTGGGATTAACAGAACTCAAAAACCACTGGACGAATTGACACCAAATTTGGACACAAGACACCTAACAACCCAATGTATGTCCTTCACTCAAAAAAAAATTGATTTTGTCAGTTGGGAGTTGTAGTTGCTGGGATTTATAGTTCACCTACAATCAAAGAGCACTCTGAACTCCACCAATTATGGCATTGAACCAAACGTGGCACACAGGACTCCCATGACCAACAGAAAACACTAGAAGGATTTGGTGGGCACTGACCTTGAGTTTGGGAGTTGTAGTTCACCTACATCGAGAGCACTGTGGACTCAAACCATGATGGATCTGAACCAAACTTGGCAAAAATATTCCATATGCCTAAATATGAACATAGATGGAGTTTGGGGGAAATAGAGCTTGACATTTGGGATTTGTAGTTACTGGGATTTATAGTTCACCTACAATCAAAGAGCATTCTGAATCCCACCAACGACAGAATTGGGGCAAACTTCCCACACAGAACCCCCATGACCAACAGAAAATACTTAAGGCCATCCAGTCCAACTCCCTTCACCAGGGCAAGAAAACATAATCAAAGCCCTCCTGACAAAGAGCCATCCAGCCATAGATATAGATATATATGATTCACACACACACAGATATAGTATCATAGATTTGAAAGGGACCCCTAAAGAAGGACAATTATATGTTGCATGTTCCAGAGTAGCAAACCAGACAGACTCAAACAATGATGGATCTGGACCAAACTTGGCACAAATACTCAATGTGCCCAAATGTGAACCCTGGTGGAGTTTGGGGAAAATAGACCTTGACATTTGGGAGTTGTAGTTGCTGGGATTTATAGTTCATCTACAATCAAAGAGCATTCTGAACCCCACCAATGACATAGAATTGGGCCAAACTACCCATACAGAATCCCCCGTGATCAACAGAAAATATTCTGATGGTCTTTGGAGACCCCTCTGACATCCCCTCGCAACCCTCACAGGGGTCCCGACCCCCAGGTTGAGAAACACTGGCCTAAATGGTTCTGGCCCTGCCTATCTCCATGACCACATCTCCCTCTATGAACCAAACTATACCCTTAAGATCTTCTAGTGAGGCCCTTATCTCGCTTCCACCATCACATGTCCAGTTGGTGGGGATGAGGGAGAGGACCTTCTCGGTGGTGGCCCCCCACCTCTGGAATGCCCTCCCCAGGGAGCTTAGGCCCACTTGACTACCCCGGCCCTTAGAAACTCATCCTACATTATAGAATAATGTCTGAATTTGGTTTCAAATTGTATATAGTTGGTGTCAATAGTTTTGTGTTTTTGTTTTGAATACTTTATATATTTCTTTCGTGTGACTGCATGTGTAGAAACCACCCTGAGTCCCCTAGGAGAGACAGAGCAGTCTATAAATAAAGTTTTATTGTTTTATTTATATATATATATTATTGTTAATTTCTATCCTGCTTTATCTCTCTAAAACAGTGTTTCTCAACCTGTGGGTCGGGACCCCTGTGGGGGTTGCGAGAGGGTGTCGGAGGGGGGGGGGGATCGCCAAAGACCATCTGAAAACATAGTATTTTCTGTTGGTCATAGGGGTTCTGTGTGGGAATTTTGATCCAATTCTGTCATTGGTGGGGTTCAGAATGCTATTTCATTGTGGGTGAACTATAAATCCCAGCAACTACAACTCCCAAATGCTGAGATCTATTTCCCCCAAACTCCACCAGTGTTCACATTTGGGGATATTGAGTATTTGTGCCAAGTTTAGTCCAGATCCATCATTGTTTGAATCCACAGTGCTCTCTGGATGTAGGTGAACTACAACTCCAAAAATTCAAGGTCAATGTCCACCAGACCCTTCCAGTATTTCCTCTTGGTCATGGGAGTTCTGTGTGCGAAGTTTGGTTCAATTCCATCATTGGTGAACTTCAGAATACTCTTTGATTGTCGGTGAACTATAAATCCCAGCAACTATAACTCCCAAATGACAAAATCATTCCCCCCAACCCCACTAGTATTCAGATTTGGGCGTATTGGGTATTTGGGCCATATTTGGTCCAGTGAATGAAAATCCATCCTGCATATCAGATATTTACATTATGATTCATAACAGGAGCAAAATGACAGTTATGAAGTAGCAACGAAAATAATGTTATGGTTGGGGGTCACCACACCACGAGGAACTGTACTAAGGGGTCACGGCATTAGGAAGGTTGAGGACCTCTGCTCTAAAAAAACATCCAAAGTGGCTAACACTGCAAACAATGCAGTATAACTCAGGCATTGGCCAACTTTGGCCCTCCAGGTGGTTTGGATTTCATTTCCCACAATTCCTAACAGCTGGTAATACGGTTGGGATTTTTGGGAGTTGAAGTCCAAAACATCCGGAGGGCCAAAGTTTGCGCATGCCTGGTATAACTGATTCTTTCCATCTCGGAGCATAGACAATTCTTGCAGCAGTTATCAAACATGGTAATAATTTTCCACATTTTCTTTCTAGCCCAGCGGTTCTCAACCTTCCTAATGCGGCGACCCCTTAATACTGTTCCTCCTGTTGTGGTGACCCCCAACCATAACATTATTTTCATTGCTACTTCATAATTGTAATGTTGCTCCTGTTATGAATCGTAATGTCAATATCTGATATGCAGGTTGTATTCTCATTCATTGAACCAAATTTGGCACAAATGCCCAATAGGCCCAAATTTGAATACCGGTGGGGTTGGGGGGGGGGGGCAGGAGGAGAGATTTTGTCATTTGGGAGTTGTAGTTGATGGGACTTATAGTTTACCTACAATCAAAGAGCATTCTGAACTCCACTAATGATGAAATTGAACTAAACTTGGCATACAGAACTCCCATTACTAATAGAAAATACTGGAAGGATTTGATGAGCATTGAGTTTTGGAGTTGTAGTTCACCTACATCCAGAGAGCACTGTGGACTCAAACAATGATCAATCTGGACCAAACTTGGCATGAATGCTCAATATGGCCAAACGTGAACAGTGGTGGAGTTTGGTGAAAATAGAACGTGTCATTTGGGAGCTATAGTTGCTGGGATTTACAGTTCACGCCCACACCGAATGACGAAAGCGCAAGGCGGGCGAGGGCGCTTTGTGCAAGGTCAGGCCTCRCACCGAGATTCCCTCGCCTGTCTCGCGCCCTCACCAAATGGCGAAAGTGCGGGGCGGGCGAAGAGGCTTTGTGCGAGGTCAGCCCTCSTGCCAAGGACCCCTCGCTTGCCTTGCGCCCACGCCCGCCATGTATGATGAAAGCGTGAGATGAGCAAGGAGGCTTTGCATGAGGTCTGGCCTCATGCAGAGGACCCCTTGCCTGCCTTAAACCCACGCTGGATAGAGAGTGCGCGGCAGGTGAGGCCTGGCCCGCGCCCATGGGGCGGGGCAATGGGGGCGGCCTCACGACTCCTTTGAAATGGGCAGCCGACCCCCCTGGGGGTCRCGACCCCCAGGTTGAGAACCGCTGTTCTAGCTGATCATTGAGCATTCCCCAAAAATAAAATTTGGGTCCCATTGTGAGTTTAATCTTAACAGTTTCTTCTGGCATCAAACGTGTTTGATTCCTGGTGGGAAAGCCTGAAATATTGGCCTCAATCATATTTGACACTGGAAGGAATTCTCAAAGCGAAATCCTCTCCTTTCCATCATTGACTAGAGCTGCCTCTCTTGCTCCCTCTGTGTGTCCGCAGGCCCTACTGACCTCAGCATGAAAAGCGGCGCGTCCGGCACCGCCGCCAATGCCGCCACTAATGCCGCCGCCACCAACACCACCAATGCCGCCCCCGCGACCCCTGCCAACAGCACGAACCGGGGAGTGACGGCCGCCCAACTCAGCCCCACGGAGATCAGCGCGGTGCGGCAGCTGATCGCCGGCTACCGGGAGTCGGCCGCCTTCCTCCTCCGCTCTGCCGACGAACTGGAAAACCTCATTTTACAGCAGAACTGACTGCTGCCCGCCTCCCTGCGGCCCCCGGGCTGGGAGGAGACACTACTGCCTGGCGAACCCGGAAAATCTGCTCAGGACGGGCCGTTCCCTTTGCCTACCGACTGCCACTCCCCTGGGACAGGCACTTGCTTTTTTTACGTGTGGCGGCAGGCAACATTCCTCCTCCTCCTCCTCCATCTGCCTTTGGAGCTACGCAACTGTGACAGTGTGCAACACCACCCGGAAGGAGCCGAGAGAGGCATTGTAGGACTTTGGTTGGGGTGGGGAAGGGAGTCAGGGTGGGACGGAGCCTCAGGCACAGTCGGGATTTTGCTTTGTGGAGCCCAGTGACGGTAGAGCCCTTCCCAGACTCCCCCGTCCCGTCCCCATCCTGCCTCCTCCACGTCTTAGGACTTGCGTATTTATTGAGAGGCGGACCCTCTCCCCTTTCTCCCTTCCATCCCACCTTATAATTTATTTTACTCTTGTTCCTTTCCTGGAAAAACGGACCCTTGAGGTTGTAGAGATTTGCCACTTTTTTGTGTCGGTCAGAGGAGGAAGAGGTTTCGTTCCAAGACTCCCACACATTCCGTCCAGCTGGTCGTCTCCTTGGAGAATCGGTGGGGCAGGGAAAAGCGGAGCCAAACCACATTTGGGGGGGGGGGAGGCAGAAAATGGGGAGCGGGACCAAACACCTGATTATCTGCTGGCTCCTCCCAGTGCCCAGCAAATGGGCCCCCCCCCCCCCCCAACATCACCCCGGCTCCAAGTTGACCCCCCCTCCTTTCCGGGACCTCAGCCACTCTTCACTCCAAGGACTCGCTTTGGTCACTTTAAAGGAAAAGCCACTGGGGGCCAAGAGACCAAACAACTGCCTGGCCTTCGTCCTCCACCCTCTACCTCACTCTGGATGGCGGTGTGTCCCCCAAGTTCTCCCCCCGAAATCGGCTCTTGGATGGAGAGCCCAACCTCAGGGGACCCCTTCTATTGGCGGCCCGAGCTGCTGCTGCTTCTAGTTTTTCTTCCCCATTTCGGGAGGAAGCCACACACTCTCTTTTTCCCCCTCGGGAGAAGAGTCTCCGAAGGAGGCAAACCCAATCTTTCCTGTTCTTGTTCTTTCTGCAAGGTTGTTTGTTTTGTTTTGTTTTGTTTCCCCCTGAAAGGGCCCTTTGCAGCCCGGCAAGGTGTCTGGAAAGAGGCTGAGCCACTTTTTTCCCCCTCCTCCAAACGACCCCGTCCTCCCTGTAGTCCTTGTCATGCACTTGTTTTGCTCGGTGCAATATTGAGCCATGCTACTAAAATCAGGAACGGAGGAGAGCGGGCTGCTAGAACCGATACGCCATGGTCAGCAGTGGCAACCAGAAACTCTCCAGCCTGAGTCCGGCCGGATTCTCTAAACCCCCTTCCACTCCTCGCTGGCCTTCATCCGCCCCATTAAGCACCCCACTTTTCCCCAGACTGCGGAAGAGCAGCATTGCTGAGATGCTTTCTTTCTTGGCAGCCTCCCATCTTCAACGCCTCCCTCTGCCTTGTCCCACCAAGTGGGACACAGCGAGCGTTCCACTTCTGTGGCCATCCCGGCCAGTTTCGTTTTGTGGAATGGGGTTTCTTTCCATATCCACGCCTGTGGGGTCCGGCTGTCAGTCTTAAGCCACTGTTTACACCCAAGAACCTCTCAGGAATCAATGGTGGCCAATACTCTCAAGAGGTTTCTAGCCATTGCTGCTGCCCGTAAACTTCAGCCGCTCTGCAAGAGAGCAGCTGTTGTTCTCATTCATCTACTGTCTCGTTTCTTTATTGGGAAAAGACCGGAATTTCAGGGGTTTGCTGGATTAAGCCTTCCAGCGTGCACCCAACCCCTTTCCAACTTGAATTCCCCTCCTGCCCTGGGTGCACCAAGCCTGCTGTTCTTCCTTCCAAATTTGATTTCCGTGTAAATATTTATTGATGGGTAAAGCGCCAGCGGGGAACAACCCTAACCCGTTACAATTCTTGTTTAGTTCCTAAAATCACCTTGCCACAAGCCCTTTGTGGAAAACATAGCATTTAGAAGAGTGGCAGAGACAATCGCTGTCCTGAGAAATCCTCATCCTTTGCTAGAGGCACCGCCAGGAAGACATAGCCATGACATTTGGGGGGGACGGAGGGGTGCTTCGGTGGTGACTGCTTTTGTTAAGATGCCTCTGGATCAAATAGGAGACCACGTCCATGTTGGGACTTGGCTTCGCACGCCGGTGGCTGCTTTGTGAGTTTTCAAACCCTAGCAGGACACGGTAGGGGCCGGAACGGGCCAAAAGAGAGAGGGAAAAGTCCACTGGGCTCACAACCCAACACTTGGCCTTCATGGATTCCTGGCAGGTCCCACATCTGGCATCTGTATGCTCCATTTTTGGGTCAAAGAAGCCATTTCTTGGCCCTTTTTGAACAGGGACCCTGGGCCTTTTCAACATAGCCTTGCAAGCTGGTTATCTTAAAAAATCAGGAATCATAACCCACTTGCAATTCTGTGTTGAAAAAGGCCGAAGCCTTTAACGCAAACTGGTGAAGGGAAAGACTAAAACCTTGCCCTGTGGCCATTACTTCCCCACCCTGCTCTTTCTCTCCCAGTGTTTTCTACCCAGCAGCAACACCTTGGTCCCGGAAGAGCTTTCTCTGGACACTTAGCAGAAATGACTCCCTTCTCGTCCCATCCGTTCCCCGACCCCAGGGGCCACTTCCCCCTCCTTTGCGGGTGGCCGCTAACAGCCTGCTCCAGTTCATATTCAAGAAAATGCTGCTTTGAACTCAGAGGGTTTAAAATATTTAAAAAAAACCAGAAGTTTTGATTTGTAAAACTTTTTTGTAAAACTTTTTACAAGGTAGCCTAGCGATTTCACCGAGATTACCAACTACAATCTGTCCGTGGTCTGATTTTTTTTATATCTTTAATCTATCTATATATAATTTAGTGGTGCTTTTTAGAGCGTTTGGTTTGGTTGTTGTTTCCAAGAGCCGCCACGGCTCAAAAAAAAAAAAAATGTTTCTTCGCCTGTATTGTACCTAAGACCAATGTGAACCTTTGTACTTTTTTGCTCCTGACTTTGGACTCAGTGAAAGTGTACCTGTTTACATGTACAGAAAACCTCCCAAGTAAACCCCTCCGTTCTGTGTTCTGCAAGGAGACCCGCTTCTTTTGGGCGAGGAAGGCGAAAAGCCTCGCCGGCGTTTTCATCTGCTTAGCAAAAGCCACACGACCCCCCTTATTCCAGATCCCACCCATTTCTGTACCCCGAAAAATAACACGGTGGGTGCACGCACCCAGACCCAGGGTGAAAAAAGGGGGTGTGCACACTGAGATTCCCCTTGTTTTCCTCGTGGCGAGTTCTGTTATCAGCCTCTCGGACCCAAAGAGGTCCGCTGAAGGCAAACAGGTAGGGTTTCACTCCTCAGTCAAATCACAGGATGCTCCCATTCGAGGCATCCGCTCCTCTCCTTTTAGCACCACGAAGGCAGGCCACAAAGTGGGACCAAGGGGGGGGGAAGATGCAGGGAGAGGGCAGTTTCCAGGGGCTTCAAAAGCCCAGCGCTTGACGCAAGACACCCGCGTGCATTTTCCTAGAGACGTGGCCCTAGAAGCCGAACGGCACTGAGAACCAACTTGAAAAAGTAACACTTTGCTGAAATCAGTCGAATTCTCTTTTGAAGACTTTTCCTGACAGGCACCTATGCAATTTTACGTGGCTCTTCTAAGCAGATGGGCACTTCCTCCTCCATATGTGCTATGGAGAGAAAAAAAATTAATACTTTTTTTGTGTTCTATACAGTGGATCTTTTTTCCGAGTAAATGTGGCTTAATATTTTAAAATTCTTAGAGCGTGTGTTTGTTCTACGTGATGCAACTTTAAAATTCTGTTTCTGTTTGTGAAATGAGTAGCACAGGCCAACCTCCTTTGTCCCACTCACTTTGAAAAAAAAACAAAAACAAAAACGAAAAAGACCAACGAGCTGTTTTAAATCAAGCGGTTCTTTTCCATCCATGGTATTACTTGCTAAATGCACTGATTTCATAAGTATGTGGAATTTCTTTTGGAGTCTGTATATCATATTATAAGACTGAATCTACTTAATAAACACTGTATAACAAACAGAATTGCATCTCACCCCTTCTGGCCTGGCTGCCCGCGGCATCTCTCTGGATCCAGAGCTTGGTTTTGAAGGCCCACGGGCCATTTGCCGGCCCACATGGGCCACCGTTCCAAAGCAATTCATGGGCTAGACCTCTGGAAAGCAGAGCAACCTATTTCTGCAGCGATCAAAGGCTCTGGAGCAGTGGTTCTCAACCTTCCTAATACTGCGACCCCTTAATTCATTTCCTCATGTTGTGGTGACCCCCAACTGTGACATTACTTTTGTTGTATTGTCGAAGGCTTTACAGGAAAGGAGATTCCACCTGAACATTAGGAAGAGCTTCCTGACTGTAAGGAGCAGTGGACCTCTCTCTCTGCCTCGGACTGAGGTGGAGGCTCCTTCTTTGGAGGCTTTTCAACAGAGGCTGAATGGCCACCTGTCAGGGGTGCTTTGAATGTGATTTTCCTGTTTCTTAGCAGCAGAGGGTTGGACTGGATTGCCCACCAGGTCTCTTCCAACTCTATGATAATCTGGGATAAACAGACTACCTGGGGATCAGATCCTGGGTTATAGGGCAGCGTTGAAGTGGCTTCGGATCAATACCGTTAATCGACATTCTGAAACTTTGAATGTGATTTTCCTGCTTCTTAGCAGCAGGGGGTTGGACTGGATGGCCCACCAGGTCTCTTCCAACTCTATGATAATCTGGGATAAACAGAATACCTGGGGATCAGATCCTGGGTTATAGGGCAGCATTGAAGTGGCTTTGGATCAATACCATTAATCGACATTCTGAAACTTTGAATGTGATTTTCCTGCTTCCTAGCAGCAGGGGGTTGGACTGGATTGCCCACCAGGTCTCTTCCAACTCTATGATAATCTGGGATAAACAGAAAACCTGGGGATCAGATCCTGGGTTATAGGGCAGCGTTGAAGTGGCTTCGGATCAATACCATTAATCGATATTCTGAAACTTTGAATGTGATTTTCCTGCTTTTTAGCAGCAGGGGGTTGGACTGGATTGCCCACCAGGTCTTTTCCAACTCAATGATTCTAAGAGAAGGTTGAGAGAAAGGGACATGAGAGCCAAGTTTAAATATTTGAAAGGAGCAGGCATAGAATCATAGAATCAATGAGTTGGAAGAGACCTCATGGGCCATCCAGTCCAACCCCATTCTGCCAAGAAGCAGGAATATTGCATTCAAATCACCCCTGACAGATGGCCATCCAGCCTCTGTTTAAAAGCTTCCAGAGAAGGAGCCTCCACCACACTCCAGGGCAGAGAGTTCCACTGCTGAACGGCTGTCACAGTCAGGAAGTTCTTCCTCATGTTCAGATGGAATCTCCTCTCTTGTAGTTTGAAGCCATTGTTCCGCGTCCTAGTCTCCAAGGAAGCAGAAAACAAGCTTGCTCCCTCCTCCCTGTGGCTTCCTCTCACATATTTATACATGGCTATCTTATCTCCTCTCAGCCTTCTCTTCTTCAGGCTAAACATGCCCAGCTCCTTAAGCCGCTCCTCATAGGGCTTGCTTGTTCTCTGCTGCTCCAGAGACAACACTGAGCAATAGTTTCAAATAGGAAGACGAGAATTAGATTAGGAAGAAAATTCTAACAGTGGCAGGAATAGAGAGCTTGGACCGTGCCTTCCTTCCTAGCAGAAGGGGGTTGGGCTGAATGGCCCTTGGTCTTTCCCCACTCTATAATCCGATTCCATAGCCCTCAGTATCCCACAATGTGGATCTCAGGGAGAAGCATCCCATCTCCTCCTCTTCCCCTGAAGGGCCCTCTCACTTAGGATTTCACAAACTGCCTCAACTGATGGTTTCCCATGGCATCTCCAAGGAGTGGCTCCAGATGCAAAGCCAAACCCCTTCCTCTCCCACTGAGGCATTCGCAGAGGCAAGACCGTAATAAGCACATGCTCCGCTTTTCAAAATCTTTTTTTTTTATTTTTTTTCCAATACCACAAGGGACATACAACATCAGGGATCATCAGAGAGGGCTCCCCCAAATCCCGCCCCCCAAAAAAACACCAGACCGGAATCATCAGTCTGTTCACAACAGAGGCTCTGGAGGATGCAGAGCGAGGGGGACCCGACTGCGTGGCCCCCCATCTTTGGTATGCACCTTTCAGACCTTGGTTGCCCCTAATAAGCGCAGTGCACTTTGCCGTACTCTCCCTCTCTTCCGTGTTTCCTACCAAAAGAAAAAGCTGCCACTGATTAAAAATACACACCATTTCGGAGATGAAAACCAGGTTTCCTTACTGAAAAAGACAAGACGTCTATAGCACTCGAGCAGGGAGGCTGAGACTGCAAAGAGGTAGGTGGGAACGGAAGGAAGGGGCAGGAAAAGCTCAAAGACCTTGCTTCCTCCAAAGGGCCCCCTACTCACCCACAGCGAGGGATGCAACGGCAGCATTTGGGGGTGGGGGACTGCTTTTCAGGAGGGGCAAAAGCCAGAATCGCAAGGCCCAGGCGAGGCCTTCCTTGGAAGCGGGCGCTCATCCCCTCCCACCGTGAAAAGCAGGAACGCGAGCGAGAGGCGGGACAAACACACAGCAGCTCTTGACTAAGGGGAGCGAGTAGTAACCAACACCACTTTTAATGCAATACTGCTTCTGCCTGAAAAATAAAGGACTTTAAAAAAAAAGAAGAAACGAAAACAAAAACCAAACCTGTATATGTACATAACATCGATTTACAGAATTGGCCAGTACTGTGTACAACATATAAATACATGATCAAACAGATGCATAGAAGGGTACATATATAGGAGCCAAACATTTCACTGGTTTTTTTTTTTACACCCAAGAAGAAAACAAAAAAAATTAAAATTATATATTTATATATAATATTTATATATTTATATATACCTTTTACTTCTTTTAAAAAATGACACTGCTTAGAAATCAAGAAGTCGTGTGCGGCTTCGATACTCGCGGGGGGCAGTGGGCCGTATGCCTCTGCCCCACAGATGCCAGGGCAGGAAGTGAGGCACACCCCTTTCCCGTGGCCACCCCTCTCCCACAGCCACTCGCCTCCTGCGCTCCTTTAACTGGAGGACCACGAAAATGTCCAGACCCAGAGGTCAGGTGAAGGAGACGGCAGGAAGCGGGAACGGAAGACAGAATTCTGCAAATCAGCCTTTCAACGGAGACAGGGCTCGCTCTCCCTGCCTTTACAAAAAGCTCCATTTGTGGAACAAGGTGCCCCCCACCCCAGGAAGCCATTCAAACCGGCAAAACGTTCCATAGTTTCCTCAAAATCCGGACTGTCCCCACATCCAACTCCAGCCTAAAGACCAAAACATACAGCGTGAAAACTTTCCCTCTATTATGACCAGAATGATAATTTTGTGTACAAGTTCCAGGTTTGCTCGTGACCAAAGCAGACACTCTTAAATATACTGCTTTCCTCCTCCCGGAGCGGCGAATTCATCATCTTACCACAAGGCACAGCACGCACAGCTTGGAGGGGCCGATGCAGTCGTCGTGGCAGAACGCCCCGCAGCCCTTGCACATGATCATGGCTTTCAGGCTGCACGAACACTTGAGGGAAATCTCTTCCGCGCGGCTGCCGTCGACAAACATCTGCGCCGAGCGGGAAGCGGCGAAGTTGGCTTTGGGGCCCAGCGCCGTCATGCTCCCCATAAGACTCCTTGGGAAAACGGGAGCGGCAGAGGTGTAGCTGAGGCTGGGGGCGTTCAGCTGCAGCTTCGACAGCTTCCCGTAAAAGGACTGCTTGATATTGAGTTGCGAGGGGATGGAAGAGGGCTCCAAGGGCTGAGCGAGGCCCTTGCCCGGCTCCCTGGGCAACCGGAAGAAGGACAAGTCCCGCGCCAGGGGAAGAGCCTGCAGCTGCTCCATCAGTTCGGCCTCTTTCCTCTTTTCGCCGTTCCGCTTGGCAGGACCGGGACCTGCCGAGACACGCTTGTTCTCCACCCCTCCGCTGCCGGCCGCACGAAGACGTGGTTTGGTGGGCCAATCCTCCCTCGCTGGTACAATGCTATCTTCCGGCACGGCACTCTTGGCCGGTGATGACACTGCCTTGTTGTGCGAGAGCATGCTCAGCATGGGGAAGGCCTCCCGCATTTGGGGATGCTGAGCTCTCGGAGCGGCGCCGCAGGGGAAGCCAGGGCCAAAGACCTTCTTACCGCCTGCTCCTTGGTTCTTGGAAACAGAGTCAATGCTTGGCTGCGCAGGACCCAAAGAAGTCGCGCAGGAAGAGAGTGGGGCGGCAGGAGATGCCTTCAGCTTCTCTTCTGAGTTTCCACCAGCAGGATCAGTAGGGGAGCCTTTTGGCTCCTCCGAAGCACCAGAAGAAAGGGGTCCCTTTCGGAGGTCCAAGGCGTCGTCGCCAGACTTCCGGGGAATGCTCACAGCTTTGACAGATTTGGAATTGGGGTTCAAATCTGAGGTTTTCCCCTCCAAGCCCTTTGGCTCTTTCTTCAAATGTATGGAGACGGGAGCGGACTGCTTCGTGGAAGAGTCCCTCAAACAGTTATACATATCATATCCGTTTCTGACTCTGCCGTTCGCATCCCGAGAGGTATTTTGGGAAAGGCGGTCGCTGCTCCTATTCCCCACTGCTGAGAGCTTGCCTGGAGAAGGCACGGGCTTTGCGCCCGGGCCGATGCTGCAAGAGCCAGGAAGAACCGCGTGCAGAGGGAGGCTCCCCCTGAGCAACTGGACCACCAGAGGGTTGCTTGCTTCGATGGAGAGAGGCCTGGAGGCCGCCCGCGCTGGCTTTTCCGGCTTCTTCAAATCAAGACAGACACTTGGTTGGTGGTCTTCCTGGGGAAGAGAAGGCTGCGGTGCCCAGGCTTGTGGCAAGCAGATGCCCGTGGTTCCCACTTTGGAAGGCAAGTTATCAATGTGCGTAGAAGTCTCCGTTCTCACAGAACATTCAGGTGTGAGCACCAGGCGGCCCCTGCCCGGAGCAGCCCCGTTCTCTGCCGCTTCGTCCACGTTGTCATCTGTCAACTCGGCTTCCAGGTCAGATGCCGTCTCTGTTGTCTCACTAAGCCCACTCCTGGTTTCTTCATCACTGAGGAATGGGTTCGTGTCCGCCACTGCTTCTGCCGGCGGATCGCCTGCCTCTGTTCCCGTCTCCAGCAACGCCTCCCAAGTCAGAAGGCAGCTCTTAAGGGCAAATCTCTCCTGCGGTGGATCTGACTCTTCAGTGTGCGCTTCGCCTGTGTCACAGCTGGGCCTCTCTCTGCTGTGCCACTGGGATATGTGGAACGGTTGGGCCAAATCTTCTCCCGCAGCGGTGCTAGAGTTCTCTGGAAGGGAGAGATGTTCCTGCCCGCAGGAGCCGAAAGCCTCCAATGCCTTTTCTTCGCTGCTCTCCAAGGCCAAACCTGTGGCATAACTGGAGACATGGGAGGATCCCTTCACAGTAGAGTTGCTGCAGTTCAGCGTTACCGGCGTAGCACCATCATGCTCTCCTACCACATTTGTGTCTCCAAGGAGATTCACAGGAGAGTCCTCCTGCCAAGAACGGTTCAGCGGACTGTTTGAAGGTAGCTCTCTTTCTGCTTGCAAAACATGTCCAGGACTGATTTCCTCCGATCGGCCTGTTGGCACTTTCCTCAAAGAGCAATCAAGGGCTGGCTCAGTTGTGGTCCCACCAAAGGATGCTGCCTCTGAAAGTTGTGCCGCATCTTCACAGCCAAGCGACGTAAGGCCGGCAGCCAGTTCGAACACCCGCTGGCCTTCATTTGCAGGAAACGAAGCCTCGCCCTCGGAGGCTGGGGAGCTGGGCTTGGCCGTCTCCAAGGCAGGCTCCCCTTCTAGCTGGGAAGGCGGCAGTAGCTGTGCTCGCTGTAGATCGGGCACACACTTCCCACGAGTTCTCTTCGGCCGCCAGCGCCCAGGGCGGCGGCCGGTCTGCCGGACCCTCCTCCGGCGGCGACGGCGGCCGCGGCCGTTGTGACCACCACCACCGTCGCCCCCGCCGCCTTCGCCCCGCTGCCCCCCTCCCGGCCCACCCCCGCCCCCAATGGCCGTGGCGGCGGCAGTGGCGGCGGGAGGAGCAGCAGCCTCTCGCTGGAGCCGGCCTTGCAGAGCACAGGCCTTAAAGTCAGCAGCGGCTGGGGGCCCGCTTCGGTCCTGGCCGGAGGGCTCTGGATTGGGGATAATCCGAGGACATATCTGGTAGGCTGGCTGACCTTTAACCACCCAGGGTGGTTTGATACGGGAAAGTTGAATCTGAAAAGGAAACAAACGAGAACAATTACAGAACAGTCTCACACAAGGTGCAGATGGGCTGAGCAACAATTAGGTCTTTGTCGAAGGCTTTCATGGCCGGAATCACTGGGTTGTTGTAGGGTTTTTTGGGCTATTTGGCCATGTTCTAGAGGCATTCTCTCCTGACGTTTTGCCTGCATGTATGGCAAGCATCCTCAGAGGTAGTGAGGATGCTTGCCATAGATGCAGGCGAAACATCAGGAGAGAATGCTCTAGAACATGGCCCTATAGCCCGAAAAAAACTTACAACCACCCCAATTCAAAGGCTTTCCTGGAATCACTGGGTTGTTGTAGTTTTTTCGGGTTATATGGCCATGTTCTAGAGGCATTCTCTCCTGACGTTTCGCCTGCATCTATGGCAAGCATCCTCAGAGGTAGTGAGGTGCTTGCCATAGATGCAGGCAAAACATCAGGAGAGAATGCCTCTAGAACATGGCCATATAGCCAGAAAAAACCTACAACAACCCAATTAGATCTCTGCGTCATAACTAGGATGTGTTTCTAAAACTGACCAGGGAACACAAAGCTAGTGTTAGCCTGAGGAGAGTGAGTAGGCCGAAGCCTGTTAGTCAGTGGGCCAAAGCTAGTGCCATCCTGAGGAGAGTGAGTAGGCAGAAGCCTATTAGAATTAGTGGGCCAAAGCTAGTGTCATCCTGAGGAAAGTAAGTAGGCCAAAGCCTGTTAGAGTTAGTGAGCAAAAGCTAGTGTTGTCCTGAGGAGAGTGAGTAGGCCAAAGCCTGTTAAGAGTTAGTGGGCCAAAGCTAGTGCCGTCCTGAGGAGAGTGAGTAGGCCGAAGCCTGTAGTCAGTGGGCCAAAGCTAGTGTTGTCCTGAGGAGAGTGAGTAGGCCAAAGCCTGTAGTCAGTGGGCCAAAGCTAGTGTTGTCCTGAGGAGAGTGAGTAGGCCGAAGCCTGTAGTCAGTGGGCCAAAGCTAGTGTTGTCCTGAGGAGAGTGAGTAGGCCAAAGCCTGTAGTCAGTGCAAAGCTAGTGTTGTCCTGAGGAGAGTGAGTAGGCCGAAGCCTGTAGTCAGTGGGCCAAAGCTAGTGTTGTCCTGAGGAGAGTGAGTAGGCCGAAGCCTGTAGTCAGTGGGCCAAAGCTAGTGTTGTCCTGAGGAGAGTGAGTAGGCCGAAGCCTGTAGTCAGAGGGCCAAAGCTAGTGCTGTCTTGAGGAGAGTGAGTAGGCCGAAGCCTGTAGTCAGTGGGCCAAAGCTAGTGCTGTCTTGAGGAGAGTGAGTAGGCCGAAGCCTGTAGTCAGTGGGCCAAAGCTAGTGCTGTCTTGAGGAGAGTGAGTAGGCCGAAGCCTGTAGTCAGTGGGCCAAAGCTAGTGCTGTCTTGAGGAGAGTGAGTAGGCCGAAGCCTGTAGTCAGTGGGCCAAAGCTAGTGCTGTCTTGAGGAGAGTGAGTAGGCCGAAGCCTGTAGTCAGTGGGCCAAAGCTAGTGTTGTCCTGAGGAGAGTGAGTAGGCCGAAGCCTATTAGAATTAGTGGGCCAAAGCTAGTGTCATCCTGATTAGAGTGAGTAGCCGAAGCCTATTAGAATTAGTGGGCAAAAGCTAGTGTCGTCCTGAGGAGAGTGATTAGGCCGAAGCCTATTAGAATTAGTGGGCAAAAGCTAGTGTCAACCTGAGGAGAGTGAGTAGGCCAAAGCCTGTTATAATTAGTGGGCAGACGCTACTGTCGTCTGAGGAGAGTGAGTAGGCCGAAGCCTGTTAAGAGTCAGTGGGCAAAAGCTAGTGTTGTCCTGAGGAGTGTGAGGTAAACCTCTGTGTGAGAGAAGCCTCATGTGAGAAAACTCCAGTGTGAAGGCTGCTGTGTGTAAAGCTATGGTGCATTTGTTTACTTTTGTTATGGATACCTTGTTGTGGTAAATCAGTGGTTCTCAACGTGTGGGTCCCCGGGTGTTTTGGCTTACAAGTCCCAGAACTCCCAGCCAGTTGACCTGCTGTTAGGATTTCTGGGAATTGAAGGCCAAAACATCTGGGGAACCACAGATTGTAAATAGTGCAACCATATTATTTTACTACAAAGAGAAGCCTGCTACTGAAGAGATAGCATTGGTCTGTGTGCTTTTGTTCTTTTTATCACTTTGGGCTACTGGTGTTGGGTCATGCTGCTGCTAATAAGTTACTCTGCTGTACATTTATGGGGAGGGTCTTTTGTTATTAAGCCCCTTCCTCAGGCCACTCTGGGAAACCACAAATTCAGAGGGCAACGCCTTGGGACGGGCCTCTCCCTTACCCGGATGGGTGGGACTTTGGGTTCCTCTTTGGTGGGCTGTGGCTTTTCTGGGTGAACACTTTCAATTGTGTTACGAAAGGACTGACGGTCTTCAAGCCGGGGCTTCTTCTCGGGGAAGGAGGGAGAGGCCGCCTGCTCAAAGCACTTCCTCTTCTGCTCCTTGGACTCCTGCTCTTGGGCCTCTTGCGGCACGATGGGGATTCGCTCCGCCGTGGCTGCCGCAGCCACTGCCGGTGCTGCCACTGCCACCGGGTCTTCTGCTTTGCTCGGAACCCTGGTCGCCTCCGGTACGCTCTCCCTCTCCGGAGACACCTGTCGCTTCTCAGGCGAGTCCACCTCCGGCTTGGCATCTCTGCTGCTGTCGGCGGGCTCCGGCTCCGCAGGCGGCAATGCCTCGGCGGCCTCTTTGGCTTGCTTGGGCTCTTGCACCTTGTACAGGTTCCTCCGCGTGCGGCATCGCAAGGGGCGCTTCTTGAAATGCCCGTCGCGCTGGCGGGTGACGGGGCCGCGCTGAACCCGGACGGGCTCCGCTTCCACAGGAGCCGGGGCGCTCTTCTTTTCCACCTCATTGGGCACGGAGTTTTGTGGCTGAGGGTCCTCTCTGGTCAAGCCCAGCCTGTCGGTTAACAACGCAATACGGTTAGCAAACAGCAAACAGAGAGAGGAATCCCTCATTTTTATGAGGGCAACAAGGACTTAATAAGAACAAAACTAGATGGACCAAGGCCTAGCTGTTGACTGACATCCTTTCTGAGCCAGTTGGCAAAAGTAATTACCATATTGTGACGATGTGTAAATTTTATTCCTTTGGTTATGTGTAATTTAAACAGTAGTTTATGGATGGTAAGTATGGAGGATTATGTTTTGTTGGAGATGGTGGCTTGGCATTAGCTGAGTTGCCATAGCAACAGGGGCGGAGCCAACTGCCTCTTCACGACGCAACTTTTTAAGAAAAGTCAGTCAGTAAGCCGGTGAGCTACTGAGAAGACTGAATCTCTGGGTGGAGATTCAGGGAATTAATTGGTGACCAAAGGGGTTACAGAAAAGGACCCAGTAATGATAAAACTACAGGGGGTTATTGATTCTGAGTTAAGAATCAAGGTTTGGCTGGGAGCCAAGTCTGTTAATAAGCCTTTTAGCTTATTTGTTTTATTAGGACAGTTGTCCAGAAGAGTTACATCTGCTTATAGAAATCTCCTGAAGTCTGTGCCTGAGATTACTCATGAAACCTTACTAATGTAACCAATCAAGATTTGTGCCTCTTGTGAAGAAACAGTTAAACATGTTATACTCCTGTTAAAATAAACTTGTTACTGTTTTCCTCAAGCCTTGCCTGATACAGTTTCTCTCAAGGCAAACAGCCTGCATGGGAAGTGGAGTCAAGCCGGGGACAGTAAACGCTGCGCTATCAGATGAATAAAGCCTTCTGTAATTAATAGTCCCTTTATAAAATAGCTCCTAAGCTGATATTGATCGTTGCCCAGCTTTCCTCACACATTAGGTGGCAGTAAGCTTTAACCACGCTCCTTCACACATATATACTCAAATATAAGCCGAGGCACCTAATTTTACCACAAAAAAACTGGGAAAACACACTGACTCGAGTATAAGTCGAGGGTGGAAAAGTCACTATGGGTCAATTTCAAAATAAAAATAGATAGCAATAAAATTACATTAATTGAGGCATCAATAGGCTAAATGTTTTTGAATATTTACATAAAACTGTAATTTAAGATAAGACTGTACACCTCTGATTAAACCAGTATTCTAACCTCCTTCAATGTAAATAATAAATGTAATAAAAATAATAGAGTAAAATAATGAAAATGCAATAAAAACAGTAATAATAGAGTAAAATAATAAATGTAGTAATAATAGGGTAAAATACTGTAAATGTAATAATAATAATAATAATAATAATAATAATAAGTAGATTAAAATAATACATGTAATAATAATAGGGTAAAATACTGTAAATGTAATACTACTACTATTACTACTACTACTACTACTACTACTAATAATAATAATAATAATAGAGCAAAATAAGAAATAGAATAATAATGGAGTAAAATAATGTAAATATAATAAGAGTAAAATAATAAATGTAATAAAATACTAATAACAGAGTAAAAGAATAAATCACCTTGACTCAAGTATAAGCCGAGCGGAGCTTTTTCAGCCCCAAAAAGTGCAGAAAAAACTAGGCTTATACTTGAGTATATATAGTAGTTCTATAGCAGGCATGGGCAAACTTTGGCCTTCCCTCCACGTGTTTTGGACTTCAACTCCCACCATTCCTAACAGCCTCAGGCCCCTTTCTTTCCCCCCTCAGCCCTTAAGCACCTGGAGGAAGGTCTGAAGTTTGCCCATGCCTGTTCTATAGTCTACACTCCAAATTTGCAGACTTTACTGCTTTTGCAGATTTGATTCTTCATGCATTAGCTTAAAATGTTCTCTTTATGAGTCTTTAGGTCTTCCAGTGTGATTCTATGGTCAGTTTCCAGTTCCCACCAACCAAACTTGAGATGAAGGTGGGACCAAGAGAAGGGCCTCTCTTGAAAATCTCAAGGCCCAGCAATTGGGATTTATAGTTCACCTACAATCAGAGAATTCTGAACTCCACCAAAAACGGAACTACCATGACCAACAGAAAATACTGGAAGCATTTGATGGGCACTGACTTTGAGTTTTGGAGTGTTCGTTCGCCTACATCCAGAGCAACATGGAAGAGAAAGACAGGTGGGGAGATCTTCAGCCTTCTCTGCCAAAGGGGTTCCTAAGACCATCAGAAATGGGTGGTTTCTGATGGTCTCTGGCAACCCCTCTGAAACTCCCCTTGTGACCCCCCCCCCCCCCGCTCCTTGCCTTAGCACTAACTGATCAAAATATCAGGGCTGAGAGCAGGTTTGCTTTGAACAACGCCAGTCCCTTCCTCACAATAAAAAAGATGCTTGAAGGCTATTTTTGTTGTTAAAAAGAAGTTAAAACTTGGAGGTACAAAGGGAGTGGAGTCTTAAGGGGAGCTAAACCCCACAGACCCCCACTAATGTTAGATAATTGAAAATACATGAGCTGCTACTTAATAGGCTGGCAGACTTACTTTTGCCCATAGTAGTCCTCAAAGAACTTCTCCTTCCACTGTTCTGTTTTCTTCTCCTTCTCCATTTCCTGTCTTATGCGAACCTGCATTTCATGAGTGAACTCCCCTGTAAAAGAACCAACAACCTGAAGTCTTCCAAGTACAGGAGGAAGCTGGTGTTAAGAGTACTGACACAATGGGATTCACACAAGGGGCATGCATGGAACAGGACAGAATCAAAGTCTCAATCTCCAGATTCCATCCAAAGTGTCAGGAGGATCTCAGGATTTGTGTCCTTTTTAAAAAGAGATAGGTTTGGCATTTCCCCTACACTCTTCAGTATTTTTTTTTGCAATGCATATTACTTTTAAATCTGATTTACTTTAAAAAGAAAATATATACTCAAGCCCCCAGAGTAGCTGTTTTGAAACTGCGCTTCTGGGATTCATAGAGATTTGCAGAAGGACAGATATGTGCAGATCAGCTTCCCCAGAAGAGAACTGGCCCATGGCAACCAACTACCCAGTCACTGTGAAGTATAACTGCAGGGCAGGACTGGGAGCAAAGTCAGGCAAGAGCTCAGTTTGGAGAATCCTTTGCAACAGGGAGCGCCAAACTGGAGTGCGAATAATTCCCTGAAAGCAAAACTACAAGAGAGGAGATTCCATCTGAACATGAGGAAGAACTTCCGGACTGTGAGAGCCGTTTAGTAGTGGAACTCTCTGCCCCGGAGTGTGGTGGAGGCTCCTTCTTTGAAAGCTTTTAAATAGAGGCTGGATGGCCATCTGTCAGGGGTGATTTGAATGCACCTACCATCAGCCAGCCTCTCTCTCCAGCTCTGCGCAGCGAGGGCAAAGAACTCATTGTTCAAGGCACTTCCGCTCAGCCGCATCAGTCCATCAGTCCCAGGCTGAAAGGTAACAAACCACAATCAGTAAAAAAAAAAAAGTGTGCGCACTGGCTTTGGTTTGGGAATGAAGGATGGGACCCATAGGCATCCGGACCTGTCTGTCCACTTCAGGGAGGAGGAGGAGGAGCTGCTGCTGGAAGTGGAGGGGCAGCGCGTTGAAGGTCCTGCAGTTAATCAGCGCTCGGAGGTTGGTGTTGACGAGAATGGAGCCAGGCGTCTCAAAATCTATATCGTCCCCCCTGTTCCTCTTCATTTGTCCTGGAATTACCAAAGAATCCCATAAAAACAGGAACACAATGCCAGCAACATTCAAGGACACACACACACCTCCTTTTCCACTCCACAGGGCTGAAGCACAAAGAATTCTCTCACAACAACAACAACAACAACAACAACTTTGTAGGCTTTTAATCTGTATTACTGTTTTAATTGTTTTATAATTTTATATGGTATGTTCATTGTTATGCACACGATGCAGCTTTGAATTTTTGCTATAGTTTATAAGCCGCCCTGAGTCCCCTTCGGGGTGAGAAGGGTGGGGTATAAATATAGTAAATAAATAAACAATAACCTTTATATCCCTGATTTTCTCCCTAAACGGGACCCAAAGCAACCTACAACATTATATAAAAGACCATGCAAAACAATAAAAAGGCAAATGTTTCCCTTGACATTAAGTCTAGTCGTGTCTGACTCTGGGGGTTGGTGCTCATCTTCATTTCTAAGTCGAAGAGCCAGCATTGTCCGTAGACACCTCCAAGGTCATGTGGCTGGCATGACTGCATGGAGCGCTGTTACCTTTCTGCAGAAGCAGTACTTATTGATTTACTCATATTTGCATATTTTTGAACTACTAGGTTGGCAGAAGCTGGGCCTAACAGTGGAAGCTCACTCTGCTCTCTAGATTCGAACCAGCAACCTTTTGGTCAGCAAGTTCAACAGCTCAGCGGTTTAACCACCAGGGGGTTAAACAGCATATTATATTATAAATATTTTATTGTACTATATTATAAATATTACACAAAACAATATGTATATGTAAAGCAATAATCTACAAAAACAATTTTACATGAAGAAATAGATAAACATATTTAAAAACATTTATCTAATACAATTATTGCAGGCAATTGAAATCCTGGCTTTGGAATCTGGCTTTTGCAGAGTGACGGCGGCTGAGACCGGTAAAGACTATGAGATATTGATGTTTTAACTTGGTGAATGGTTTTATATATATTTTAACTTATTGTATTACGTATGTTGTTTTAAAATGTTTTACTGTCTAGCATTGATTTTGTGCTGTTAGCCGTTCTGAGTCCCTCCATGCAGGTAGAGAAGAATGGGATACAAAAGTTCTAAAACAAATAAATAAATAAACTCAACAAGACAGATGGTAAACATTAGCACGATTCAATAAAAGTTAGTTTTCCTATCATTACAGCTAAGTGTCTTTATCAAAAGCTTGCGCAAACAGGAAGGTCTTTAGCTGCTCTTGAACAGATGTCAAGGAAGGGGCTGTTTCAACCTCCTTGGGGAGGGAGTTCCAAAGAATTGGAGCGGCCACCGAGAAGGCCCTCTCTCTCATGGCCGCCAACCGCTTTTGCGATGGTGGCAGCAACGAGAGGAGGGCCTCACTAGAAGACCTTAACATTCAGGCAGGTTGGTATGAGGAGATGAAATCTGATAGGTAAGTAGGACCTGAACTGTTTAGGGCTTTAAAGGTCAAAACCAGCACCTTGAATTGGTTCCAGAAAGGAATTGGCAGCCAGTGCAAGTGCTTTAGCAGGGGGGTAAGTATGCTCCCTGGGTCCAGGGACCTGTTAATGCACTGGCTGCAGATCTCTGAACTAATTGAAGTTTCCAGACACTCTTCAAGGGCAGCCCCACGTAGAGCCCGTTACAGTAGTCTAAATGGGATGCACACAAAGCATGGACCACCATGGCCAACTCTGGCTTCTGAAGGTACGGTCGCAACTGGTGCACAAGTATTAATTGTGTGAAGGCCCTCCTGGCCACCGCCAATACCTAGGCCTACAGGCTTAGTGATGAGTCCAGGAGGACCCCCAGACTGTGGACCTGTGTCTTCAAAGGGAGTGGGACCTTTTCCATCCAGCACAGGTTACCATCCTATACCCTGATTTGACTAGGAGGACCTCCATCTTGTCTGGATTCAATTTCAATTTGTTTGTCCTCATCCAGTCCACAACAGCAGATAGACACTGGTTCAGGGTCTGGGCTTCTTCCTTGGCTTTTGGTGGAAAGGAATAGTAGAGTTGGGTGTCATATGTCAATAGTAGAGTTTGGTGTCATTTGTGTACAGATGGCCCCAAACTCTCCCAGTAGCTTCATGTTAAACAATATGGTGCGGGACTCCGCAAGACAACAGTCGTGAGTCTAAGCAGGAGTCCCCCCAACTCCACCATCTGGGTATGGCCTTCAAGGAAGGAATTCTAGGAGGCTTCTGAAGCTCAGTGAGACCCGGTAGTGACAGAAAGGCCAGGCAGACACTGAGAGGGACCCATTCTGGTTTCAACCTGCCTGAAGACAAGATGTGGGAGTCTATCAAAAGCAACTATCACCTAAATACCAACAGCATCACTACAGACACACCCAGGCTCCTTTGCCTGTTCCAGAAGAGAAAGATCTGCACAAGTGATGTTGATAATCCCCAGAGATGCTGAGCTCCATGCGCGCACACTGAGCCCCCTGACTGGCACTGAATGAAGCCCTCGGAGCCAAGATGGTTGGCATCTCTGCGTTGAAGACTTTGAGAGTCAGTGACCTGAAGGACTGGCCAGGATCCACAAGAGCCTGGCTAAGCTTAAAGCTTAGCTCCAAGGTTCTGCTCTCTGGTCTATTAATGACAGCTTAAGACAGGGCTGTTTCTGCAACTTTGAGATCCCCTCCAAAGGCTTGTAGCCTCTTCTCTGCTGGCCTCCAGGGAGATTTAATGTAATCTGTTCCAAGTTACACTTGGATAGTCTTAGCAAACCATGCTTCCACCCAAATTCCAATTGCTATTATGTATTACTAGCCATCCCCTGCCACGCGTTGCGGTGGCCCAGTCTGTGTATATGTGTTTTGTGTGTGTATATTTGTGTATATATGTGTGTTTGCATGTGTATATGTGTGTGTTCAAAGACATGGTTTATCAGTTTAACAGCTGAGTTACCTGTGTGTTATTACATTAATGCTTGTGAACACCACTTGTTCAAACAAGGGCATGCCTTTACTTGACTAGGAGTTTTCAAAAGGTGGTCTCCAGATGTTCATGGAGATTCACATTTGCCAAACAGATAGAACATCATTTTTTCCTTTTCAAAAAGGTTATGAATGCCACTTTTTTCCAAAACCTTGTGGGGTTGCCTCTGAAGACTGCCCGGAACCTGCAGCAAGTACAACGTGCGGCAGCCAGATTACTAACAGGTGCTGGGTACAGGGAGCACACCACTCCGCTGTTACACCAGCTCCACTGGCTGCCAATTAGCTTCTGAGCACAATTCAAAGTGCTGGTGTTAACCTATAAAGCCCTAAACGACTCCGGCCCGGTTTACCTCTCCGAACGTATTCTCCCCTACGAACCATCAAGATTACTAAGATCGTCTGGAGGGGCCCTGCTCTCGGTCCCACCGGCCTCACAAGCGCGGCTGGTGGGGACGAGGGACAGGGCCTTCTCGGTGGTGGCCCCACGACTCTGGAACTCTCTCCCGCCAGAGGTCAGAACCGCCCCAACAATCCTGACATTCAGGAAACAGGTGAAGTCGTGGTTATGGAGACAGGCTTTCGAAGAATGAGACAATGATCTGGATGGAAGGCGGTGTATATTCGATTTTAGTATGACGACTGACCACTGTAGTTTTAAATATATGTGCTTTTAAAATGTTTTATTGTAATGTGTATTTTGATATTTTACCGATTGTATGTGTTTTTATGGTTGGAAACCGGGCTGAGTCCCTCTTATGAGGTGAGAAGCTCAGTATATAAAACTTTGAAATAAATAAATCAATAAATGGATACTTGCCGCCTGAGGGTTTCCTGAATCCTCGGAAGAGCTGAGGGGGGTCTCGGGCAATTTCCGTCCTGCTGCGTCCTGCAGTGCTGCAAAGGGCCGAAGAACTGCTACCACTGCTGCTCTCGCCCACAACGTGTTTCCCTGGGAACGCTGCAAGGAAGACCCCACAGGACCATGAGAGCAGCTCCCCACATTCTCCTCCTTGGAACTTAAGTATCTGCAAACAAAACTCTATGGTATGTCTGAAGCTTCGGCTGAAACCCTGGTGTTAGTATATTCAGTTTGCACAACTTATTCTGAGAACTAAGGGCCAGATACTGGTTAAAGGACATTTAATCAACTACCAAGCTTGCAAAATTTGTGTTTTTGTATGTTTGTTTGTTTTGTTCTGTTAGAAATGTAACACAATGGTCTGGTTGCTGAAGACACGATAAATAAATAAACAAACAGAGGCTCCAAGTGGCCAGCTTCTGGTCAAATGACATTTAGTACAATGCCAAGTTTTTAACTTTGTTTGTGTTTTTAAATACATTACAACTGTACCTTCAAATCACTTCTGACACGATAAATAAATAAGAACGGAGGAGCAATAACTGTTTCAAAGCACATTTTCCAGGAAGCCGCTTTATGTTAAAAACAACAGAACAGCAAAGTATTTAAGAGAACTGAATGACTTAGTAAGTACCAAAGAAACCTCTTATTGGTGCTGCTCTGGATAGAAGTGGACAGGCCCAGGGCAGGAGAGGCAATGCAGATTGGTCAATCCAGAAAGAGGGAGAGGAGTTTTCCTCACCTGATGAAGTTTCCATATGAGCACCGTTTACTTTCAGAGGAGTCAGAACTACACGAGGAAGCATCACGCCTGCCTTTTTCTTCTGTTTGCTTGCCTGCATTTCAGAAAAGATTGAATGAGCGCATTGGATGGACAATGTCAACATATTCTACAGGGAAAGTCAGCCTCTCTCTTGGCAAAAGGCTTCAACATCCTTCACGAAGCAAACTCATTCTCAACCTCAGATGCCAGCTCAGCAGTAAAGACAACAAGTCATTCCTGGAACCGAATATGGGCCGAATCTCTGCTGAATGAAATGGAAAACACCTTCCCCTTTTTGGGTAACTTTCTGGTAAACAAAATGCAGGATCGGACAGAAAGAGACCTGAAAATGGTATGCCTTTTGGCCTGAATGCACACGACGACTAGGAATTATTGTTTTTCCCATTGTACCAGGAAAATGCAGCATAATTATGCCATTTCCTTTAATTACCGTATATACTCGAGTATAAGTCGACCCGAATATAAGCCAAGGCACCTAATTTTACCACAAAAAACTGGGAAAACATATTGACTCGAGTATAAGCCGAGGGTGGGAAATGCAGCCACTACAGGTAAATTTCAAAATAAAAATAGATACCAATTTTTTTTTTGTCGTGTCAGGAGTGACTTGAGAAACTGCAAGTCGCTTCTGGTGTGAGAGAATTGGCCGCCTGCAAGGACGTTGCCCAGGGGACGCCCAGATGATTTAATGCTTTTATCATCCTTGTGGGAGGTGGCTTCTCTCATGTCCCCGCATGAGGAGCTGGAGCTGATAGAGGGAGCTCATCCGCCTCTACTCGGATTCAAACCTGCGACCTGTGAGTCTTCAGTCCTGCCGGCACAGGGGTTTAACCCACTGCGCCACCGAGGGCTCCTATTACATTAATTGAGGCATCAGGAGGTGAAATGTTTTTTTTAATATTTACATAAAACTGTAATTTGAGATAAGACTGCTCAACTCTGATTAAATCATTACATATCTTCAGTGTAAATATACGTACGTATCCTTCCAACAATAATAAAGAGAGTAAAATAATAAATATAGTAATAATAATCAAGTAAAATAATGGTAATGCAATAATAACAGTAATAATAGAGGAGAATAATAAACGTAATAATAGAGTAAAATAATAAATGCAATTATAATAAAGTAAAATAATAGATGTAATTATAGTAATAAATAGTGTAAAATAATAAATGTAATAATAATAATAAGGTAAAATACTGTGAATGTAATAATAATAAAGAGAGTAAAATAATACATGAAATAAAAATAATACTAATTTTTTAAATGCTGTACAAAATAAGTTATTTGTAAAAGCGAGAGTGGAAGCCCATGCCTCATTTCTGACCCAGCCTCACATGCCATGCTGCTCCCCTGCCCTGACCAGGTTGCCTACCTGTGCAGCTGCTCTATGGCTCTCCCGCAGGATAGGCCCAGTCTTGCTCTGAGGCTCCGTGGAACAGGAGGCATTTGAGGAAGTTTCATCTAGAGATACTGGGAAGGGAAAACCATGACATTAGCATCCATGGAAGAAACAAGCAGTTGGAAGATCTGGGCAGGCGGACGCTTACCGTCATTGTCGCCGCTCACGGTGCTGGCAGCTTCATTGGAGCCGCTGCTCTCGGCATCATCCGCCTCTTCTCCTTCAGGGGCAGACAGGCTGCGAGACCACTGCACCGCATCTTTCTAGAAGAACCAAGAAGAATTCTAGTGCTTTTTCTCCCCAATTGAGTCAAGTAAAAGGTAAAGTTAGAGCTTTCCCCTTGAAATTAACTGTAGTCGTGTCCGACTCTGGAGGGTGGTGCTCATCTCCATTTCTAAGTCAAAGAGCTGGTGTTGTCCATAGACACCTACGAGGTCATGAGGCCAGCATGACTGCATGGAGCACCATTACCTTCACACAGAAGTAGTATCTATTGATCAGCTCACATTTGCATGTTTTCTTCTTTTTTTAATATCTTTATTGCAAAGTTTTCGGTTTACATAAAAAAAACAGGGGGGATTAAGCTGGGGAGGGAGAGTCAGGGAAGGGGTAGTGGAGGGTACGGTAGGGGGGTATAAAGTGAGGGATGGGGATAGGGTAGAAGCATAGTGGTTCAGGGTAAAAGGGGATAGAATAGGCTGTTGGTTTCCTGTCTTCTCATTACTGGGCCAATTCATCTCATTTTGTCTCTTCTTTTATACTTAATCCTCTTCTTCTTCATAGTTTGAAGGGCTAGTAGCTCTTGTCTTCTTAATATTAATGTCCATATTTCCATTTTTCTTTCTCCATAAACCTTGTTAATAAACCCCAATCTGCTTTTGTTTTAGGTTGTTTGTTTCTTAATTGATGGGTCAAATTATCTATGTTTCTAATTTCCAGCATTTTGACTAACCATTGTTTTGTCCAGCATTATTTTCAAATCTTTTAATTTTAATTACATTTGGCCTACCCATAGATTTTAAAGTGTATTGTCCTATTGATAATGCTTGTGTTATTGTTTTATTGCTTTGTTGTTTTTAAATTGCTTGTATTGTTATTGCTTATTTTGGGCTCAGCCTCATGTAAGCCACACCAAGTCCCTTGGGGAGATGGTAGCAGGGTATAAATAAAGTGTTGTTGTTGTCGTTATTATTATTATTATTATTATTATTATTATTATTATTATTATTATTGGAATTCTTTCCCTCTCCAGTAACGGGCATAGACTATTCTGGCTGCAGATATATATAGCGGTTTGTGTTTTTTCGGTTTTACTCTGTTGTAATTTGTTGTTTGGGCTTGGCCTCATGTAAGCCGCTCCGAGTCCCCATCGGGGAGATGGTGGCAGGTTATAAATAATAATAATAATAATAATAATAATAATAATAATAATAATAATAATTATTATTATTATTATTATTATTATTATTATTATTATTATTATAGCTAAATAGGACATCTTTACTCCTATCCAGATCAAAGTCTATAATCCCCATTTAAAAAAAATACTCTGATTTAAATTGGACTTTAAGTTGGAGTATCTTTTGAGTCACTTTGTGGATCAATAGGTGTCTATGGACAACACCGGCTCTACGACTTAAAAATGGAGATGAGCACCACCCCCCAGAGTCGGACACGACTAGACTTAATGTCAAGGGAAAACCTTTGTTGGAAATGCAAAAAAGAAAGAGGAACTTTCCATCATATCTGTGGGAGTTGTGAGAAAGCAAATAAATATTGGAAAGAGATCCACATTTGCATGTTTTCGAACGGCTAGGTTGGCTGAAGCTGGGGCTAACAGCAGGAGCTCACCTTGCTCCCCAGATTTGAACTGCCAACCTTTCAGTCAGTGAGTTCAGAAGCTCAGCAGTCTAACCTGCTGCACCACCCATGTGCACCCAGCGGCACATGGCTATTACAGAACCAGGGGAACCCCAATGTCTGGGTGCACATACAGTGTTTCGTTGATATGAAAAACAATTAATGCCAAGTGCTCAAACATGTCAAGATAGGCCTTCTGGAGCAAATATATACGACATCATATTCTCTGATTATCATGCAAGACAAACGCCAAGTTCAGATACATTTGCTGTACGGAGTCTATCAGCACAAAGGCTGTGGTACGAGAAATTCTAGACCCCAGATGCAATCGTGTGCCAGGTACTATGCTCATCCAATATTCAACAGCCATCTAAACCTTCATCCAATCCTGGACCGAAGAAGAGTAATCTGGTCTTACCTTGAGAGTGAAAAGGCTGATGCGCCCGGGCAGCTTGTAAAAAAGGCCATCGCAGCTCCTTGAATTGGAGTGCAGCATAGCGTTCAGGCAGGCCAGAGGAGATGTGCCACTAAAGGGAGAAATAGGCGTAATTGCATCGATGCGCTCAGACACTGTTCTATCATCAGTGGGAAAAAAACATTGCAAACTCTGGTACTTTCTATCACAACGGACACAGGAAGGCTGTCAACAGACTTTCAAACTGACTTAGTGTGATAAAGGCCAAGCCAAACATCTGAGCATACAAAGGAATCTTGTAGCATCTCTGAGACTAATGGAGAGAAAGAAGTTTGCACCATAAGCTATTCAGTCTACTTCACCAGATGCATGGAGTGGAACCTCTAAGTCAGTGTTTCTTAACCAGGGGGTCGGGACCCTTGGCGGGTTGTGACGGGGTGTCAGAGGGGTCACCGAAGACCATCAGAAAACACAGACATTTCTGTTGGCCATAGGGGTTCTGTGCAGGAAGTTTGGCCCAAGTCTATCGTTGGTGGGGTTTAAGGGGCTCTTTGACTGTACTATAAATCCAAGCAACTACACCTCCCAAATGTCAAGTTCTGTTTTCCCCAAACTCTACCAGTGTTCACAATTGGGCATATTGAGTATTTCTGTCAAATTTGGTCCAGATCCATCATTGTTTGAGTCCACAGTGCTCTCTGGATGTTCCCAAACTCAAGGTCAATGCCCGCCAAACCCTTCTAGTGTTTTCTGTTAGTCATGGGAGTCCTGTGCGCCACGTTTGGTTCAATTCCAGCATTGGTGGAGTTCAGAATGCTCTTTGATTGTAGGTGAACTATAAATCCCAGCAACTACAACTCCCAAATGACAAAATACCCTTGATCATTTTAGTCGCCCTCGGTTTCCTGGAATATTGTGTCCAATTCTGGGCACCACAATTGAAGAGAGATATTGACAAGCTGGAATGTGTCCAGAGGAGGGTGACTAAAATGATCAGGGGTCTGGAGAACAAGCCCTATGAGGAGCGGCTTAAGGAGCTGGGCATGTTTAGCCTGAAGAAGAGAAGGCTGAGAGGAGACATGATAGCCATGTATAAATATGTGAGAGGAAGCCACAGGGAGGAGGGAGCAAGTTTGTTTTTTCTGGTTCCCTGGAGACTAGAACGCTAACAATGGCTTCAAACTACAAGAAAGGAGATTCCATCTGAACATGAGGAAGAACTTCCTGACTGTGAGAGCCGTTCAGCAGTGGAACTCTCTGCCCCGGAGTGTGGTGGAGGCTCCTTCTTTGGAAGCTTTGAAACAGAGGCTGGATGGCCATCTGTCAGGGGTGCTTTGAATGCAATATTCCTGCTTCTTGGCAGAATGGGGTTGGACTGGATGGCCCATGAGGTCTCTTCCAACTCTTTGATTCTATGATTCTATGAACATTTATTTTTTTGAGTGATGGTCACTCCTTGGGTTAGTAGGTGTCTTGTGGCCAAATTTGGCAGCAATTCGTCCAGTGGTTTTTGAGTTATGTTAATCCCACAAACGAACATTACAGTTTTATTTATATAGATTATATGGGAGCTCTAGTTTACCCTGCAGCCAGAGCAAACTGAACCCCACCGATGATGCATCTAGAGCAAACTTGCTCAACATAACAAACTTTAAGCATTGATGGGGTTTCAGGGGGTTAACCTGACATGATGTACGTTGTAGTTCACCCATAACCTTATGCATTTTGTATAATTAAAAAATGACTTCTGAGTTTTTAATTACTTTTTCTTTTAATTCATTACATGTAGCCCACTATCATTGTGATTGTGTTATTGTAATTTTATATCGTTATTTATTCACATGTTTTATGTTATTAGGATGTTGCGCTTTGCTTGCGTTGTCGGTCTTATTTTGCTTGTTCCCATGTAAGCCGCTCCAAGTGCCCGCTGGCCGGGGAGATGGTGGCAGGGTATAAATAAAGATTATTATTATTATTATTATTATTATTATATTATTATTAGTCCATCTTCTGGGTTGTTGTAGGTTTGATTAGCATACAATGGGCTGACTGTGCCTGGGCAAACTTTTGTTGAGAGGTAATTAGATGTCCCTGCCTGCTTCCTCTCTGTTGTTGTGCTGTTGCAATTTTAGTTTTTTTTAATACTGGTAGCCAGATTTTGTTCATTTTCATGGTTTCCTCCTTTCTGTTGAAATTGTCCACATGCTTGTGTATTTCAATGGCTTCTCTGTGTAGTCTGACATGGTGGTTGTGAGAGTGGTCCAGCATAATTACCTCTCAACAAAAGTTTGCTCCAGGCACATTCAGCACATTGTATGCTAATCAAGGTGGTCAGTTGAAACATTCACACCTAGCTCCAGCAGACAAGAGTCCTTTGTCTCACCCTGGTCATTCCACAGATATATAAACCCTTTTGCCTAGTTCCAACAGACCTCACTACCTCTGAGGATGCTTGCCATAGATGCAGGCGAAACGTCAGGAGAGAATGCCTCTAGACCATGGCTCCCCAAACTAAGGCCCAGGGGCCGGATACGGTCCCCCAAGGTCATTTACCCGGCCCTCACTCGGGGTCAACTAAATCTGAAACGACTTGAAAGCACACAACAACAACAACAATCCTATCTCATCAGCTAAAAGCAGGCCCACACTTCCCATTGAAATACTAATAAGTTTATTTGTTAACATTGTTCTTCATTTTAATTATTGTGTTGTTTTTAAGTGTTTTTTTTGCACTACAAATAAGATATGTGCAGTGGGCATTGGAATTCATTCATGTTTTTTTCAAATTATAATCCAACCCTTCAACAGTTTGAGGTAAAATGAGATTATGCTAATCAAGGTGGTCAGTTGAAACATTCACACCTAGCTCCAGCAGACAAGAGTCCTTTGTCTCACCCTGGTCATTCCACAGATATATAAACCCTTTTTCCTACTTCCAACAGACCTCACTACCTCTGAGGATGCTTGCCATAGATGCAGGCGAAACGTCAGGAGAATGCCTCTAGACTATGGCCATATAGCCCGAAAAAACCTACAACAACCCAGTGATTCCTGCCATGAAAGCCATCAACAATACATTATTATTATTATTATTATTATATTGTAGTTCACCCACAACCTTATGCATTCTGTACAATTAAAAAAATGACTTTTTCTAATAACCTGGGCAACACTGGGTACCCAAGCTAGTAATAAAATAAAAATTGGTGTGGGAACTTCCCTGAAGCACGTTTTTCAGTCTTGGATATAAAATCCCCAAGATGTTTTACATTTCAAACAGGAAGCAACGCTTTAAAAAACCCTCATGTCTGTACCTTCAGTAAGATTTGTTTGCTGGAGCATTTTTTCCCCCAAAAATTCCTTTGACTGCCACTAAGGTAATCCAAGCTATGGAGTATCACAGTCCTACCTGCATCTTTTACTAGTTATAGGAAACTCATCTCCTGTCTAAATCCAAAAGGAATGCTGAGGGGAGACTGCAGATGATTCACGTTTCAGAGATGATTCATGTGCACCAGCCGCACAGACGCCAGCGTTTCATGAGGAAGAATCCAATATCCAAACAGACTCCGAAAGCCTCTCACTGACTCTTTATTATTTAGATAAAAAAACTACGCAGGTTAAACAAACACAAACAAACCAGAATACTATTTGGAATAGTCGAGAAACAACAATCTGTTGCTCTCCGATTTGTACATTTCTGTAACTTAAGCACCTGGAACAGATTGGCTACTGACAACTCAAAGCAAAAAAAGATAAACCTACAAAGACCCCGTTACTAAAACAAACAGAGCCGCAGTGTTTTGCTTGCAGAGCTGTTCTGCTAAATAAGCAAAACCTGAACACTTCCAAGAGCTTTTTGAATATGGACAGGAGCCATCTGGTAGACAATGCTTGCTTGGGATTTCCAAAAGTATTCGATATCAGGAAGACTCCAAAATAAAGCTCAGTGGTCAAGAGATGAGTTGAGAAATTTGGATATGAATGGGAACACCAGATAGTGTAGAAACAGGCATGGGCAAATTCTGGCTCTCTAGATGTTTTGGACTTCAACTCCCACAATTCTTGGCCTCAGGACCCTTCCTTTTCCCCCTCAGCCGCTTAAGCGGCTGAGAGGGAAAAGGAAGGGTCCTGAGGCCAGGAATTGTGGGAGTTGAAGTCCAAAACACCTGGGGAGCCAGAATTTGCCCATGCCTGGTGTAGAGGAAACAGAGAGAGTGCAGTATTAGTGGTGGGCGGTGGATCTGTTTTTAGACCAGTGCTTTTAAACTTCTTCATAAATGACCTGGTGTTATAAGGGAAAAACAAGGTGACCATTTTTTGCCAATGACCACTACTCTGCTGGAGATAACCTCGGCATGATTCCTGTATAGTCTTGTGGTGTATCTACACTGAAGAATTAATGCGGTTTGACAACACTTCAATGGCTACAGAATCCTGGTGTTGTACTGAGTCGCCTTCGGGCTGATATGGGCAGGATAGAAATAATGCAAATAAATAAATAAATAAATAATACTTTTACAAGTATAGCCATGTATAAATATGTGAGAGGAAGCCACAGGGAGGAGGGAGCAAGCTTGTTTTCTGCTTCCTTGGAGACTAGGATGTGGAACAATGGCGTCAAACTACAAGAGAGGAGATTCCATCTGAAAATGAGGAAGAACCTCCTGACTGTGAGAGCCGTTCAGCAGTGGAACTCTCTGCCCCGGAGTGTGGTGGAGGGCTCCTTCTTTGGAAGCTTTTAAACAGAGGCTGGATGGCCATCTGTCAGGGGTGATTTGAATGCAATATTCCTGCTTCTTGGCAGGGGGTTGGATTGGATGGCCCATGAGGTCTCTTCCAACTCTTTGATTCTATGATTCTAAGTCTTTTCAGCAAAAGAGTTCATGTGCATCACCAAACTACAATCCCCACGATTCTATAGTGTGGAGCCAACACTGTTAAAGCAGTGTCAAACTGCACTGATTGTACAGTATGGATGTTTCCCTGATCATCGTTCCTTAGCTAACAAGATTGCAGAACAAGAACTGGGAAGCCTTCCACATGGAAACCGATGTCCTCACTATGGAAGAACATGCAGATCAAGAATAGAGCTCCACAGTCACCTATGTATCCATCACCAAAATACTAAACTTGGAAGGCCATCGAGCCTTAGCTAACAAGATTGCAGAACAGGAAAGACGTTTCGCCGGCATCTATGGCAGGCATCCTCAGAGGTTGTGAGGTCTCACAACCCCTGAGGATGTTTGCCATAGATGCAGGTGAAACGTCAGGAGGAAATGTTTCTGGAATATTGCCATGCAGTCCAGAAAACTCACCGCATCCCAGTAATTCCGGCCATGAAAGCCTTCAACAATACAGTAAAACTGGGTTGTTGTAGGTTTTTCGGATTATATCGTCATGTTCTAGAACAGGGATCCTCAAACTAAGGCCCGGGGGCTGGATACGGCCCTCCAAGGTCATTCACCCTCGTTGTCGTCAGAAAAGTGTTTTCCACCCAGGTGTTCCTTCAATTGAGTGAGCAGATGATAGTCACTGGGTGTGAGATTGGGGCTGCGAGAGGGATGGCTTAAAACAGGTTTCCTCACACTAAGGCCCGGGGGCCAGATACGGCCCTCCAAGGTCATTTAACCCATCCTCGCTCAGAGTCAACCTAAGTCTGAAACTACTTGAAAGCACACAACAACAACAACAACAACAACCCTATCTCATCAGCCAAAAGCAGGCCCACACTTCCCATTGAAATACTAATAAGCTTATATTGATTATAATTGTTCTTCACTTTAATTATTGTATTGTTTTAAAGTGGTTTTTTTGCATTACAAATAAGATATGTGCAGCGTGAATAGGAATTCATGTTTTTTTCAAATTATAATCCGGCCCTCCAACAGTTTGAGGGACTGTGACTTGGCCCTCTGTTTGTGGGCCCCTGTTCTAGAACCATTCTCTCCTAACGTTTTGCCTCTGAGGATGCTTGCCGTTGATGCAGGCGAAATGTCAGGAGAGAATGCTTCTATAACATGGCCATATAGCCCAGAAAACCTACAACAACCCAGTGATTCCAGCCACAAAAGCCTTCGACAATACATTAATACAGGAAAATATTGTTTTACAATATTTTTTATTTGTCTACTGAATTTATTTTGTGACTTTGTACTTCAGAAGGTCAACAAGGAAGAGAACTTTGAACCTGTAGGCTAGCACTTCAGAGTTATTAAATGTAGGAGAGCCTGCTCAGTACTCAGACATGGGCAAACTGGTAAAGTCTATGGGCAAACTGGTAAAACAAACAAACAAACAAACAAAAAACATTAAAAACAGTCTTTGAAGTAAGGGGGGTTTTTTTGGCAGATGCTCCATCCTTACTCAGAAAGTCATTTACCTTCTGTGCACACGCAGTGGTTCCATAGCAAGGCCAGTTACATTTGGGAGAGGAAACAGCCCATGAAAAGAAATGGGAAAACAGAATGAAATTAACACAAAATGAAAAGTTCTGATGGCAGATGTGGACGACACAGGGGCTAGTCTGTTAGTGCTATTTAACTTTTGAAACAAAAAGCAAAGGGTTTTTGCTGATCTGCATATAACTCTCTACAGTTCACTAAATGCAGGAGAAGTGACAGATGTATCTAGTCTACGTTTGCACACACACTTTTATTTCTATCTCCGTTACTAAATGTAGGAACACATTCCGAACATTTCTTCAGTCTTAAATGGACCTATGCCAAGACATAGCCAAAGAGAGTACCCAGTTAGTGGCTCCAATGCTCTTTGGCTTTTCTACATTTTGTTGTGTTACCACCTGGAATCGAAATGGATTTTGTTGTCATTCTTAATACCTCAGGTATATAAGGTAACTCAGCCCCAAGAAGTTGCAAAACACTGCATTCTTACTGTGGTAGAAACAAAAATAAACTAGCCTTTGCCGCCTGCAAAAATATTCTCTTTATTGAGACATGCCGAAACCTGCTCTTGTGCAACCTACTGCTTCCAGAAATCACATGAATAGTTGAATAGGGACCACCTGGGCGCAATTCTCAGGCTACATGATCTCACATCAAATGCATCTGTTTCTGGAAGGTCCCAGGGTTTGATTGGAAGCATATCTATGCAAGCAGCATCACAAAGAGCTACCAAAGCAGGCCTGTAAAGAAACACCAATAGGGTTGGGCTATAAAAATATCCCAGACTATAAACACAGGATCCAATGTGCAAAGCTCACAGCTGTAACTGCTGTCAAAAAAAGAGCCTCTGCCTAGATTGACTCGTGGATGGATATTAAACACTTCTTATTGATTAATTATACCTGTCAGCTTGCTTTTTGTTGTATTCAAGGACAGGAAGCACCCCTGTACTTAATCACCACAATACAATTTAAATCAGCAATATATAAAAATCAGTTCAGCAAAACAGCAAAAACATCTAAACTCAAATGTATGAAATAGTTCATAAGATTCAAGGTACAAAAGTTGCATTAAAAAGCAGGAATGCAAAAGAATCAGGATACTCAAGGCAGCATAAAATCCAATGCACAAAATTCAAGAACAATCCTTTAAACTTGGAAGCATGGAATATGAACTGGAAACATGAAACTAGAATTCGCTTAGCAGCCTTGACAAGAGATATTGCTTCAACTCCAACGCTGACCAGACTGCTGAAAAATCCCTTTGGTCTCTCTAATAAAGCCATGAAATCATTCCGTTTCTCCTGGAAAACTGATAACAGCTTTTTCTCCAACAAGCGCTGTGACCTTTTGCCGAGTCTGTGAATCAGCTCAGAGTTTGCAAAAACTAAGTCTTCTATCTATCAGCTCATTACCCACTCCACCTGGCAGTTCATCCTCTGAACTTGCTTCCCTAGAGAAAGACTTCTTTGGGCCCCTCTCTGGAATGTGACCTTCGCCTTCACTTACTGCAGGAGACACAGAACTCTCAATTTCAGGACTTAAAATCTCATGCTGGCTCACCGGCCCAGAAATCCCATGATCCACTTCCTCACTGAAATTAGGCACCATCAGTGGCTGAATTACAACACTTTTGTTCATTTCTCTTTTGCAGTGTTAAGTATCTCATATACACAAAGTTGTAGCAATACTGAATGACATTCCAGGCTGACACACAGAGAAAGTAGAAAAGTCAAAGGATGAGGACTTGAATGCTTTCTCGATGCATCATAGGTCAGGGGCAGGGGCTGCCACTATGGCTTCATCCTCTACCTAAAAGAGGCTTTAAAAGCATGACATATTTATACTGGTCTACCATTCCTGCACGTGACCCTCTGCAAGACTGAGTTCTTAGAGCTACAGGATCTAACAAATTCTGGCTTCCTCTATTTTTGGTTCCTGAGGAAATGGCTACATCCCAAGTCCTTTGACATTTACAGGGACCTCAGAGAACAAATAGTTGCTTCAGGTGAGGAAGCAGGTAAAATCAGTGTCAAGACAGTCTACCCCAGTACTTTGAATCTTCCCTTTTGTCCGCATAACAAAACAGGGTGACTTTGCACCAGATTCAGGAAGTCTGAAGCTGGAAACACAGCCAGAGGCCTTCCCGTCTTCACGTTACTTGCAATAAGAAAATTCAAGAGGAGATGCTGGTTAACCAGGGAAGAACTATTTGCAGGGTTAGATCCATACTGCCTTGAGAATACAGCTGGGCAGAGTGCAGTCCAGGTGCATTTCTTACCCTCGGCAATATTGCAAAGTGCTAATGGGAAATGCAGCCCAAAATCATCTGGATGGCTGCATTTTGCCCACCTTAGCTTTAGGACAGAATTCAGCAGCATCAATACTGGTAACCCATTTTGTTAAGTAGGAAATAAATCTATCTATTCCATAATCTCCTGGGAACAAGGCAGGAGCAGGAGGTGAATGAGGAAAACAATGGTCATATAATATGTATAATTCTGTCTCCAGATCCGGAAATGAAAGGAGAAGCCTTTGCCTTTATCCATGTATTTGTGTTTCACTGTATTTCCATTTGTAACAAGGCACTGAATTTTTGCCAGTGTTTGTTTATATGTTGTAATCTGCTCTGAGTCCCCTTGGAGAAATGGGCAGAATATATATAAAGTGTTATTATTATTATTATATTATTATTATTATTATTATAAAAACAATACAATATAATGTAACACTTTACAATATAACAGTGGTGGACTAAACACCTGAAATTTATGACAATTTTAGATCAAGGAGTTAAATGCCTATGGCATGATGTTACATCATTTTCACCCGTTTTGGACACGCCATTCACCCTTTTCCAATGGGGGAACTTACAGGAGGAACTGCTTTATTTGGAAAATGAAACAAAAATGAACTTGCAAAGTCAATTTCCACAATATATGGGACAAACCAGTACTAGCATTTCTCCATAACAATGGTGTGCTAGTAGCTGGCAATTGGCATGTTAAAGGAAAACACCAGGACTCCAACTAACAACACAGTTTTGTCTCAGACGTTCAGGAAATCCTCTGGCTGAAGTAAAGGACCACAAAAGGACATTTCCAAACTAAAAACAAAGGAAGATGTGGTCTGGGAAAACAAGGACACTGCTTTCATTCCACCTCATGCTTTGATCCTGACAGGAAAAATGCTACTGACCTCATTTCCTTTAGGCCCTCTGTTTCTATGACCTGCAGGATCTGTTTTGGGGTCATGGGTCCATCGGAGTGGTTTTCCAGCACCTGAAAATAGAAAAAAAATAACATCTCAGGCTGAGCACAGAAACTGAAGTCCAAGATATTCAATTAGAAAGTGAAAGACCTTAACCTTTCAACAAAGCTACTCATTTTGAAGCTCAAAAACAAGACTCCACGTACAGTCACATCTGCTCAGAACGGAAAGCAAAGGGAGGGACTCACACATTCTAAGTGCCAAGCACAAAGACATGCGGGGGAGACTCAGGAGTAGATCTCAGGTCACTGAAAGCCACCACCATCCAAAGTTACATTAAAGAATGGCACAGGATTTACATGGGTCAAAGGCTCTAGATGATAGAAACGTGTAAGTATAGGGGTGCCTTAACAGGGGTCTGTGCTGCATATTTATATTTGTCGTTATGGTTTTAAATCTTGTTTGAAGAATTGATATCAATATCAAAAATTGCATCACATAACTGTATTGCATTGCAGCACACCAAAATACCCGGGAGTCACTTTGGACCGTGCTCTAACTTACAAAAAGCACTGCTTGACAATCAAGCCAGAATTGGGTGCTAGAAATAATATCATACAAGAGTCGACTGGCACAACCTGGGGATCACAACCAGACACAGTGAAGATATCTGTCATGGCGCTTTGCTACTCTGCTGCTGAATACGCATGCCCAGTGTAGAATATATCTCACCATGTTAAAACAATGGATGTGGCTCTTAATGAGACATGCCGCATTATCACAAGATGTCTACACCTCACACCAGTGGAGAAATTATACTGTTTATAATAAAACAAGACTAAAGATAGACATTCTGGGGGTCAGCGAAATGAAATGGACTGGAATGGGCCACTTCACATCAGATGACCACCAGATCTACTACTGCGGACAAGAGGAACATCGAAGAAATGGAGTAGCCTTCATAATTAATAAGAAATTCGCTAAAGCGGTGCTTGGATACAACCCAAAAAATGACAGAATGATCTCAATTCGAGTGCAAGGAAAGCCTTTCAACATTACAGTGATCCAAATATGCGCCCCAACCACAGCTGCTGAAGAAGCAGAAGTAGATCAGTTCTATGAGGATCTGCAGGACCTACTGGATAATACACCAAAAAGAGACATTATTTTCATTACAGGAGATGGAATGCCAAGGTGGGAAGTCAAATGACAACTGGGATCACAGGCAAGCATGGTCTGGGAGAACAAAATGAAGCGGGACGCAGGCTGATAGAATTTTGCCAGGAAAACTCGCTGTGTATAACGAATACTCTCTTCCAACAACCTAAAAGACGGCTTTATACATGGACTTCACCAGATGGTCAACACCGAAATCAGATTGACTACATCTTTTGCAGCCAAAGGTGGCGGACATCCATCCAGTCGGTGAAAACAAGACCTGGGGCTGACTGTAGCTCAGATCACGAACTTCTTATTGCCCAATTTAGAATAAAACTAAAGAGATCAGGGAAAATACACAGAACAGTTAGATATGATCTCACTAACATTCCTAGCGAATATACAGTGGAAGTGAAGAACAGATTTGAAGGACTAGATTTAGTAAACAGAGTCCCAGAAGAACTATGGACAGAAGTCCGCGACATTGTTCAGGAGGCGGCAACAAAGTACGTTCCAAAGAAAAAGAAAACCAAGAAGGCAAAATGGTTGTCTGCTGAGACACTGGAAGTAGACCAAGAAAGGAGGAAAGCAAAAGGAAACAGTGAAAAGGGGAGATATGCCCAGTTAAATGCGCAATTCCAGAGGTTAGCCAGAAGAGATAAGGAACTATTTTTAAATAAGCAATGCATGGAAGTGGAGGAAGACAACAGAATAGGAAGGACAAGAGACCTCTTCCAGAAAATTAGAACATTGGAGGTAAATTTCAGGCAAAAATTGGTATGATAAGAAACAAAGATGGCAGGGACCTAACAGAAGCTGAAGAGATCAAGAGAAGGTGCGAGACTATACAGAAGATCTGTATAGGAAGGATAATAATATCGAGGATAGTTTTGACGGTGTGGTGAATGAATTAGAACCAGACATCCTGAGGAGTGAGGTTGAATGGGCCTTAAGAAGCATTGCTAACAACAAGGCAGCAGGAGACGACGGGATCCCAGCTGAACTGTTTAAAATCTTAAAAGATGATGCTGTCAAGGTGATGCATGCCATATGCCAGCAAATATGGAAAACACAAGAATGGCCATCAGACTGGAAAAAAACAACTTATATCCCCATACCAAAAAAGGGAAATGCGAAAGACTGCTCCAACTTCCGTACAGCGGCCCTTATTTCACATGCCAGTAAGGTAATGCTCAAGATCCTGCAAGGAAGACTCCAGCAATACATGGAGAGAGAGTTGCCAGATGTTCAAGCTGGGTTTAGAAAAGGCAGAGGAACGAGAGACCAAATTGCCAATATCCGCTGGATAATGGAGAAAGGCAGGGAGTTTCAGAAAAACATCTACTTCTGCTTCATTGACTATTCTAAAGCCTTTGACTGCGTGGATCATAATAAATTGTGGCAAGTTCTTAGTGGGATGGGCATCCCAAGCCACCTTGTCTCTCTCCTGAGGAATCTGTACAAGGACCAAGTAGCAACAGTCAGAACTGACCACGGAACAACAGACTGGTTCAAGATTGGGAAAGGCGTACGGCAAGGCTGCATACTCTCACCCAACCTTTTTAACGTGTATGCAGAACACATCATGCGATGTGCGGGGCTTGACGTGAAAATGCTGGAAGAAACATTAACAACCTCAGATATGCAGATGACACCACTCTGATGGCCGAAAGCGAGGAGGAGCTGAGGAGCCTTCTAATCAAGGTGAAAGAAGAAAGCGAAAAAGCCGGGTTGCAGCTAAACGTCAAAAAAACCAAGATTATGGCAACAAGAATGATTGACAACTGGAAAATAGAGGGAGAAAATGTGGGGGTAGTGACAGACTTTGTATTTATAGGTTTGAAGATTACTGCAGACACAGACTGGAGCCAGGAAATGATGAGACATTTACTTCTTGGGAGGAGAGCAATGATCAATCTCGATAAAATAGTGAAGAGTAGAGACATCAGACTGGCAACAAAGATCCATTGCCTAGTCAAAGCCATGGTCTTCCCTGTAGTCACCTACGGATGTGAGAGCTGGACCTTAGGGAAGGCTGAGCGAAGGAAGATGATGCTCTTGAACTGTGGTGTTGGAGGAAAGTGCTGAGAGTGCCTTGGACTGCGAGAAGATCCAACCAGTCCATCCTCCAGGAAATAAAGCCCGACTGCTCATTGGAGGGAAGGAGATACTAGAGACAAAGTTGAAGTACTTTGGCCACATCATGAGGAGACAGGAAAGCTTAGAGAAGACAATGATGCTGGGGGAAAGGGAAGGAAAAGGAAGAGGGGCCGACCAAGGGCAAGATGGATGGATGGCATCCTTGAAGTGACTGGACTGACCTTGAGGGAGCGGGGGGTGGTGACGGCCGACAGGGAGCTCTGGCGTGGGCTGGTCCATGAGGTCACGAAGAGTCGGAGACGACTGAACGAATGAACAACAACAACATAATAAAACAATAATAAAGCTTTATTTATACCCCGCCATCATCTCCCCAAGGGACTTGGAGCAGCTTACATGAGGCCAAACCCAACAACCCATCAATAAAAACAACAAGCAATAAGCAAAATAAACAATACAATTAATATAACTCACACATAGACAATAACACACAATGATTAAAAACCTATGGCCGGGCCAGATGTAATAGTTAAAACTTTAAAATAAATGCTGGACATCAACAGAGGATGTATCTAGTAGGAGGATTTAAAACCAAAAGTAAGTAGAGAGCAACCCAACAGGTAATTAAAGTGTTTAGCCGGTATTGCATCACCTGACATCTGCCGGGAAGTAGCAGCCAATAATGAAAGGACCAATATCCATCCTCTGTATGGATATCAGCCAGCATGCCAATGCCTTAAATCAAGAAACATATTCCTAACATCTACAGAGATACTTGCAGGAGTCTCAGCAAGCGAGAGTCCAAAAGTGGCAGGCTAAAACCTGGAATCTCAATCCATGGCTGATACCAGATGAGAGGCTCCCCCTGGGCACACAGAAGACTGAGTGACCTGGAAGCCACTGAACAAATTGTGTTCTGACATTGTGAGATGCAGAGCTAACCTTAAGAAATGGGGCCACAAAGTGGAGTCCACAACATGCGAGTGCGAAGAAGAGCAAACCACAGTCCACCTATTACAACAGAGGACCTTCTTACAGCGACACTAGAGACGCTCCAAGTGGCTAGCTCCTGGTCAAAGGACATTTAGCATAAATAAATCAACCACCTAACTAAAATAATATTTATTTCATTTGTAATCTGTTATTTCAGTTAGACCTTTTTTGACCCTGTTGTAAGCCACACTGGATCCCTTTGCTGGGAGAAAGCCAAGATATAAATAAAATAAATACATAAATAAATAGAGTGGGCCCTTGGATACCTAAAACACACAAATGCTCCAATCATGTCATACACAATGGTGCAATAAAATGAGTTATCTTACATAAAACTGAAACAAAATCAGTTTGTTTTTTTGTTTTTTAAAGTATTTTAAATCCTTGATATGGAGAGCTGACTATAATATTCAACCCTTCACTTAATCTAAACTTAGAATCCACTGTACCCTGTTAGGTAAAAAAAATCAGCCTGTGTATCTGGTCACCAATAGTCTTTTGAGGCTATGCAATTGTCAATGCTTCCTACGGAAACAATCGATCACAAATGACAATGACCCAAGATCATTTGCTTTCCAAACACTCAGTAAAACAGTTTGTCAACAAAGAAGCAAAGGAAAAGGCACAACCTCTTCCTAGTGCAGTCACTTGAGTTTTGTAAATAGCACATCTTCGGTTCTGCTCTACTTATCTAGTAGGTAAGGCCCCTGGACACAGAAGCGAATGGTGCTTCCATCCCATTTGAGATGGGAGGCACACTTAAATTTCATTACACATTCATTCTTATTTTATAACATTCACTCTAAGAAAGTGAAGATACTGCTTAAAGTCCCGTATGGTCTTATCAATATTATTTGTGTCGCAACTCAGGGTAGATTCACCTTGCTCAAGACATCACCACACACCCAAGGCTGTAGGTTTTGTAGTTTATTGAAGAAAAAGCAAAATAAAAAACATAGAAGTAAAGTTGCAAAAGTTCAATAGGCAAAACAGAATCTTAAATGCAAAGGCAAAGTTTCCAAGATCCAAAGGCAAATAACATGAAGTATAATCCTTTAGCATTGGTTAAACAAGAATCCATGGCAGCATGACAAAGTCCCCAAAAATCAAGATCAAAATCAAGTCCCAAAGAGCTAGAAGCTTTCCCCAAAAGCCGAGGTAATTTAGAGAAGTTAATGGGGTGTAAGCAACATTGCACTGACAAAGGACAGACTTCAATCGGATCGTTAAATATGTTTCCCCAGCATGAAAGCATTACGTTGACCTCGAACTTCTCGTTTGTTGGCAAGGCGCGCACTTTGGCGAACCCTTAATCGCAAACGGTCCTCCCTAATCAAATCTTCACCATCTTCAAGGCCAGATACCTCATTGTCTTGGGACTGGTCACCCTGGGAACCGGTATGTAAACATGTTACAGGAATCTTTTTCCCCACGGCTAGATGGGTTGGACTTAGGGGACAATTGGTTCCAACAAGACGGTGCAATGCACACACTTCAAGAGCATCGACGGCTGTTTTGAGGGAACACTTCCCAGAGCGCCTCCTCTCAATTGGGGGGGATTTGGAGTGGCCGGCCTGCTCTCCAGATTTGGCCCCTTGTGATTTTTTTCTATGGGTTTTGAAATTCCGTGTTTCTGTGAACTGTCCAAGGACCCTACAAGATCTGAAGACCAACATCCAGGAAGAAATTGCCAACATAACGCCGGCTATGCTGGCAAGAGTAATGACAAACGCCAGAAATCGGTTTACTCCGTGTATGGAGAATGGGGGACGTCACCTACCTAATTTGATCTTCAAAACTATGTAAAACAAAACTTTAGGTATGAGTCTACATTATATTAAAAAAAATCCGATTCATACAATGGGTTTTATTAAGTTTTTAAAAAAGGAAGTTATGCTGCTGCACCCTGTACAAGCTTCATGGTGATCTAAAGTAGTATTTTAAATAGGCGTTAAAACACATGACACTGGAAAGGGAAGTATTAATTCTGTGAAAAGACAACTGATAGGACAGTTTCAAGCAACATAGTCTTCTACAATAATAGAATACTTTTTATATTTTCTCACTGGAAAAAAAGGAAGCAAGCTATCGAGGAAAGGTTTGAAACTGTGATATGAATTCCAGCCGTGCCCCTATGACACAGTAATACACTCAGCCAACTTGGACACAAATCACATTTAGATTATTTGCCCCCAAAGAAACACTGCTGGCTGCTACACATTTATGGATCACATGAATCACCTCTTTCAAAGTTACACATGAGGTTAAAACGCAGCTCAATTAAAGAGCATTTTTAACAGCATGGCATGCTTCAAGAAATGCACAAGCAAACAGCAAGGCAGAGAAAATACATTCCTAAGGGGCACCATTTTTACAGAAAGCATATGTGTCATACTTAGCCTCATAAACGTAAAAACTCTTACTTTTAGCAGTATTAAATGTACCGCACGGCATACCTACAAATGTGCAAATAGGCCTTCTGGGGCAGGATGCTAGTCAGCAAGCATAAAAAACACAGCCAACAATTCACATGACTATCAGGACGCTTCAATGAAAGAGATTACAGGCCATCCCTGAGTTAGAAACATTCGACTTACAAATGACTCCTAGTTAAGAATGGGGTGAGGCAACCGAAAGTTAGAAAAATCTGCCCTTTGGAAGGGAAACTCACTCCTGAAAGAACTATTGTCATGGGGAAAAGGGCTCTCCACCGAAGCTTTATCTCTAATCCTTGTTTCCACATTTTTCAAAATCTAATTCTCACAGAGACAAAAAGTGAGGTGAAATCTTCTGAAGAGGGGCACAGACAACAAAACAAGGATGTAAATCAACTGGATGTAAGATGTCATATCTATATCTATGAGCAATTATGTCCAAACAGTGGCCCCTCTGGATCCACAATTTCAGCAAACCAAATTGTTACGCCCATATTATGAAATGGTGGTAATGTCGCACCTCAGGATAGATTCACCTTGCTCAGAACACCACATACACCAAGGCTGTAGGTTTTGTAGTTTATTAAAGAAAAGGCAAAGTCTTAAACACAAAAGTAAGGTTGCAAAAGTCCAATAGCCAAACAGAGTCTTAAATGCAAAGGCCGAGTTTCCAAAGTCCAAAGGCAAATAACATGAAGCATAATCCATAAGCATTGATCAAACAAGATTC
>NW_026847438.1:6324484-6429508 GCF_025583915.1 Anolis sagrei ordinatus
TAAATAAATAAATAAATAAATAAATAAATAAATAAATAAATGTTTCTTCCAGCAATTTTCACCCCAGCCTTGCATTCCTCAAGCCCCGCACTTCGCATGATGTGTTCTGCATACAAATTGAATAGGTTGGGTGAGAGTACACAACCCTGCCGTACGCCTTTCCCAATCTTGAACCAGTCTGTTGTTCCATGGTCAGTTCTGACTGTTGCTACTTGGTCCCGATACAGATTCCTCAGGAGAGAGATAAGGTGATTTGGTATGTCCATCCCACCGAGAACTTGTCACAATTTATTTATAATCCACACAGTCAGTATTACTATGCATATTTGCAGAAGGGGAAAAAATCACTTCCTGAATAGCTTTACACTAAAATTCTCTAGTTATTCTGTCAAACACAATGCAAAACCAACTGTTCAAAAAGAAAACCACTAGCTAAGAATGAAGTTTCACCCTCAGTCGAGCAATAGCTAAAAGACAGATCATCCAGGGAGGACAGTCACGTATGATTTCTGCAGCTTTAGGGGGGTTTTTTTAAACAGAAGAGAAACAGCACTTCCTGAAACCAGTTTCCGAAAGCAGGATCAAAAGCAGACAGCTGCATAACCCATATTCTGCAAAAAAGCTGAGCACATCATTTGCCATGTCAGTCTTCCTCTCCGCTTTCATGCTCTCCGAGGAAAAGATTCAATGCACTCAGATGGAGAAGCTACCCCATAATTAGATCTAAACATGGTCGTATTCTTCTCTCGTGAATCCCATTTTAGGTATCAGATGTCCAGTCACAGCCAGCCCTTAAATCCATTCAAAGTTTCATAATTCACATGCCAGAGTGGTCTTTTTTAACAGAAATTACTGAGGCAAGCACTCTTCAGCCTGATCTCAAGAAGCACTGGAAGGTCCTAAACAAGGATAGAGGATTTTCAAGTATCTCCAGTGCAATATCTGGGGAGAAAAGAGCCATTATGTTCAATGGCGCTGACACCCAGGTAAGGGCTTATGCTAGGATTGCAGCCTAAACATTAAGTACATGGCCTTGGCTCGGAAGCGCTAAGAGGTTGCTCACTTCTCTTCTCCAAACGACACCACAAAATTAATTTCTTACGCCTCTGACAAAGCCAGCCGGCAATTCTGTCCATACCTAGAGGGAAGGTATTTTAGTACAGATACTGAGAAATCTAATCAACGCCTACTAACTGTTGGCAGCTTTTTTCAGGGAGAACGCCTTCTTCTCTCACCACCATAAATGGAAACACACATTTTTCCACGTGCCTTTGCCTCTAAGAGTGTACTACCTCACGATTTTCAACCATATTTTATCTTCTTCCCAGGCTGCTAGGACTATGAATAAAGATATGGAACTGAGGGTTCCTTTTCTTCTGAAATTGGCCACGAAGCTTTGAAATCCCCATGTTAAAAATATCTATTAAGCCAAACAGGACAAGAAGTTCCCTTCCTATATGAAGTATTCCTTCTTTCTAAACACAGACAGCAAAAGCCATCCTTCAACTGCAGGACACAAGATAGCCTATGAAGGTTATCTGGAAAGTAAGGCTACATGGCACGTAGGTCTCGCGGGGAATTTTCGCGGGGGAAGTTGGTATCTCTGCCATGAAGCGGGAAGCCAGTCGAAATGAATGAGCAGTGCCAGTCGTCAGTAGCTCATCGACTGGCATTGTAGTGAATGTTAGAGATGAGCATCCTCATTCCGTTTTCCTCCAACTGCGAAGTTCGTACTATAATACGCTACCTAAATGCTAAGCCCCCGGTGGCGCAGTGGCTTAAAGCACTGAGCTGCTGAGCTTGTTGATCGAAAGGTCACAGGTTTGATTCCAGGGAGCGACGTGAGCTTCCGCTGTCAGCCCTAGCTTCTGCCAACCTAGCAGTTCAAAAACATGCAAATGTGAGTAGATTAATAGGTACCGCTCTGGCGGGAAGGTAACGGCGCTCCATGCAGTCATGCCGGCCATATGACCTTGGAGGTGTCTACGGACAACGCTGGCTCTTCGGCTTAGAAATGGAGATGAGCACCACACTCCAGAGTCAGACATGACTGGTCTTAATGTCAGGGGACTACCTTTACCTTCACCTTAAATGCTAAGGGCATGAACGCCACTGCAATTCATCGCTAAATCATTTCAGTTTATGGAGCATGTGACAAATGGGTACAGAATATATTTTGAGACCATGAAGGGCCATCCAAAACAAACGTCGTGGGATGCTGAAGGCAGGAGTCTGTCTCCCTCATGACAATGCACGTCCGCACACCGCTCACACAACACAAGAGTTGTTGACTTCATTTGGATGGGATGTTTTAAGCCACCCCTCTCACAGCTCCAATCTCACACCTAGTGACTATCATCTGTTCATTAAATTGAAGGAACACCTGGATGGAAAACACTTTTCTAACGACGACGAGGTGAAAATCGAAGTGACGAACTGGCGGAAAAAGGCGGAGGGAAACTTCTATGACACAGGCATCGAAAACTCATCCCATGGATGGCAAAATCTACTGAACTGAATGGTGATTATGTGGAAAAATAATGTTATACCTATGCAACAAGCTATGTAAGTTTTATTAAAATATATTCATTCTTTGTATTTAAAAAAATCTTGTAACCTTACTTTCTGAATCATCCTCGTATTTCAGTATATACCTCATAAAAATGTAGCCTCTTCTCATGGAATTTCTTCTTATAATGGGGAAAATGCTATTCTGCTAAAAGCAGCAGCACTTCTAATTTAAAAACATTGGAGGATAATTCAGTTTCTGCCAACCTGCAACTTAGACACAGCAGCAAAGAAGTGGAATGACCAAGTGTGCTGTGGTGGTTTATTCTTCTTTGCTATAGGGAGACCAACAATGTTATGTCAGCTCCACTGGCTGCCGGTTCAGTTCCGAGCACAATTCAAGGTGCTGGTTTTGACCTACAAAACCCTGTACGGTTCCGGTCCAGTGTATCTGTCCGAACGTATCTCCCTCTACGTCCCACCTCGGAGTTTGAGATCATCTGGGGAGGCCCTGCTCTCGACCCCACCACTCTCACAAGTGAGGCTGGTGGGGACGAGGAGCAGGGCTTTCTCAGTGGTGGCCCCTCACCTGTGGAACTCACTCCCGGGGGAAATCAGGGCATCATCATCCCTCCTCTCCTTCAGGAGGAGGGTGAAGACGTGGTTGTGGGACCAGGCCTTCGGGCAATCAGGCAATTAAAAGACAATCAGATGAATAAGATCAACACGATTGATGAAGTGGAATGGAAAACTAGAACTATGAGTTAGCAATCGCTGACCTTGTAAGAGAGGAACTGGGTTTGTATTGGTTTTTATTGATTTTATTGATATATGAATTAGTGTGATGTAATTGTGTAATTGTTTAACTTTGTGTCTTGATTGTTTTGTACTGCAGGCATCGAATCATGCCTTGCTTCTGTAAGCCGCCCTGAGTCCCCTTCGGGGTGAGAAGGGCGGGGTAAAAGAACCCCAAATAAATAAATAAATAAATAAAATATCCAGGTGAGAAGATAACTCTTATTTCAAAATCATCCTTGTCTTCCTTACCATCGCAACATTTCCCACAAACCAGGACGTAAGGCATTCTGAAGCCTAGTTGTTCATCTAGGTAAGAGTCCATGCTCCATCTAAATGAGAACAATAGATTGAAAGTTGTCCCTCCCACTACTGGGTGGCTTAAGGTGTGGAAAGACAGATGCCTCCAGGTGAGTCTTCATGTGCACTTGGTTTCACAGCTTGTTAGAAAGGGTGTATTAAATAGCTTGACAGAATTCCTCACACTGCTGCTTCTCCAGAGATCTCATAAGCTCGTGGCACTGTAATTCTACATAGAGGAAGGCAGCATGAGGTTTCCCAGATATTATTGTGTTACATTCCCAACAGCTCTAGCCAGCATAACCAATGACGAGGATTGTTTGGAGATGGAGAAGAACTGAAGGACACTGCGATAAATAATACAGGACAATTATCTTTACTCTGAAGGAATATTTTTTTCCTATTGAAAAACAGGAAGGAAGAGCACTTGTTCATTTTCACATAGTGACCCAGAAATATTTGCCCTTTCTGTAATTTCACCCAGCTTCCTTCTGCTACATGGCAACTTTTCTCAGCTGTGGTACCTTCCGTTCTCCAAATGTCTGGGCTACATATCCATTGCTGAGAACTGGGCCATGTTTCCTGGAGCAACTGAGTCAGCAGGTAGAATCATAGAATCCTAGAGTTGGAAGAGACCTCATGGGCCATTGAGTCCAACCCCATTCTGCCAAGAAGCAGGAATTTTGCATTCAAATCAGGTGCAACACATATGGAGGATATGAGGTTGGTTGTCCCATGCCAAGGATGATTTCAAGGCAAATGCTTTAAGACAGGTCAACACAAGCCACGGAGCAAACTTTCCCTTTCACCTTAGGTAAAGAACAAATTCTAATCACCAATGTTGAGGAATTAGCTCTTCAATAGTCCCAAAGCGGGTTCAACCACTTGAAAATAAACAACAAAAAATCCCAAAAATAAACCTTGATTTTTATCAATCTAAACAAGGAAACCTTGATTTTATCAATCTATATAATCTATACATTTTACTACACCATTGCATAGAATGGAACACAAGCATCCATGGATTTTGGTATCTATGCGGAATGCTGGAATCAACCCCTAGGTTGTGATATGGAAATCCAGGCCAAAGCTGCAATATTCTCTTATCTTTTAGTATATTTTCTTATCCTTTAAGTCAAGGGGTCCTCAAACTAAGGCCCGAGGGCCAGATACGGCCCTCCAAGGTCATTTACCTGGCCCTCGTTTTAGTCTAAGTCTGAAACGACTTGAAAGCACAGAACAACAACAACAACAACAACAACAACCACAATCCTATCTCATCAGCCAAAAGCAGGCGCACACTTCCCACTGAAATACGAATAAGTTTCTATTTGTTAAAATTGTTCTTCATTTTTGTATTATTGTATTGTTTTAAAGTGTTTTTTGCACTACAAATAAGATATGTGCAGCGTGCATAGGAATTTATTCATGCATTTTTCAAATTATAATCCGGCCCTCCAACAGTTTGAGGGACTGTGACCTGGACCCTCTGTTTAAAAAGTTTGAGGACCCCTGCTTTAAGTAATAGCAGTGCTTTCTACATACTGGAATAACCTAGGAATAGAGATTACAAAACAAGATTAGAATACTATTGATGCAATTTACACGATTGTTGTAAGGGCTACAACTAATAAAACTATGGAAAGAATACCCGGAACCATTAGACAATATTAAGCATTGCTATTTTTTTTTCATATGCAATGAAGAAGCAATAACTTATTTGTCTTTTTGGTAACCTGTCCACTGCTTATAACTACATTTGCAAGAACCTAAGAAACCCAGGCTACCCAGTCTCCTAAAAGTTGTGATGCTTCTACCACAAAAAAAACCTTAAACAATACATGTTCTCTGGAGCAGCGCTACTCACAGGGCCAGTCCCTGGACTGGTGCTTGTCTGTAAGTCATCTGTTTTTGGTCCACAGAGTTTCCAGAATGAAGCAGTTGTAGTCAATAGGTGCAAATACAATACCAATATGGTTCCTAACCTACTGGTAGGGGTAATTCTGGCTCCCATTTCAGGAACCACTATTCCAGAAGATCAGAAGTTATTAGCTGTGTCTAGAAATCTAAACGCTTAACCTCCTATCCAAAGTGCCCTTATTTTTCACTCTTCATCATATGCCTGTTGTCCAACTGGTCCTCTCAATAAGAGCCACTGAAGTTATAGCTGAACCATCCAAACATCAGGTTCTTGTGGGTTTTTTCGGGCTATAGGGCCATGTTCTAGAGGCATTTCTCCTGACGTTTCGCCTGCATCTATGGCAAGCATCCTCATAGATGCAGGCGAAACGTCAGAAGAAATGCCTCTAGAACATGGCCCTATAACCCGAAAAAACCCACAAGAACCTAGTGATTCCAGCCATGAAAGCCTTCGACAATACATTCATCCAAGCATCCTTTTTTCCAAAGCAGCTAGCTAATGTGAGGGAACAACAATCCCTCTGTACGCAAAAGTTAGGGAGCTGCACCCATTGGCTGCAACAGCTTCTTTCTTTCCTGGAAATTTACCAGGAAACTGAATTCATTGAATCACAAAGTTGAAAGAAACCACAAAGGCCATCCAAGCCAACTCTCTGCCTTGCAGGAAACTTAATGACATAGCTGTGTTAGTCAGGAATATAGGCATACAAAGGGATCTTGTAGCAACTTTAAGACTGAGAGGGAAAAAATAAATAAGCTTTCATAGACTTAACCTACTTCCTCCACGTATCTGAAAAAGTAGACCAGGAGTGCACCTACACTGTAAACACAATGCAGCTTGACCCAACTTTCCTAGCTCTCTAATCTGAGATGGCCATTTTGGATCCTGGTCCTGTCCTCTGGGGAACTAAGAAATATGCCAATGTGATTCTAGGTTTCATCAATAGGAGTCTATGTTAGAATGAGGGAAGTCATAGCCCTGTTCTATTTTGCTTTAGTCAGAACTCACTTGGAATAAACCTGTGTCAAGTTGTGGCCAAAGCAATTCAAGAAAGAGGTTAACCAGATGGAAGGTGTTCAGAGAAGAGCCACCAAAATGGTCTAAAAACCACGGATCCCTCTGAGGAGCGGCTTAAGGAACTTAGGGTATGTTTAGGTTGGAGAAAAGAAGGCTGAGAGGGGACACAAGAGCCATTTTTAAATATTTGAAAGGATATCACAGGAGAAAACTGGCTTGTTTTCTTCTGCTCTAAAGACTGGGAAACAGAGTAAGGACTTCAAACTGGAGGAAGAAATTAATTTAAACATTAAGAAGAATTGGGTTGTTGTAGGTTTTTTCGGGCTATATGGCCATGGTCTAGAGGCATTCTCTCCTGACGTTTCGCCTGCATCCATGGCAAGCATCCTCAGAGGTAGTGAGGTCTGTTGGAACTAGGAAAAAGGGTTTATATATCTGGAATGACCAGGGTGAGACAAAGGACTCTTGTCTGCTGGAGCTAAGTGTGAATGTTTCAACTGATCACCTTGATTAGCATATAATGGCCTGGCAGTGCCTAGAGCAAACTTTTGTTGAGCGGTGATTAGATGTCCCAGATTGTTTCCCCTCTGTTGCTTTGCTGTTGTAATTTTAGAGGCTTTTTTAAATACTGGTAGGCAGATTTTGTTCATTTTTATGGTTTCCTCCTTTCTGTTGAAATTGTCCACATGCTTGTGGATTTCAATGGCTTCCCTGTGTAGTTTGACATGGTGGTTGTGAGAGTGGTCCAGCATTTCTGTGTTCTCAAATAAAATGCTGTGTCCAGGTTGGTTCTGACTACCAGTATTAAGCCTTCGACAATACGTTAAGAAGAATCTCCAGACAATAAGAGCTGCTTTTAAAATAATATTAATAAAACTTTACTTATACCCTGCAACCATCTCCCAGAGGGACCCAGTGCGGCTTACAAAGCCCTCAAAGGTACAAACACATAAAATACAAAAATTGCCAAAACAATAACATAAAACAGTAACAGCCAATGTAAACATTTCGCTTCACAAACCCCCCTGGTTAAAATCAGTAAAATACAGTAATAGATGCAGGAATAAAACAACAACAATCAATCTGTCATGTAAAATGTTTGGTGAAATTTATGGGTCCCTCGCATATATCAATTAAAGGAATTTAAATATATCAGGAGGCTGTTTGGCAGTGGAACATACTATAAATTGCCTGGGAGTCCAGTGGAGTTTTAAGCAGAGACTGGATGGCCATCTCTCAGAATTGCTTTGTGTTTCTGCATTGCAGAAGGGGCCCTTGGGGTCTCCTCCAATGCTATGATTCTAACCACGTCTGTCTTAAATCTGCTCCTGTGGACTGGAATTGTGCATTAAGTCTCATCCTGGGGCAGCTACTATGCAATAAACTGTATAAATAATCTATATAAATAAAAATGCAATTTTTCATTTGTTCAAAATCTTAAATCTCCCAAAATACTAGACTGATTGCTTTGAAATTTTGACACAACATAGCATTCGAATAGTCTGGACTCAGATAATCCAGTTCAAAGCGGGCATTGTGGATTATCTGCCTTCATATTCTGGGCTATATGGCTGTAAGGAAGGGCCCTAAGTCTACACTGAGATATAATCCAGTACAAAGCAGATATTGTGGAATATCCGCCTTGCTATTCTGGGTTGAAGATGTCCTCATTCCTCGCATTCCTATGATTCCAACGGATATGCCATTTCCATTTAAGAGATTGCAGTTCCCCATTCGATTGCTGTTTGCAATCACCATCAATGAAGCTTGGGGCCAATCTTTAGAATTGTGCGGATCAGATCTAGACACAGATTGCTTCCCCCATGGACAATTTATATGTTGCGTGTTCTAGAGTCGGCAAACCAGACAATCTCTATATCTGCACAGGCAATGGAACAACAAATATTGTATACCCACAAGCACTGTGATATTAAATATATAGTAATGATAATATTCTTATGCCCCACCACCATCTCTCCAAAGGAACTCGGGGTGGCTTACATATGAGACAGAAAGTCCAAACAGATACAATAGCAAAATAGTCCATTAAAAAAAAACCCACTAAAATAAGAGCATCCTAAAATATAACAATCCAGATAAAAACACAATTAAACAAAAGAGAATAAAACAGCAGCACTGAAGCTCCATCAGACAATGTTCAACAAAAATCCAATGACCAGAATTACTAAAATGGGCATGACCAGGCTATAAAAGGGTTGAGCATGGGATAGTGCAAAACAGCATACCATAGGGCTGAGGAATTGGATGATGTGCAGAGAACACCGCCTGAGCTCTGCAAGTGCAGCATTCTTCTGAATGAAGCATAGTGTGTTTGATGATCGGGACAACCGTAGGGAGATCAAGGTGTTTGTTTATAAAGCTATTGCCCTACCAACCCTGCTATATGCCTATGAAACGTGGACTGTCTACAGACATCACACTCAACTCCTGGAACGATTCCATCAGCGTTGCCTTCAAAAAATCCAGCAAATATCTTAGGAAGACAGGCGGACAAATGTCTACATGCTGGAAGAAGCAAAAACAACCAGCATTGAAGCAGTGCTCCTATGCCTTCAACTTCACTGGACTGGCCATGTTGCCCAAATGCCTGATCACCATCTCCCAAAGCAATGACTATACTCCCAATTCAAGAATGGGAAACGTAATGTTGGTAGACAGGAAAAGAAATTTAAAGATGGGCTTAAAGCCAACCTTTAAAATTGTGGCATATATACTGAGAACTGGGAAGCCCTGGCCCTTGAGCGCTATGACTGGAGGTCAGCTGTGACCAGCAGTGCTGCAGAATTCGAAGAGGTACAAATTGAGGACGAAAGGGAGAAACGTGCAAAGAGGAAGGCATGTCAAGCCAACCCTGACAGGGACTGCCTTCCACCTGGAAACCAATGTCCTCACTGCAGGAGAACATGTGGATCAATACAGCCACCTATGGACCCACCACCAAGCCACTCCACTTGGAGGATCATCATCCTCGAGCTACGAGGGCTCATAAAATCATAGAGTTGGAAGAGACCTTGTGGGCTATCCAGGCCAACCCCCTGCCAAGAAGCAGGATCACCTAAGTAAGTAAGTAGAGAATAGAGTACTATCTGGCGACCAAGGGACAGGTCATTAATAACTTGGGACTAGACGTTCTCAAATGGTCATGGGAACAACCAGGTTTTCAGATCCCTGCAAAAGGAGGACAGTGCTCTTTCTCACATTTTACTGACCTGATTGATGAGGGCTAAAATCAGCAAGGGTATGTGCAAAGTATATCACAATGTTTGTCTTTAGCTTGTGGCAGCCCGACATAATATAGAATAAAGAATATACAGCTGCTTAAGAGTCCAGTGGAGTCTCCTTCTCTGGAGATTTTTAGACAGAGTGGATGGCCACTTGTCAGAAGGGATTTGGTGGTGTCTTCCTGTCTGACAGAAGGGGTTTGGACTAGATAGCCCTGAGATTCTCTCCCAACTCTGAGTCAAATAAGATAAAAAGCATATCTGAGTCTTTTTCATGCAGAACCCACTTCTACCTACCAAAACAGGATGAAACAGCTCCATGTATAAAATGGAAGGGGTACATGGCTTACATAAGCATGCAATGTATTATTATTTATTAATTTTATTTCTACCCCACTTTTTTTCTCCATAAGGAATCAAAATGGCTAACCAATAAACACAACTAATAAGAGTTTATAGTAAGACAGGTACAAAAAAATTAAACATTTGTGTGTGGGTACAGAAGTTAAAATACAATTTAAATACAAGGGGCTGTGGGAGCACAGCAACTTAAACCCCTAGCTGCAGGAAATCTACTGACCAGAAGGTTGGCAGTTTGAAGCCACAAGTTGGGGTAAGCCCTAACTTTTGCCAACCTAGCAGTTCGAAAGCATGCAATGTGAGTGGATCAATAGGTATTGCCTCGGCGGGAAGGTAAAAGGCTGCCCCATAGATATATACATACATGCATAGATGGTACATTACACCGCAAAAGATTTCGAAATTCTACAAAAATACATCCAATAAATGTTGGAAATGTGAACAACAAATAGGATCCTTTTTTCATATCTGGTGGTCATGCCCAAAAGCCAAGGGATTTTGGAATACAATTCACACTGACATACAAAAGATCCTTGAAATACGACTGAAAAAGGACCCAGAGTTCTTCTTGCTGGGAATGTTTGATGTTGAAAGAGATAAAACTAAAGACATTATTTTCAATACTTAACTACCGCAGCCAGAATTGTGTATGCTAAAAACTGGAGGCAGAAAGAAATACCGCAAAGAGAAGAATGGCAAAGTAAAATATTGGAAATAATGAATATGGATGAATTAACATATTGGTTATTGCCGAACAAAGGAATACCAAAGAAACATACAAATTGGGATTTGGTGAAAAATTATTTCAAACAACAAAAAATAGAGGTCATTTCCTGAAGGACAACAGTATGAAATACAATAGCAGTAAAACTGGAAAGCAATCTTGACTATTTAGACAGAAATATTTTTTTCCTTTTTTTCCTATATAAAAGATCTTCAAAGAACAGATGGAAGTCTTATTTTTTGTCTTTTTTAACTTTCATTTTTAGTCTACTTTTTATCTCTATTCTTATTTTTTTTCTCTCTCTCAGGAGAACCATTGATTAGATTCCATGGGACTGTGGAGTGTCCTATTTTTTCCCCCAATCCCACCCCCTCCCTAATCCCTGCTTTCATTTCCTATTTTCCTATCTCCTTCACAATATTCTCCCACTTTCCATGTAATCACACTATATTTCAATGAAAACTATTTTTTAAAAAGTGCTCTAGAGAATACACCATGGAGCAATGGATTCAAATTGCAGGTAAACAGAACCCCTTGGGAGGGAGTTCCAAACTTTGGAAGCAGCCACGGAAAAGGAAAGCTAGCAAACCACAAACTGAACATGAGCCAGAAGTGTGATGCGGCAGCAAAAAAAAAAAGCCAATCCAATTTTATGCTGAATCAATACGATAATACAGATTGGATCAAGGGAAGTCATAGTCCCACTCTATTCTACTTTGGTCAGACTTCACCTGGAACAAACATGTGTCCTGTTCTGAGCAAAACAATTCAAAAAGTATAAGCTGGAAGGTGAATGGAGAACCAAAATGGCCAAGGATTTGGAGGACAAGCCCTATGAGGAGTGACTTAGGAAGCTGTGTGTTTAGGTTGGAGAAAAGAAGGCTGAGAGAGGATATGATGGCCACGTAGAAAATATTTGAGGAGATCACATTGAGAAGAGGGCAAGCTTGTTTTCTGTTACTCTGGAAACAAGGATATAATGGAGCAATGGAATCAAAATTGCGGGAAAATGTATTCTACCTAAACATTTGGAAGAAATTCTAGGATGGGCGACAACTGGTTTGAAAACAATACCTGTTAATGTGATCTAGGGAGTCACAAGCTGAAGATGAGCCAGGAATGTGATACATCAGTGAAAAAAAATGTAATTTTAGGCTGCATCAATCAGAATCTAGCTCCTAGATAGAGGGAAGTCATAGTCCTACTCTCTTCTGCTTTGGTCAGGCCTCTGCTGCTGAGTACGCATGCCCAGTGTGGAACACATCTCACCACACTAAAACAGTGGATGTGGCTCTTAATGAGACATGCCGCATTATCACGGGGTGTCTGCGCCCTACACCACTGGAGACATTACACTGTCTAGCCGTTAATGCACCACCTGACATCTGCCGGGAAGTAGCAGCCAATAGTGAAAGGACCAAGGCAGAGACATCTCCAGCTCATCCCCTGTTTGGGTATCAGCCAGCACGTCAACGACTTAAATCTAGAAACTGTTTTCTAAGATCTACAGAGACACTCGCTGGAACACCTCAGCAAGCGAGAGTCCAAAAGTGGCAGGCTCAAACCCAGAACCTCAATCCAATGGCTGATACCAGATGAGAGACTCCCCCCTGGGCACACAGAGGACTGGGTGACTTGGAAGGCGCTGAACAGACTGCGCTCTGGCACCACGAGATGCAGAGCCAACCTCAAGAAATGGGGCTACAAAGTGGAATCCACGACATGCGAGTGTGGAGAAGAGCAAACCACTGACCACCTGCTGCAATGCAACCTGAGCCCTGCCACATGCACAATGGAGGACCTTCTTGCAGCAACACCAGAAGCACTCCAAGTGGCCAGATACTGGTCAAAGGACATTTAATCAACTACCAAACTCATAAATTTTGCATTCTGTATTTTTGTATCTTGTCTGTTTGTTTGCTTTGTTCTGTTAGAAATGTAATATAAATGACTGGTTGCTGATGACTCGATAAATAAATAAATAGCTGGAATTATAACCCTCTGTCCAGCTCTGGACAAAACAATTCAAGAAGGAGATGGGCAAGATGGAAGGGGTCCAGAGAAAGGTCACCAAAATGATCAAAGGTCTGGAAGCCATGAATCCCTCTTAGCAGCTTAGGGAGCTGGGTATGTTGTTTAGCTTGGAAAAGAGAAGAATGAGAGAAGGGGCCATAATGGCTATGTTTAAATATTTGACAATATTTATATTTATGAGCAGGAGCCCCCAGTGGCACAGTGGGCTAAAGCGCTGAGGTGCTGAGCTTGTTGACCAAAAGGTCGCAGGTTCGATTCCGGGGAGCGGCATGAGCTTCCACTGTCAGCCCTAGCTTCTGCCAACCTAGCAGTTCGAAAACATGCAAATGTGAGTAGATCAATAGGTACCAGTCTGGCGGGCAGGTAATGGTGCTCCATGCAGTCATGCCGGCCACATGACCTTGGAGGTGTCTATGGACAATGCCGGCTTCGGCTTAGAAATGGAGATGAGCACCACACCCCAGAGTCAGACATGGCTGGACTTAATGTCAGGGGACAACCTTTATCTCTATATTTATGAGCAGCAGCTGAGAGAGGCAGACAGAAGACCCTTCCCAGAGGACCATATATTTCTAATAGATTCACAGAGAGATAGCATCCTTCAAATAGCACAATACAGGCTTCCCCAAGTTACAAACATCCGACTTACAAACAATTCCTAGTTAAGAACGGGACTGAGACAACAGGAAATGAGAATAATCTTCCCCTCAGAAGGGAATCCAACTCTGAGAGAGTTATTATCAGGGCGAAAAGAGTTCTCTGCTGAAACTTTCTCACCAATCCTTGTTCCCGCAACAAGACACATTGTCCAAAATCCAATTCTCACAGGGACAGAAAGTGAGAAGAAATCTTCTAAAGAGGTGCACAGACAGCAAAGGAAACAACACAGGGGTGTTCACCCCTCCCTTTATGAACCAAAGCTAATTAATGTAAAGGACCTTAAAAAATGTCTCAGTTCCAACTCACATGCAAATTCAACTTAAGAACAAACTTACAGAACATATGTTGTCTTTAACTTGGCGGTGGCCTGCAGTACCAAAAACACATTCCATACTAGGCAGATGATTCCGACCCTAAGCAGAGCCGGTCCTGGTTAGGACTTGAATGGGAGGTCACCTATGAATAGTGGCTACTGTTGGCTCTGTTTAGAACAGTGGGTCTCAACCTGTGGGTCCCCAGGTGTTTTGGCCTACAACTCCTAGTTCACCAGTTGTTAGGGGACCCACATATTGAGAACCACTGGTTTAGACTGTGGCCACTGTCACTTTCCACAGTTGCCCATCCCTGGAGTATTGTATTTATCATATACAGCCCATCCCTGAGTTACAAACAACCCCCATACAGTATAGATTCAAGATGGCTACGGTAGTCCACGCTCTGGTTATATCCTGTACAGACTACTGCAACGCACTCTACGTGGGGCTGCCTTTGAAGATTGTCCGGAAATTTCAATGGTCCAATGAACGGCAGCCAGATTGCTAACAGGAACGGTGCTGAGGGAGCGTACTACCCCTCTGTTACGCCAGCTCCACTGGGTGCCAGTTTGCTACTGGGCACAATTCAAACTGCTAGCTTTAACCTATTAAGCCCTAAACCAGGGGTCCTCAAACTTTTCAAACAGAGGGCCAGGTCACAGTCTCTCAAACTGTTGGAGGGCCAGATTATAATTTGAAAAAATAAAGAATTCCTATGCACACTGTACATATCTTACTTGTAGTGCAAAAAACACTTAAAAACAATACAATAATTAAGATGAACAATTTGAACAAATATGAACTTATTAGTATTTCAATGGGAAGTGTGGGCCTGCTTTTGGCTGATGAGATAAGATTCTTCTTGTTGTTGTGTGCTTTCAAATTGTTTCGGACTTAGGTTGATCCTGAGCGGGGGCCGGGTAAATGACCTTGGACGGCCGTATCCGGCCTCCGGACCTTAGTTTAGGGACCCCTGCCCTAAACGGTTCTGACCCAACTTACATGTCCGAATAAATCTCCCCTTATAAACCATCTAGGACCTTAAGATCATCTCGGGAGGCCCTGCTCTCGTTACCGCCTTTGTCACCAAGTCCGTTTGGCAGAGAAGACAGGGCCTTCTCGGCGGTGGCCCCTCAGCTGTGGAACACCCTCCCTATAGATATTAGATCGGCCACCTCCCTTTTAACATTCCACAAAAAAGGCAAGACGTGGCTTTTTGAACAAACGTTTGCAAATACAGAGTAACGGAAATGACTAGACAATGAGTCCGGACAACTTTTTAACAAGGAGACACTATGAATTAATATTTTACTAGCCATCCCCGCCACGCATTGCTGTGGCCCAGATAATGTAATGCAATATACTAGTACTAATAATAATATATTATAATTATATATTTATATTACATGTAATATTACTAATAATATTACAACATAATAGAATGGTACAATATAGTAATATTTAATACTGATATTGTTCTATGCTAATAATATAATATACTAGCTGTCCCCTGCCACACGTTAAAGCACCAGACCAGACCTCACTACCTCTGAGGATGCTTACCACAGATGCAGGCGAAACGCCAGGAGAAAATGCCTCTAGAAAATGGCCATATAGCCTGGAAAAACCTACAACAACCCAGTGATTCCGGCCATGAAAGCCTTTGACAATACACCAGACCAATATTAATTAAAATACAGTTTATTAGTTAACAATCAAAAAGGAGCCAAAAACATTAGTACTCCCAGTAGTATCAGTACTCATAGGCTCTATCACAGCACATTGCTGTGGCCCAGTCTGTGTATACATGTTTTGTGTGTGTATATATTTTTGTATATATGTGTTTGCGTGTGTGTGTGTGTGTGTGTATGTGTGTGTATGTATGTATGTGTGTGTGTGTGTGTGTGTGTATATATATATATATATATATATATATATATGCGCGCGTGTGTGGTTTTGCGCATGCATTAGTTTTTTGACTTTTAAGTCACTTCTGTTGTGTTTTTCAGTGTTTTATGAGTGATGGTCACTTGTTGGCCTGATGGGTGTCTTGTGTCCAAATTTGGTGTCAATTGGTCCAGTGGTTTTTGAATTATGTTAATCCCACAAACGAACATTACATTTTTATTTATATAGACTAGCTGTACCCGCCACAGGTTGCTGTGGCCCATCTCCCTTCCCTTTCTTTCCTTCCTTCCCTCTTTTTCTTCTTTTTTCCTTCTCTACCTGTGTCTTTCCTCTCTTCCTTTGCTTTTTGGTTCCATCCCTCTCTCATTCCCTCCTTATTTCACTTTTTTTATTTCCTTCTCTCCTTCCTTCTCTACCTTTCTTTCCTTCTCTCCTTCTTTCCCTCTTTTTCTCCATCCTTCTCCCTTTCTGTGTATATGTGTATTGTGTGTGTATATGCGTATATGTGCGTGTATATATTTGTGTATATATGTGTGTTTGTGTATATCCTGTGTATATGTGTTTTGTGTATGCATATGAGTATATACAAGATGCTATATAAGATGCTAGTTCTGACCTTTAAAATTCTTTACAGCCAGAGTCCATCGTACTTTAGGGACTGTCTCTCCTCCTCCCATCATCGGAGGTCACAACGACCATCCCAACGCGACTTACTTTGTATACCGGGTCATAGAGAAGTGCACTTGGAAAGGAACATACGCAGATCTTTTTCTATTTCTGCCCCTGCCTTATGGAATTCCTTGCCGCCCTATATGAGAGCCATGTGTGAGTTAGGGCCTTTTACCCTAGCACTTAAGACCTAGCTTTTTACTAGAGCTTTTGATCTATGTTAATTTTATCAATATCTGTATTATGTATTTTTATCCTTTACAATTTAGCTTGTAAATCGCCTAGAGCATCTTGGATGGAGGGCGATTAATATGTAATTAAATGATGATGATATATGCGTGTCTATATATTTGTGTATATGTGTATATATGTATGTTTGTGTATATATGTGGTTTTGCGCATACGTTGTAATGTATTTTTTTGCATTTTCTGTTGGTCATGGGAGTTCTGTGTGGGAAGTCAACCCCAATTCTGTCGTTGGTGGGGTTCAGAATGCCTTTTGAATGTAGGTGAACTATAATCCCAGTAACTACAACTCCCAAATGTCAATATCTATTTTCCCCAAACTCCATCTGTGTTCCTAGTTGGGCATATGGGATATTCATGCCAAGTTGGTCCAGATCCATCATTGTTTGAGTCCACACTGTTCTCTGGATGTAGGTGAACGAGAACTCCCAAACTCAAGGTCAATGTCCATATTCATGGGAGTTCTGTGTGCCATGTTTGGCTCAATTCCATAGTTGGTGGAGTTCAGAATGCTCTTTGATTGTAGGTGAACTATAAATCCCTGCACCTACAACTCCCAAATGACAAAATCATTCTTTCAAAGTTATGGTCACTCCTTGGATTAGTAGGTGTCTTGTGGCCAAATTTGGCGTCAATTCATCTAGTGGTTTTTGAATTCTGTTAATCCCACAAATTAACATTACGTTTTTATTTATACAGATTGTACTAGCCATTCCCTGCCGCACGTTGTTGTGGCCCATTCTGTGTATATGTGTTTTGTGTGTATATATATTTGTGTACATATGCTTGTTTGCATATATGTGTGTGTGGTTTTGTGCATGCATTGCAATGTAATTTTTTTTGTTTTTTGGCTTTCTACATCCCTTCTGCTGTGTTTTTCAGTGTTTTTATGAGTGATTGTCACCCGTTGGTTTTGAGTTCTGTTAATCCCACAAACGAACATTACATTTTTATTTATATAGAGTAGCCATCCCCTGCCACGTGTTGCTGTGGCCCAGTCTGTGTATATGTGTTTTCTGTGTTTATATGTGTGTATATGTTATACATGTGTGTTTGTGTATATATGTGTGTGGTGGTTTTGTGCATGCGTTGCAATGTATTTTTTTGCCTTTTTACATCTCTTCTGCTGTGTTTACCAGTGTTTTTATGAGTGATGGTCACTCTTTGGCCCGATTGGTATCTTGTGTCCAAATTTGGTTTCAATTCCCCCAGTGGTTTTTGAGTTATGTTAATCCCACAAACGAACATTACATTTTTATTTATAGATATATAGATAGATTGTATGCGTATATATCTTGCAAGTTCCCTTCGGGGTGAGAAGGGCGGCATATTAATGCCGTAAATAAATAAATAAATAAATAAATAATCCTTTTTTTTCTGTATTGTCGAAGGCTTTCATGGCCGGAATCACTGGGTTGTTGTATGTTTTTTCGGGCTACATGGCCATGTTCTAGAGGTATTCTCTCCTGACTTTTCGCCTGCATCTATGGCAAGTATCCTCAGAGGTAGTGAGGTCTGTTGGAACTAGGAAAATGGGTTTATATATCTGTGGAAAGACCAGGGTGGGACAAAGGACTAAGAGAGGAAACAATCTGGGACATCTAATCACCTCTACAGCTTTTGCTGAGTTGTTGCATCCATTTAACTTTTTCAGTGCTTGACTAACATTTTTGCAATTAGAAATACCTAGTTAATTTTTAATATTTCTGACAGCCCTCTCGTGTTCATTTATGTGTTTTAAATAGGATGCAAAAGACACCCAGAGAAGTTAATGTGGACTGTTTGCAGAGAGAGGTTTATAGGGTTGTTGTAGGTTTTTTTGGGCTATATGGCCATGTTCTAGAGGCATTCTCTCCTGACGTTTCGCCTGCATCTATGGCATGCATCCTCAGAGGTAGTGAGGTCTGTTGGAACTAGGAAAAAGGATTTATATACCTGTGGAATGACCAGGGTGGGGCAAAGGACTCTTGTCTGCTGGAGCTAGGTGTGAATGTTTCAACTGACCACTTTGATTAGCATTTGATGGCTTGGAAGTGCCAGGGGGGAATCTTTTGTTAAGAGTGATTTGATGTGCCTGATTGTTTCCTCTTTGTTGTTGTGCTGTTGTAATTTTTTTTAATACTAGTAGCCAGATTTTGTACATTTTCATGAAATTCCAACAGAAAGGAGGAGACCATGAAAATGAACAAAATCTGGCTACCAGTATTAAAAAATACTCTAAAATTACAACAGAGAAGAAACAAACAAGGACAGCTAATCACCTCTCAACAAAAGTTTGCTCTAGGCACGGTCAGGCCATCAAACCTAAGTCTGAAATGTATCAGGGTCCACCTAAGTCTGAAATGACTTGAAAGCACACAACAACAACAACAATCCTATCTCATCAGCCAAAAGAAGGCCCACACTTCTCATTAAAATATTAATAAGCTTATATTTGTTAAAATTGTTCTTCATTTTAATTATTGTATTGTTTTTAAGTGTCTTTGGCACTACAAATAAGATATGTGCAGTGTGCATAAGAATTCATTCATGGTTTGTTTTTTTTTCAAATTACAATCTGGCCCTCTAACAGTTTGAGGAACTGTGACCTGGCCCTCTGCTTAAAAAGTTTGCAGACCCCTGTTCTAGAGGCACTCTCTCCTGACGTTTCACCTACATCTATGGCAAGCATCCTCAGAGGTAGTGAGGTCTGTTGGTGGTGGGGAGGGGGAGGGGGAGGGGTGGAGGTTTGGGCGCCAGGTCCACTGGCTGCCGATCTGCTACCGGGCCCAATTCAAGGTGCTGGTGTTTGCCTACAAAGCCCTAAACGGTTCCGGCCCAAAATACCTTTCGACCGCATCTCGGCCTATGAGCCCACGAGGGCCTTGAGATCATCTGGGGAGGCCCTTCTCTCGATCCCGCCTGCCTCACAGGCACGTCTGGCGGGGACGAGAGATAGGGCCTTCTCAGTGGTGGCCCCCCGGCTATGGAGCACCCTCCCTGTTGACATCAGACAGGCGCCCTCACTTATGGCATTTCGTAAGAGCCTAAAAACATGGCTATTCGAGAAGGCGTTTAACTAAGTGCTATAAAAAATTGGCTGACGACTGGAACGGAATATGGATTATGAGATTGGTGTATGATTCTATGATGAGACGACGCGGATGATTTAGTTTAATTATATGATTGTGGTATTATTGCTTGTTATGTAGATATTCGTTATGCTATGGCTTATTGTAAACTGTTTTTTATATGTTGTACACCGCCGTGAGTCGCCCTAAGGGGCTGAGAACGGCGGTCAACAAATGCAATAAATAAATAAATAAATACTAGGAAAAAGGGTTTATATATCTGTGGAAAAACTAGGGTGGGACAAAGGACTCTTGTCTGCTGAAGCTAGGTGTGAATTTTTCAACTGACCACCTTGATTAGCATTTGATTGCCTGGCAGTGCCTAGAGCAAACTTTTGTTGAGAGGTGATTAGATGACCTTGTTTGTTTCCTCTCTGTTGTTGTGCTGTTGTAATTTTAGAGTTTTTTAAAGTTTGCTCTAGACACTGTCAGACTATTATATGCTAAACTAGGAAAATAGGGTTTATATATCTGTGAAATGTCCAGTGTGCATAGGAATTCATTCATGTTTTTTTTTTCAAATTATAATCTGGGCCTCCAACAGTTTGGGGGACTGTGACCAGGACTTTGAGATCTTCCAGGGAGACCCTCCTCTCGATCCCGCCTGCTTCTCAAGCTCGGCTGGCGGGGACGAGAGATAGGGCCTTCTCGGTGGTGGCTCCTTGGCTGTGGAACGCCCTTCCTACGGACATTAGACTAGCACCATCTCTAATGGTATTCCGCAAAAAGTGAAGACCTGGCTGTTTGAGCAGGCGTTCGAATAATTAGTGCAATGATTGGTTAATTAACACTGGAATGGAACAATGGATGACGAATCTGGAACATGTTTTTGATGACGAGACGACAGTGAATGGGTATTGTAGTAACTGTTTATTAATTGTGTAATGTGTTAGGTTGTTAACTGTTTCTATACTGTAGCACTGAATTTTTGCTGTTCGTATTTGTTGTGAACCTCTGTGAGTCGCCTTCGGGCTGAGAACAGCGGTATATAAGTAAGGTAAATAAATAAATAATATGCTGTTAATGGTTTTTAAATTTTGTATGCTGTTGGATTGACTTTTGCTCTTGTTGTAAACCGCGTTGAGTCGCCTACAAGGCTGAGAAACTGCGGTATGCAAGCAAAGTAAATAAAATAAAATTTAAAAAATTGTGGTAACTATGAATTGTTGTAGTTTTGTGATGATTGTTTTGTGTGGCAGGCATCTAAGCGTGCCTTTGCTGCTGTAAGCTGCCCTGGGTCCCCTACGGGGTGAGAAGGGCGGGGTACAAGAACCCCAAATAAATAAAATAAAATAAATTATTATCATCATCCTCCTCATGATCCTCAACAAAAGGTCTTTCCAGAGCTTCCCTTTTTTCCCTCTTTCCTTCCATAACAAAAGCACCCTCGCGAAGGAGGCTGCCAGAGATATACACACCACAATAACAACAACAACACCACAACATGAACACCCATTCCCTCCCTCTCTCCCTGTGTCTCACCAGGCGGGCAGCCTCGGCCCACGTGCGCTCCTTCTTCCTCCTCTGCTTCATCTCCCTCATCTTCCTCTTGGCCTGGCGACGAATGGCAGCAACGGAAAGGGAATGGAGACAGAAAGAAAGGAAGAGGAAGGGAAAAACTAGGCCTATATATAGATGTGTGTGTGAGAGAGAGAAAGAAAGAGGAATGACGAAGAGAAAGAGAAGAGGGAAAAAGCAGGCCTGAGATGGTGGAATGAGGGGAGAAAGGAAGAAAGAAAGAACTACGGGAAGCGAGGGAGGCCTCAAAGGCGGCGAAGGCGGCGTTGGCGTTGGCTCCTCAGGCCCAGCATAACAAGGGAGCGCGAAGGAGGAGGAAGAGCGGGGTCAAAGGTCTTTCGGAAGGAAGGAAACAGAGAGAGAGAGAGGCCTGCCTCACTGTCTGTCTACTGAGAGAAAGGAGAAGAAGGCGGCGCTAGGCCCGGACGGCGGCCTCCGAGGGACAAATCCTTCGCGTCAGAAGAAAAAAAAAAGCTAACGCCAACGCAAGCAACGGTCACTAAGCTAGAGAGATGGAGGTAAGGGTGGAGGCGGGGGCAGTTCGAAGGAAAACAGCGCGCGGTGGCCGACGGGAAGTGTGGTCCCTGGTTAGAATGGGCGGGGATAGCTCTGAGGCAGAGAACGCGACGGAGAGACTACGTCTCCCAGCGTGCAATGCGAGGGATCGCATTCCCAAGCAGCAGCGCCGCGGTGCATGATGGGTATTCGGGGGAAAAGGAGAAAATAGTGAAGGGAGGGGCTACGGTGTGACAACATCCGGGTATCTAGCGCCCATAGCAGTCGCGTTTGTTTGTTCCGCGGTGGCTCCTCCCTGGCTCAATGGATCCGGACCAAGTTTGGCCCGCAGGCGCTTCAGGCTCCAACTTGAAGTAATAAGAGGGTTCGAACTCAAAAAACAGGCCTTTTCATACCCAAAACAAAGGGAAAGGAAAGGAAGGACGCTGATTGGCTGGGTGAAAGTAACATTCCGTGACGTCATTAGGAAAGAAAGGGAGTGAAAGGGATTCGCGTCATGGAGGCCTGTGCGTTCGTTTGTTTGTTCCGCAATTGCTCCTCCCTGGCTCAATGGATCCGGACCAAGTTTGGCCCACAGGTGCTTCAGGGTCCAAATTGAAGTAATAAGAGGGTTCGAACTCAAAGAACAGGCCTTTTCATACCCAAAACAAAGGGAAAAGCAAGGAAGGACGCTGATTGGCTGGGTGGAAGGGACATTCCGTGACGTCATTAGGAAAGAAAGGGAGTGAAAGGGATTAGCTGGTGCAACTGTCAACTATAGGTAAAAGGTAGAGGTAGTCCCCTGACGTTAAGTCCAGTCATGTCTGACTCTGGGGTGTGGTGCTCATCTCCATTTCTAAGCCGAAGAGCCGGCGTTGTCCGTACACACCTCCAAGGTCATGTGGCCGGCATGACTGCATGGAGCACCGTTACCTTCCCGCCGAAGCGGTACCTATTGATCTACTCACATTTGCATGTTTTCGAACTGCTAGGTTGGCAGAAGCTAGGGCTGACAGCAGAAGCTCACGCCGCTCCCCGGAATCGAACCTGCGACCTTTCGGTCAACAAGCTCAGCAGCTCAGTGCTTTCACCCACTGTGCCACCGGGGGCTCCTCAACTATAGGCAATATAGGCTAATTTAGGCAAGGAAGACTCCAGCAAGACGCAGGTTCACAGCTTGGGAGTGATCCTGGACTCATCGCTGAGCCTGGAACCCCAGGTCTCAGCGGTGGCCAGGGGAGCTTTTGCACAGTTAAAGTTTGTGCGCCAGCTACGCCCATACCTTGGGAAGTCTGACTTGGCCATGGTGGTCCACGCTCTGGTTACATCCCGTCTAGACTACTGCAACACTCTCTACATGGGGTTGCCTCTGAAGACTGTTCGGAAGCTTCAACTAGTCCAACGAGCGGCAGCCAGACTGCTAACAGGAGCTCGGTACAGAGATCATACGACCCCTCTGTTACGCCAGCTCCACTGGCTGCCGATTAGCTTCCGGGCACAATTCAAAGTGCTGGTTTTGACCTATACTGATATAAACTGGCTGCCGTTTATTTTCCGAGCCCAATTTAAGGTGCAGGTGCTTACCTACAAAGCCCTGAACGTTTTGGGACCACCCTACCTGCGTGACCGCATCACAGTTTACGAACCCACACGCTCACTCCGGTCATCTGGAGAGGCCCTGCTCGTGATCCCGCCCGCGTCGCAAGCGCGCTTGGTGGGGACGCAAGACAGGGCCTTTTCTGTGGTGGCCCCCGACCCTGGAACACCCTCCCCAAAGATCTTAGACAGGCCCCTACATTGGCAGTCTTCAGGAAGGAACTGAAAACCTGGCTGTTCCGATGTGCCTTTTCAGATTAGGAACCTCCAGCACCAAATCCTAGAAGCACCTTAGTAGAACCAAGATCACTGCACACTGCACACCGCACTTATATTTAATCCCATATCCCTCCTGCCACATCAGCACTTTTAACCCTGTACCCCTACTCCGGCCGGCCCAGTTTTAATAGTGTCTTGTTGTATTGTTACTGTTATTGTTTTCTGCTTAACTGTTTTTAATTTGCTTTAGGTATTGTATTGTTGTATTGTGTTTTGGGGCTTCGGCCTGTGTAAGCCGCATCGAATCCCTTCGGGAGATGCTAGCGGGGTACAAATAAAGTTATAATAATAATAATAATAATAATAATAATAATAAATGACTCCGACCCAGTTTACTTGTCCGAACGATTCTCCCCTATGAACCATCAAGATTATTAAGACCTTCCGGGGGGGGGGCTGCTCTCGGTCCCACCACCCTCGCAATCACGGTTGGTGGGGACGAGGGACAGGGCCTTCTTGGTGGTGGCTCCCCGGCTTTGGAACTCCCTCCCACTAGAGATCAGATCTGCTCCCTCCCTCCTGACTTTCAGGAAACTAATCAAGACCTGGCTGTGGAATGTGGCTTTTAAGGACCGATCTCATAACCTTCGTCCACATGGAAGGAGGAGGATGAACTGTGACTTTGACTGTGATTGTATGACGATTTGGCTTGGGTAATGAGATGATGATGTTTTTACTGTATGTTTTTAATCTGTAATGTTGATGTACTTTGTTTTTGTATATTATTGTAATTTGCATATATGGTGTAAACCGGCCGGAGTCCCTCGTCAAGGCGAGAAGACCGGTATAGAAAACTTCTAAATAAATAAATAAATGGAGAGAGAGTTGCCAGATGTACAAGCTGGGTTTAGAAAAGGCAGAGGAAGGAGAGACCAGATTGCCAATATCCGGATGCTGGATAAGGGAGGAAGGCAGGGAGTGTCAGAAAAGCATCTCTTTCTGTTTTATTGCTGTGGCCAACCTTCCCCTCCCTCTTTCTCTCCTTTCTTTCTCTCCTTCCTTCCTTCCCTCCCTCTTTCCTTCCTTCCCTCTTTTTCTTTCCCTTCTTCTTTCTTCCTTCTCTACCTGTTTCTTTTCTCACTTCCTTTGCTCTTTGGTTCCATCCTTCCTTGTCTCTTTCCTCTTTCCTCCCTCTTTCTCTCTTTCGTTCCTTCTCTCCTTCCTTGTCTCTTTCACTTTTTTATTTCCTTCTTTCCTTCCCTCCTTTTTCCCTCTTTCTCCTCTCCTTCCTTCCTTCTCTCTCTTTCTCTCCTTCCCTTTCCTCCTTCTCTTCCTTCCTTCTCTACCTCCTTTCTTTCCTTCCTTCTCTCCTTCCCTCCTTCTCCCTTCCTTCCCCCCTTCTTTCTCTCCTTCCTTCCCTCCTTTCTCCTTCCTTCTTCCTTCTCTACCCTTCTGTCTTTCCTTCCTTCTCTCCTTCCCTCCTTCTACCCTTCCTTCCCAACCCTTCTTTCTCTCCTTCCTTCCCTCCTTTTCTCCTTCCTTCCTTCTCTACCCTTGTCTTTCCTTCCTTCTCTCCTTCTCAACCTTTCTTTCCTTCCCTCCTTCCTTCTCTACCCTTCTTTCTTCCCTCCTTCTCTCCTTCCTTCCTTCTCTACACTTCTTTCTTTCCTTCTTTCTCTCCTTCCCGCCTTCTTTCCCTTCTTTCCCTCTTTCTTTCTCTCCCTCCTTCTCTCCTTCCTTCCTTCCTTCTCTACCTATCTATCTTTCCTTCCTTCTTTTTCTCCTTCTCTCCTTCCTTCCTTCTCAACCCTTCTTTCTTTCTTTCCTTCTCCACCCTTTCTTTCCTTCCTTCTCTCTTTCTCTCCCTCCGTCATGGGGGTCTTGTGTGTTAAGTCTGGTCCAATTCTATCATTGGTGGGGTTCAGAATGCTGTTTGATTGTAGGTTAACTATTAATTCCAGCAGTGACAACTCCCAGAGGTCAAGGTCTATTTTACCCAAACTCCACCAGTGTTCACATTTGGACATATTGAGGATTCATGCCAAGTTTGGTCCAGATCCATCACTGTAAAAACAATTATAAAAAAATAAAAATAAAAACAATTATAAAAAAAAGTTTGGTCCAGATGCGTCATTGTCTGAATCCACAGTACTCTCTGGATGTAGGTGAACTACAAGTACCAAACTCAAGGACGAAGCCCACTGAACCCTTCCAGTAATTTCTATTGGTCATAGAGTTCTGTGTGCCAAGTTTGGTTCGATTCCATCATTGATGGAGTTCAGAATGCTCTTTTATTGTAGGTGAACTGTAAATCCCAGCAACTACAACTCCAAATGACAAAATAAATCCCCTCCAACTCTACCAGTATTCAAATTTAGGCGTATCAGATATTTGTGCCAAATTTGGTCCAGTGAATGAAAATACATTCTGCATATCAGATATTTACATTATGATTAACAGTAGTAAAATTACAGTTATGAAGCAGCAATGAAAATTTTATGGTTGGGGGGTCACCACAACATGAGGAACTGTATTAAGGGGTCGCAGCATTAGGAAGATTGAGAACCACTGCTTTATGTCATGAAGGTGTGAAAATTAAATTAAAAACTTGTAAGTATTTTTTTAAAAAAATGAATTGTGCGAGTTGAACTCCAAAACATCTGAAGGGAAGGCCGAAGTTTGTCCATGCCTGAGGTATATACTGTCAGGATTATTTAGTTATGCATGTGTGTTTTTCAATGTGTTTCTATGTAATTCAAGATAGATTAAGATGTATTTCAAGATGGATTCTATTCTGCTTAATTGTGTATTAGAAATACTGTGAGAAGCAGAGAAAAGTAACCTTGACAGAAATGAGATAATGTGTTCCCTGGCTTGGAAGAAGTGGGAGGATCTGCTCTCAGCCAGAAAGTGAGATAAGCAGATGTTCAGAAACTGTTGTGTTGTGCTTTGTAGTTCCTGCCTGATGCTTGCTGTGAATAGACGTGTATAGATGTACTTAGTAAACTTAGTTTTCTGTTGTAACTAAAAGCTTGCGGAGTCCTGATTTCTGAAACAGAGTGTCTGCTGATCTAGCAATCCTTCCGCTGGCAAACGTCAATACTCTGACAAATACACCAGTAAAGTTATACAACTGCAAAGAAAGGGGGCGAGGGAGGAGTCTTTATTGTTGTAATTATTATTATTAGTATTTTACATATAATAAATCCAATCAATTTTTATTACACTTCTTCAGGAGCACTTTTACATTCCTAGACAAGAGAGAGGGGGGATTACAGAGACAAGCTGCCACTTTGATGGACAGAAAGAACTATGGATGTGGTTATTACGTATGTACAGACCAAAACATAGTGCAGGCAAGTTCAGGTGTGTTCAAAGAGCCAGGCAGACTCAGGATCAGCAGCCTTGAGAGATGAGCCACCAAGTTATAGCACAGACATGGGGAAACTTTGGCCTTCCCTCCAGGTGTTTTGGACTTCAACTCCCACAATTCCTAACAGCCGGTAGGCTGTTAGGAATTGTGGGAGTGGAAGTCCAAAACACCTGGAGGGAAGGCCAAAGTTTCCCCATGCCTGTTATAGCACAAAGGTTTCTGAAAACCCACAGACACTGGCCAGGATCATACAAGCACAGGATTGCGGCCCTCCTGTTAGCTTTCCTCTAGCTTGCCTGCAAGGTTGTTTACCAACGAAATAACGTTCTGAGACGCTGGGCTTCTTTTTGAAGCCTAAACTAACGCAGTCAACTACTATAAGCAGGGGACAGACGGGTTTTTAAACAGTGATTGTTCTGAATATTGGTGACCGCATCTGTGTTAAGGGGTGAGAAGAAAGACTTGCTGTAGACTTCTACCTGTCTTCACAGCTGTCACGGAGGGACGTATTCTGTGACATTTTCAACACAGCATTCCTCAGTTTCATGCTTCAACTGCTCTGTATTAAGTATCATACAACATCTGGCTCTGAGCTTGGGAAAAGGAATGGAGACCCAATTATACAGGTCAAAGCAAGCAGATTGGGAGTCAACTCTTGCAGGAAGGCCCATTGTATAGACCAGTGGTTCTCAACCTGGGGTCCCCAGATGTTTTTGGCCTACAACTCCCAGAAGTCCCTGCCAATTTACCAGCTGTTAGGATTTCTGGGAGTTGAAGGCCAAAAACATCTGGGGACCCCAGGTTGAGAACCACTGGTATAGACCCTATCCTAAGCCTTAAAAGGCCTCTCTGATACTCTGGTCCTCATCAAGCGTAGGCAAGCCTGATGCATCAACTTATCAAGGCCAGTCTGTAAATGTTTGAGTTCAGTTTGGTTCTTCACGAAGCCCTCGAATTATATTGAATGAAGCCTTTTGCTCCCGCTTCTCTTCCATCTCCTCACTGAGAGATTTCTCCAGGTTTATGGAAGCAAGCAAGGCATCGATCTGCCTTTTCCGTTCATACTAAACATAGCCGCCAACCTGTTTCTCAAGATTAGAAGCCCAATGGGATAACAGAATCCACGGGCACACAGATGTACCTTTGCCTATCTCACCGCCTTTGGATTCACAACCACAAGTACCTCAATACATAAAGCCACATCATCCTTTTCTCTTTCCTAATAAAGGAAAGGGGATTAAACAGGACTGAGGTGGATAGGAATAACAGGGTATTTTATACTGTGAGAACCAATGAAAAATGCAATTTCTCCAAAAGAGAAGAAGGAAAATAATGCCTAAGCAATGAAACAGCAATGACCAATGTTTGGAGGCATACCTGCTTCTTAATACCACACCAAATGGTATTTTGAAAGGCAGCAGCCAGGCTTGTTCCAGAGTTGTCTGAGCGGCTCTTGGCTTCCTGAGGCACCCTGCCAGCAAGATGCCTTTTGGGTTGTCCTTAAGTCACGGGAGCGTTGCAAACTGTGGACTCTTCACTCCAGAGAATATGTAACAAGGACACACAGCAGAGGCCAGATGCGTGAAAGAGCATTTCCAAAATCAAACACGCTCTCAGTCATTCATAAACACACACTTACTCAGCAAGGCCTGGGAAGAGGAGGGCTGTTAAAACATTCAGAGAGGAAGCCAGTGGGGGGGGGGGGGGGGAATAGTATTCACAGTACAACAGTCAACATCAACCCGCTCCCCGCAAAAATATTAACAACTCAATTCTCAATATACAACCATTTGAAACTTACAACAGAACTGCAAAATGGGACGCAGGGAATGTTTCTTTCAGCCTTTTGGCTCTGCCCAGCTTAGCAGCATCTCGCCTTCCAGACAGTGCTGAGCAGTCTGCTTGACTCAAGAGGGAAACGGGGAAGGCTCGGAGTCTCTCTAAAGCACAAACAAGCCTTGTTCCCCAGAAGTGGCCCAATCCTTTCCCCTTCAGGCTCTGCTCAAATCCAAACCCCATCTCCTTCCTACCGGGCGGAATCGTGGCTCAAAAGATCTTCACACTTAGGACGGGATGAGAAGGAGAAGAGGCAACTCTGGTCTCAAACCACTCTCTCGTTTCCAAAAGCTAGAATGCTATCACTGTTTCGTGTCAATCTTTTTTCTCCTCGAGGGAAGACAGAACCGTATCTCAAAGAGTCACTGACATGGATAGGCAATGAATATACTCTGAAGCAGAAGTGCCAAGTGGGTTGGTCACATTAGAAGTGGGGAGGTGAGCAGAGGAAGAGTGTGAACATGGAGCTGGCCACAGGAAGACAAGCTCACTGTTGACCCCTTCTTGGTCCTGGCTGAGGTCACTCTGAGTCCCATCTGCCACAACTCTGACCATTCCTTGTAAACAGATAAAGAATCCATTAAGTTTCTATTGCTTCTATTCTAGAGGAGGGAAACAGAGCAGTGTTTCCAAGCCCTCCTTTGGTCTGCTTTTCTAAAGGAAACATGTCTAACTAGGGGAGTGATGCATTTCAAACTCATTCCTTTCCCATTTCCTAGACATCCACCCCCCAACCCTCAAAAAGAGCAGGGAAAATAGTGCCATCCTTTCAGTGTAAAGGGGGAGAGGGGTGGGGAAGCAGTTATGGTCTGCCAGGGCTGGGTAAATCCTCTTGTCACTTCCCAACCACTCTAAAGATCTGTGGTTTTTTTAGTATCAAGAAGTCCCATAGCATCGGTTCTTTAACTCCAGTCTCAAAGAGCAAGCAAGAGGTGGAGGCAAACGCGGCGAGAGGAATGCCTGCCCTCCTGCCACGGTTCTTGCTGCTTCTAACACACACTAACGTACCTCATGCATTTCTGATTTCCTAACTACAGTCTCTTTTCCTCAAAGAGGTTGCCAGGGGAAAGAAATCCTGTCGTGCAGGGCAGAGAAGTCCACGTTGAACCTGCCCCGCGTGGCCCCCAATCAGTTCAGCTCCAGAGCAAGGAGGGCCCCCGCTTCTGCTCCAAAGGAATCCTTTTGGCAGGTTTGGCCACCGAGTCCTGCTTCGAAGGTTCTTACTTGCCTCAGGTTTGGAAAGGCAAAAGGTTTAGCCAGGCCTCAAGAAGGAACCGCTGGCGTTACTTGGGGACCAGCCCACGGGACTGTGGATAGAACTGGGAGCCCGAGGTGCTCGAGGAAGCGCCCCCAGATTTTCTTCCAGTTTTCGGCCTGACAAAAAGAAGGAGGAAAAAAGGGAAGATGTGTGATTCCATCTTACTACTTTTAAAAGCTACACTTTTGGAAAATGTTGGCAGGGGATTATTTTGGGGAGTCCCAAAATGAAGCATTTATTTATTTCATATCAAAAGCATTGCATAAATTAGTGGCCAGCATGACTGCATGGACTGCTGTTACCTTCCCGCCGGAGCATTACCTATTGATCTATTCACATTTGCATGTTTTTAAACTGCTTGCAAAATACACTTTGTGAAGGACAATTCTAGATCATCTTTTGCCCACTTCCTGGTCACTTTTAGGCTCAGGAGAGAGCTATCTTCCAACGAGTTTTGAAAACAGACCAGGGGTCAGCAAAATTCCTCTCAAACATTAACACAATTTGCAAATGGCATGCAGTTAGTTTTTTTAATGGGTTATTTAAAGAATGCTGGGGGGCATACTAAATCAAAACACTTCAAAGACTTCTGTATTGTAGCACAGTCTATTTCAACATCTTTCTATTCTACAATTAGTGCTCCCCAAGAAAGGTATCTATCACACGATTTAAAGACTGGGTTGCTGTGAGTTTTCCAAGCTGTATGGCCATGTTTCAGAAGCATTCTCTCCTGACGTTTCGCTCACATCTATAGCAGGCATCCTCAGAGGCTGTGAAGTCTGTTGGAAACTAGGCAAGTGGGGTTTATATATCTCTGGAATGACTATTTGAGGCACGTATGAATGATACAGTTGGCCAGTTATTTTTGCCATCCTAGAAAGTCCACAGATATGTAAACCTCACTTGCCTAGTTTCCAATACACCTCACAACCTCTGAGGATGCCTACTATAGATGTGGGTGAAACATCAGGAGAGAATGCTTCTTGAACATAGCCATATAGCCCAGAAAACGCACAGCAACCCAGTGATTCTTGCCATGAAAGCTTTCAACAACACAGATTTAGAGATTATTTGATATACACTTCAATACAAAATAATCAGGTTTACTACTAAATCTGAAGATAATACAAGCAGTTCAGTTCCTCCCCAACGACTGCTTCAAAAAAAAAAAAGGGAATTATGCTAAGCCTGTTTTCTCTGTACTAAAAGTTATTGGGAAATGGTATATCAAAAGCATTCCCTCATTCTAAGTGGCTCATAGCTTCTGCCCTTCAGGGTCTGGACTTCCCAAAGGATACATATCCTTACGAAGAATGATCAGAGCTCACCTGGATTTTGACTTCTTGTTTGACGTGCTCTCAAAAGAGGAAGCGTCCACTTGAATCTCATCCTCATCCTGCAGCGCGGCTTCAAGGGCGGCCTGGACTTTGGGAGCGATGGCCGGCCCTTCGTAGTCTCGGGTGGTCCGACTTGGCATGTCCATTTCCAGCAGGACAATGTTTTCTGCCTAAGAACCCCAACAGTTTGGACAAAGGCACAAAAACCCACAGTAAGCTGCTTTATTACTTGTTTACAATGTCCCAAAGATGCATAATCCCAACCCTAAGGAGTTTCCACTCAGTAATTCAAGGCTGCAAAGCAAGAATGGGAAACTTTGGCCCTCCAGGTGTTTTGGACTTCAACTCCCACCATTCCTAACAGTCTCAGGCCCCTTCCTTTCCCCCCTCAGCCGCTTAAGCGGCTGAGGGGGAAAAGGAAAGGGCCTGAGGCTGTTAGGAATGGTGGGAGTTGAAGTCCAAAACACCTAGAGGGCTAAAGTTGGTCCATCCCTGCTGTAAGGGAAGGCAAGGAAGATGAATCAATGGCACAAGTAAATAACATTATTAACAACCTAAATTGAGCCATGACAGAAGGAGGCATCTAAACAAGTATAACCCTGCTATGTAAAAAAACACCCACTCTCAGTAAAGTATGGATTCTTTCTCCACAAGTGGTCATGATTTTTTTATGGATCCTCAAAAACAAATAATAGAAGTAACCTAACGTTCTGAGCTTGGGCTCACCCTGTATCGGGCCTCTGGACGGACCATCATGGACATCCGTGCGTGTTGACTCAAGGGCCTCTTGTATCCCACTGCGGACACCGGCCTCTTCATCATCTGCTGATTCCTAGTACAAGAAAAAGATATAAACCCTCTACACAGAGAAGTCATTGAAATCCACAAGCATGTGGACAATTTCAACAGAAAGGAGGAAACCATGAAAATGAACACAATCGGACTACCAGTATTAAAAAACTCTAAATTACAACAGTTAAACAACAGAGAGGAAACAATTTAGGACATCTAATCACATCTCAACAAAAGATTGCCCCAGGCACTACCAGGCCATCAAATGCTAATCAAGGTGGTCAGTTGAAACATTCACACCTAGCTCCTTTGTCCCACCCTGGTCATTCCAGATATATAAACCCATTTTCCTAGTTCCAACAGACCTCACAACCTCTGAGGATGCTTGCCATAGATGCAGGTGAAACGTCAGAACATGGCCATATAGCCCAAAAAAGCCTACAACAACCCTATAAACCTCTCTCCGCAACAGTCCACATCAACTTCTCTGGGTCTCATTTGCATCCTATTTACAACACATACATGAACATGAGAGGGCTGTCAGAAATATTAAAAATTAACTAGGTATTTTTAATTACAAAAATGTTAGTCAAGCACTGAAAAGGTTAAATGGATGCAATGACTCCGCAAAAACTGTATAAACAGTTGTGTCTTTAGCTTAGTAGCTCTCAGTCTGTAAGAGGTCTCTGTGAGAGAAGGGCCTCAGTGTGTCAGTAGGCCTTGGTATGAAAAGGCCTCTGTTGGAGTTCAGCCTGTGATTGTGTTTCAGGATCAGGGTGCTTTGGATGTGGAGAGTGTTGTCAATGTGTTTCAAGATGAGTTTCAAGATGGCAATGGTTTGGTCAGTGATACTGATGCAGAGAAGGACCAGGAGATCCCTGTTCAAAGTGTAGTTTCCCATGAAAATGTCCCTGAGGGCTGTGGGGATGATGGTGTGCTCCCTGAATTGCTACCAGAGAGTTCCCATGATAGAGAACATGAAAACAGCTCAGCACCTGGCCCAGCTGCAGAAATTAATGAGCAAATAGATAGATGGGAAGAGATAAATCAAAACAGGAGAGCCAAATAGTGGCTTCAGCATTCTGCCAGGCTCCGAGAGAAAAAGATAAGACATTCTCAGCTAAAGTGAAATCAATTTTGCTTTAGCTAACGAGGAGATAAAAGTCCCAAGTACAGGATATGTAGTCAGATGACCATTGTTTGGAATCAAGTCAAGATCTCATCCTTGTTTCATGGAAGCTTTGCTTGGAAAATTCATGTCTTAAGTGCCTTTGTTTCATGGTTTTGATTCTTGGATTTTATGCTTTTATATTCATGCCTCGGATTCATGTTTCCTGATTCCTCGTATTTTATTTGAGAAGTTTTGACTTTGTTTTTATGGACTTGGCTGGACTATTACCCTGGGCTACTTTGTTCCCACTTATCTTCCTAATTGGATTTACCTATTTCTTTAAAATGCTTTTTTACTTTTCTGCTTTTTAATTATCTTCAATAAAAGGATTGTTTTCCCTATCCAATGGTGTGGTGCTTAAAGTCAGAGGGCTTTTCCTGTCCTGGAGTGCAACAGCCTCAGTGTTAGTTCACCTCAGTGTGAGAAAGGCCAGAGTGTGAGGTAGACCTCAGTGTGAGTAGGCCTGGTGTGTGAGAAGCTGCGAAAAAAGAAGCCCTAGGTTGAACGCGTCGTGTATGAAGGTTGCTGTGTGTAAAAAGCTACACACAGCTTAATCCAGAGGTCTAGCCACTCATTGTCCTGTCTCACACACACTGAGCAACAGAAAGAATAGAAGGGCAGAGCATAAAAAGGAAGGGAGGCACAAATACTCAGCAGCCCCGACAGGGTTCCCAGTTCACCATTTGAAGAATATGGGGGTACACTTGGACTCAAAATCCTGTTTATTTATTCACAGCCTTTCGGAATGGGTCGGACAGACCGAAAATCTACATATCCAAAGTCTACTTCTTCCTGCAAATTCTACAATTAAGGTTGCAAGGACAACTCACTCCAAGCGTGTGATGGGGTGCAGTTTCCACTGGTCTTCTTCCTCATCAAAGAAAGATCTGTTCATGATCTTGTTTTTCTCTTCCAACGGAATAAAATTTTCTATGATCAGGTGTCTGTGAAGGACGACAAAGAGAAAGATAAAATTATAGAAAAGGTCATGGTAATAAACCCTTATGTTAGTTGTCAAGGCCACACCCTCCAGCCAAGAGAGAGGGATGGTCATCCTGCTGCATTATTTGTTCGTTTATTTCGCTTGTTGGATTTCTATGGCACCATTATCCCGGAGTGGAACTTCACAAACAATTGAAACCATTGTCGAAGGCTTTCATAGCCAGAATCACTGAGTTTCTGTGAGTTTTTTGGGCTGTAGGGCCATGTTCCAGAAGCATTCTCTCCTGACATTTCACCCACATCTATGGCAGAGGTTGAGGGGTCTGTTGGAAACTAGGCAAGTGAGGTGAATATATTTGTGGAATGTCCAGTATGGGAGAAAGAACTCTTGTCCTCTTGAGACACATGTGAATTGTGCACTTGGCCACCTTGATTAACATTGAATAGTCTTGCAGCTTCAAGGCTAGGCTGCTTCTTGCCTGGGGGAATCCTTTGTTAGGATGTGTTGTTGTCTGGAATTCCACTGTTTTTGAGTGTTCATAGAATCAAAGAGTTGGAAGAGACCTCATGGGCCATCCAGTCCAACCCCCTGCCAAGAAGCAGGAATATTGCATTCAGATCACCCCTGACAAATGGCCATCCAGCCTCTGCTTAAAAGCTTCCAAGGAAGGAGCCTCCACCACACTCCGGGGCAGAGAGTTCCACTGCTGAACGGCTCTCACAGTCAGGAAGTTCTTCCTCATGTTCAGATGGAATCTCCTCTCTTGTAGTTTGAAGCCATTGTTCCACGTCCTAGTCTCCAAGGAAGTAGAAAACAAGCTTGCTCCCTCCTCCCTGTGGCTTCCTCTCACATATTTATACATGGCTATCATATCTCCTCTAAGCCTTCTCTTCTTCAGGCTAAACATGCCCAGTTCCCTAAGCCGCTCCTCATACGGCTTGTTTTCCAGACCCTTGATCATTTTAGTCGCCCTCCTCTGGACACATTCCAGCTTGTCAATATCTCTCTTGAATTGTGGTGCCCAGAATTGGACACAATATTCCAGATGTGTTGTTCTTCATTTACTTGAAAATGAACAAAATCTGACTACCAGTATTTTTTTAAAACTCTAAAAAAGGACAGTTAATAAAGAACAACACACAAAAACAAGAGAATTCCAGAAAAGAAACAATCAGGGCCAGTTAATCACCTCCCAACAAAGGATTCCCCCAGGCAGGAAACAGCCAAGCCTTGAAGCTGCAAGGCTATTCAATACTAATCAAGGTGATCAATTACAACATTCACACTTGATCTCAAGCAGACAGGAGTTCTTTCTCCCACCCTGGACATTCCACAGATATATAAACCCCACTTGCCTAGTTTCCAACAGACCTCACAACCTCTGAGGATGCCTGCCATAAATGCAGGCGAAACATCAGGAGAGAATGCTGCTGGAACATGGCCATACAACCTGGAAAACTCACACCAACCTAACAATTAAACCCCTTTACAATAAATGTATTTAAAAAACAAGAGATAAACTGCTATAAAACATTTTAAAAATATATGGAGGGTTATAAAGAATGAATAACCCTATAAAACGCTATTCTGCGTACTCTGCAGCCCACTCCCAGCCCTGGGCTTCCGCAGGGGACCTACTTGAGCTTCAGTTCCCGTGTGAGCTCATTCTGGGTCTGCTCCAATTCTTGCCGTTCTTTGATGTGCTCTTCTTGAAGGTCGTGGATTTCCGCCTTCACAGCCTGCAGCTTAGAAAACAGCTGAAGGGGGGAAAGGGCAGAGTTAGCGGACACGGCACAAAAAGCCCAGACCTTGCCAGGCTGGCTGCTGATGCTCAGGAGGGAAGAAGCAATCTTTGCCAAGCATCGGCTGAGCAAGGCCGCGCTACCTTCCCTGCAGGAGGAAAAACAGAGCGGTAGGGAGGATGACAGCTTTGGCTGGTGCACAATGGAAGTGCTTTGAATGCTTCTGCTAAGCAACAGCCAAAAAAATCTGCTGCCTTCCTTTTTGTGACTCCCAAACAGAATCCTGTTGGGAATCAGATTGTGTTTGTGTTTCATGATGCTCTTGATGTGGGACATGATGAGGGAAATGATGGTGCTGAGGCTGAGGTGCAAGGTGGAGATGGTTTGGTCAATGATTTTCATGCAGACAATGACAGAGAGGCCCCAGTGCAAAGGGCAGTTTCTCATGAGAATATTCCTGCTGGGCTTAAGGATGATAGTTCACTCCCTCTTTCTGTGAGTTCTCAAGATTTGAGTTTGGAAAATAATCGGACACCTGGAAAGTTTAATGAGCAGCCAGAAAGGGAGTTGAAAAATAGGTGGTTCAGCCAGGATCGACAACAAACTCAATGTTTACATCACTCCGAAAGGCTTCGTAAGATAAGAGGCAAGAGTGGGGGAAAACGAAACCAATTTTGGGGCTTTGGGATATAAGGTTTGCTTCAAGGGAAAGCTTGTTAGATCAGGCATCGTTTGGAAATCATGTTCATGTGCTTTGGAAATCCTGCTCAAGGGGTCTTGTTCTTATAGAGATTTTGAGCATTTTGCTGTGGTCTAGCACCTTCTGGATTATCTTTGTAACCTGTTGATTCCTGTCTGGATAAATACTGCCTTGGATTCTTTTTATATCTTTTGTGGACATTGCTCTGAATTACTGCATTTTACTGATCTTTACATTTTGAAATTTTCCTATTTTTACAAGCATTTCTTCCTACTGGCTATTTTACTTCAATAAAAAGGATTGGTTTTTCACTCAATGTATGGTGTATTTTAAAGTCGGAGGGTATCGTTTCTGTTCTGGAGTGCAACAGATCCACTAAAAGAATATCCCAGCACACAATCTGGGCTTTCTCTGAAACTCCTGCATTCACCTTCCTTGCCTTCTCCTACAGCAGGGATGGGCAAACTTCGGCCCTCCCTCCAGGTGTTTTGGACTTCAACTCCCACAATTCCTAATAGCTGGTAGGCTGTAATGGCTCCCATCTGTTGGGAGGGCTTATATTATGTCTTCCTGTTGGGAAGAATGGGGTTTGGTGCAGGATGTGGTTGGCCTGGATGTCCTGGGGGTCACTTCCAATAGATTCTATGAGGCCACTACACTGTATCCTTAACCTATGCTTTCCCACCAGTCCATAACTCAAGTCATCTTACAGACATTGAAACCTTCAGAGGAGGTTTGCCATTGAGAGAATGTGACTTGCCCAAACCCACCCAGTGGCTTTCCATGACGAATCAGACTGTGTTCTCTCTTAGTCCTACACTCAAACCATTGTTTCAGACTGGCTTTGCTCACTCATAAGAAATTGCACATTGCACTGCAGCTTAGGGGAATGTTAAATACAGAATAGGAGTCTGGGGTTTTCCTGCATCATAGCCTTATTTTTTATTATTATTATTATTATTATTATTATTATTATTATTATTATTATTATTATTATTATTATTGCAAAGACTCTGGCACAAGCCAGTAAAGATGGGCCCAGTAATGATTGGCACACTGGGTGCAGTGCCTAAAGACTTTGGCCTGCACTTCAAAACAATAAGTGCTGACAAAATTACCATCTGTCAGCTGCAAAAGACCACCCTACAGGGATCTTCACACATTATTCGCCAATACATCACATAGTCTTAGATGCTTGGGAAGTGCCCAATGTATGATGAAATACAAAAGCTAGCAGAGTGATCTTGTTTACTGTGTACTAATCTTGCTATGTATCAAACAATATTATTATTAATAATAATAATACTTGGGAAGTGTCCGACGTGTGATCCAATACAACAGCCAGCAAAGTTTCTGCTGTAGACTCATCTTGTTGTGTTTCAAATAATAATAATAATTATAATTATAATAATAAGTGCCTAAGACCTTGGCCTGCACTTAAACACAAATGGCGCTGACAGCCAGCTGCAAAAGGCCACATTACTGGGATCTACACACATTATTTGCCGATACATCACACACTTCTAGACACTTGGGAAGTGTCCGATGTGTGATCCAATTCAACAGCCAGCAGAGTGTCTGTGGTGGACTCATCTTGTGGTGTTTCAAATAATAATAATAATAATAATAATAATAATAATAATAATAATAATAATAATAAAAACTTTATTTGTATTCCGCTCTATCTCCCTGAAGCGACTCTGGGTAGATTCCAACCACAAAAAGGGAAACATCCCATGCCTAAATACAACAAACATAACAGCAAAAATAACTGAACATATAAGATCAAATTATAACTTAACATATAAATTTAAATGAAACATAACATATCAAATAAATTAATTCTAACATAAAACATAGCATCAAACAGAAGCATCAATTTACCGGAGGTGACAAGGTTCATTAGGGCATGTAAATTAATTATTGCACCTCTATCTCTCCTGTGAGCTTTTGTGTGACCAAAATGCAACAACATGCATGCATGCATGTCTATGTCATTGCTTTCTATAGGGTCTTCCCTGTTGCATACTGCAGTCAGCAGAGGCTTTGCTTTGGCGATGCCTCACGTCTCTCTCCACTTGCAGGGCGATGACTAATCTTTGTGCATTAGCCGTCTGATGATTAATCTTTGAGCATTGTGTCTCCCTAACTGACAGAAGTGAGTTAGGCTGGATGGCCCTGTGGTCTCTTCCAACTCTATGGTTCTAGGTTTCTATATGTAATCGCATCATCTTGCTAGTTGCTAGTTATGCTAATGTCACCCATCTTTAGGTACCCCGCTCACCTTTTTCAGCTTTTTAGTTTTAATGTCCACCTCCTGCTGCAAGGAGCTGTAGGTCTCTTTCAGTTCCAGTGTCTCTTCATCCCGGCTTTCCATCTGCTGTTGAATTTCTCGTTCCCGTCGTTTCTGCAGGGAATGACAAAAAAATGCTGCAAAAACCCCAGCCGTCAAAGTCCTAAAATCACCTTTGCCTGGAATTCATTCATTGCTGGGCTACATTTCAAGAACTGAATGGTGAGGAGAACATCTACCATTCGCAAAAGGTATTTCACATTTCCATAGGGGAGATGGTGACGGGGTACACAATCACTTATACTTTTTAAATAAATGCGTGAAAAGACCCAATTCTCAGAAAAGGATTTTCATAGAAAGGATAAGAAGAATTAACCGCCGGACATCTCCTTAGTCCAGCAGAATCTTCCTCCAACACAACCCTATGCCCAACTTCAACCAGATGTTGACCACACAATTGCACCACACAATCTTAAGAGATTCCTAGAGAGGTGTTCTCTGCAGGAATCCCTAGGAAGTTGCTATTGATAAAATGGGATTGCTGGCAAAGAATTGAACTATTTGAATATGTTTTGAATCAGTGTTTATGGATTTTAACTGCGAATTCTTAAAATGCCATTGATATTTAATTCTGTTTTAATGTTTGTATATTTGTAGATTTTAAATTGTATTTAAATTCTTTTAATGTAAGCTTATTTTGTTTCGTTAAAAAATGCAATGCAACTGTTTGGTCTGCCCCTGACACGATAAATAAATAAATAAATGTAAGCTGCTTTGATTCTGTTGAGAGAAAAAGAAGGGTATAAATAAATATAACATTAATAATAATAACAACAGTATTATGAACAACATTACTCCGTGGCTTTTAACTTGAATATGTTTTAATAGCTTTTAACTGAATTTTTAATATTGTTTACATTTAATTCTGTTTTAATGTTTGCATATTTGTATATTTTAAATTGTATGCTAATGTTTTTATGTTAAGCTGCTTTGAGTATCCTTTGGGAAAGATAAAGTGAGGTAAATATATATAACAACAACAACTCCACCTTACTATCTGTCTCATCTAGAAAATCAGAACACTGAATATTAAAAGAGGGAGTTGGTACACAGCATTCAATGGAACAGCTATCTCCATGTTTTGAGTATAGTCAGCCATTCACATTCAATTGGGTTAGGGGCACAGGATGCCTGCGGAAGTGAAAAAACACAAACAAAAATGCTATTCTTTAACCTGAGAGAACACCTCTTGAGGAATCTTTAAGTCCTCCAACACAACCCTATGGCCAACTTCTGTCAGAATTGCACTGCACAGTCTTAGAGATTCCTGGAGAGATGTTCTCTATGGCCAGCTTCCATTGGACCTAGAGATAACTAGACAGAACATTTTAATCACTAGGTTGCTGTAAGTTTTCCAGGCTATATGGGCATGTTCCAGAAGCATTCTTTCCTGACGGTTTTGCCCTGCATCTGTGGCAAGCATTCTCAGAGGTTCTGTTGACAGTGAAGCAAGTGGAGTGTATAAATATATGTGGAATAATGTCCAGGGTGGGAGAATGATTGTATTGTTGAAGGCTTTCATGGCCAGAATCACTGGGTTGCTGTGAGTTTTCCGGGCTGCATGGCCATGTTCCAAAAGCATTCTCTCCTGACGTTTTGTCCACATCTACAGCAGGCACCCTCAGATTAAGGACTGAAGACTGACAGATCGCAGATTCGAATCCGGGGAGAGCGTGGATGAGCTCCCTCTATCAGCTCCAGCTCCTCATGCAGGGACATGAGAGAAGCCTCCCACCAAGGATGATCAAAACATCCAGGCGTCCCCTGGGCAACGTCCTCACAGACGGCCAATTCTCTCACACCAGAAGCTACTGCAATTTCTCAAGTCGCTCCTGATACGACAAAAAAAAAAAAAATCCTCAGAGGCTGTGAGGTCTATTGAAAACCAGGCAAGTGGGGTTTATATATCTGTGGAATATACCATTTTAATCAAATCTGTGAGTAATCATATCCACAAAAGCCAAGCCTACAAGGACTGAGTGTACTTGCAAATTTTGTAAGATTTCTGTCATATGTATTTTACTTAACTTGTATGGCTCAAAGTGTCTGTAAATAGAATTCAAGCCCCTCATACTTAAATCACGCAAATGGGATGAAAAATAATCTAACTTATTGGTATCATCCTTGGCGCAATCACCATTCCACTTAAAAGGGACCCATAAAAGAGCAATATGTGTAAATTAAACCACATTGTTCAAAAGTGAAATAGGTCTGAATAGCAGCAGACAGAGAAAAATAATGGGAGAAGGAAATAACCTTCTTGTCCTGCTTGGAAAAGCACCTGGTTGGCCATTGCGGGAATTAGAGTGCCAAGAGTGCTGCACATATTTGTTCCAATTGTTTACAATGGATTATTTCTTCCTGAAAACTCAACAGAAACTGGCAGCCTCAGATTCCAGTATTGGTTCCAGTCCTGGGTGCAGTGCTGAGAGAAACACTGGAAGGACTCATTGCTGATTTGACCTATTGGTTCAAATAGACAAAACGTGGTCTGATCCTTCTTGTAGCCATTCATTTCAAAAACAGTTGTCCTGAAAAAGTTTCCAGAGGGTTCTGTCCAAATGGAAAAGAGGTGAACACGGGATTTTTGATTCCCAGGAAAAGCACCCTTCTGCCTCCATCTCACCTGCTCAGCAATCTCTTGCCGCTTCTGTTCCAAGATCTTCTGCTGCTCATTGGTATGATCGACAATGTTTTTCCCTCCAACGAGAAGTTTGCTTTCCATCGTCTGAAAAACAGAAAGGTGTGTGTGTGTTTGAGGGATCTTTGCAACCAAAACCAGCTTCATATTTTCCTCCAAAAGGTTTTATTTTCTCAATTAGTTTGTCAGTGACCGCCACTTCATCCTGATCAGACTGAACTGTGAACTGCGTACCTTACAAAGCTTCATAATTATTCTATGATTCTTTAACTCAGCTGCTACAGAGCTGTGTGGCCTCTCTTCAGACATATTTCATTCATTTTACACATTTCCAAGGGCGAAAGGAGGCCCTCCTTTCGCCCTTGCCAGTTTCTCAGGCTCGTCTTGTGGGTACAAGGGAGAGAGTCTTTTCCTCTGTGGCCCCCCGACTCTGGAACTCATTGCCCGGAGAGATTAGAAAAGTTCCTACTTTAGAAACCTTTAAAAAGAATCTCAATTGGTTCAGTGGTTCTTAATATTATCTAATGCTTACTTCAAGAATGAAACGAGTGCAAAGTCCCATTCCTATGGGAGGACCACATTGTGTGCTTTCTCCATCCCATGATAGATGCTCATATTCTGCAGAGATCATCTTCTAGTAGCTTAAAAATCTTATTTATTCTTAAATCTCCTTTTCTGGACTCGTCACAAGAACCTCAGTCCATGGACTTGTTATATTGCACTTTCAGAGAGTAGTCACATCATTCTATGCTATTGCTCTCTCAACGTTCTTGTCCCAGGACCCCCCCCCCCCCCCTACGAAGGTTTGTTTATTTCTTTGTCTCTCTCTGAGTTCTCCCTTATAATCAGTTCTGCCCCTTTTTCTCACCCTGAGTTTTTAAAATCATTTTATGTACATGCGGCCCACTCTTAGTCATTATGTTTGGTTTCTATGTTCTGTGTATACTGTCTATATGCTTTGATGTTTTATATTTTATTGTTATTTTGTTTATTTCATTGCAATTTGTATTTTTGTATTGTAATTTGTTGTCCGGGCTTGGCCCCCTGTAAGCTGCTCTGAGTCCCCATTGGGGGAGATGGTGGCGGGGTATAAATAAAGATTATTATTATTATTATTATTATTATTATTATTATTATCTAAATCTTAGGATTTCAGGATACTGCATCAAAAGGGCATAAGAAAATAGCATAAAATAAAGTTTGTGTGTGTGTGTGTGTGTGTGTATATATATATATATATATATTTACAGTATTTATATTCCGCCCTTCTCACCCCATCAAGCACCAACTCCCCAAAGCCTTTAGAACGATTAGATCAGACATGGGCGAACTTCGGCCTGACTGGGTGAACTTCGGCCCTAACTGCCTACCAGCTTTGCTGTGAGTTTTCTGGGCTGTATGGCCATGTTTCAGATGCATTCTCCTCTGACATTTCACCCACACCTATGGCAGGCATCCTCAGAGGTTGTGAAGTCTGACAACCTAACCGGCTGTTAGGAATGGTTGAGAACTGAAGCACAAAACATCTGGAGGTAGGGCCGAAGTTGGCTCATGCCTATGTTAGATTCTGCCTTCCAATAATTTGGGAGAATACCAAAACAACTAAAGCTATACAGAATTCGCAGGGTTCCCTCTACATCCGTGGTTCTCAACCTGGGGTCCCCAGATGTTTTTGGCCTACAACTCCCAGAAATCCCAGCCAGTTTACTAGCTGTTAGGATTTCTGGAAGTTGAAGGCCAAAAACATCTGGGGACCCCAGGTTGAGAACCACTGCTCTACATGGCCTGTACTTTCTAACCTTTAGCTCTCTCCTGTGCTCCTGCCCCAGTTTTGTTATAGCGAGAGAACTCCTACCTTGATTTTGGCCCCTAGTTTTTCAGCAGCTTCTTTCTCGTGTCTCAGGTCTTCCATCTTCTTCTCTTTCTCCTTCAGGAGCCTCATCTTCTCCTCAGCGACAAGGCTGTGGTCCTCGAGGATGGCCTTCTTCTCCACCTCCAGCTTCTCCTGCTGCTTTCTCCAATAATCGTCTTTGTCGGCCCCCTCTTCCTCCCCATCTTCGCCATCCTCCTCGTCGTCGTCCTCCTCCTCCCCGCCAACTCCTCCGTCCCTCCTCTGGTCTTTCTTCTTCCTCTTGCCGACAGACCGCCTCTCCAGCTGAGCCTTGAGCCGTGCAATTTCCTCCTGGAACTCCCGCAGCAGTGCGTCCTTGGGGTCTTCGTTCACTCTTGGTTTGTTCTTGATATTTTTGGCGCGGTTGGCATATCGCAAGGTGGTGAGGGTCTCATCCACGTTATACGAGGCAGGGCCAATGTTAGCCACCATCACCGTCTTGGCGTTGCCGCCCAAGGAGTCCTGCAGGAGCCGGGTCAGCTTGGAGTCCCGATAGGGAATGTGAGTGCTTTTGCCATCGACGAGGGCAGAGATGACATTGCCCAGAGCAGAGAGGGAGAGGTTGATCTTGGTCGCTTCTTTCAACCGCTCGCCTTGGGCTCCGGTTTTAGACTGGCGCTCGCTGCCCGCAAGGTCCACCAGATTAAGCTTCCCGACACGTATGTGGTTCTCCCCATCAAGCCCAACTTCGCTACATTCAATAGTGATGACGAAAATGGCGTGGGAGCGGGAGCTGTGCTCGTTCATGTTGGTGGCCCCTACTGAACGGTTCTGGTTCCCCACGTTCATAACGTGCTCTATTTCCTTCACGCTCTTTGTGACGAAAGAGGATAGGTCTTTGACGTACACTCCCGTGTCCGGCCTCTCCTTCAGCTCCAGCCTCTTAGACTGATCTTTCGACAGCAAGTCCCTGATTTCTTCTTGGTAGATCTCCAAATAGGAAGCCCTTACCAGATACTGCTGGTTCTGAGACCGAGAGATGTGCGTGAAGATGTGGTCGAAAGAATTGGGGATGACCCCCCGCTTCTCAGGGTCGCCTCGCACGCCTTCCATCGTGTAGGTTTTCCCCGTCCCGGTTTGCCCGTAGGCAAAAATGGTGCCGTTGAAGCCCTGCAGCACCGAGTCCACCAGCGGCCGGAAGGTTTCGTCATAGAGTTCAAACTGCTTGGAATTCCAGTCGTAGACCGCATCAAAGGTGAACATCTTTGGCAACTCGTGGGACGTTCCCCTAGGGTTCTTCACTGACACCTGCCCCAATTTGACGTTCACCTCCACCATCTGCTCGTAAGAAGCGGCTTTCTCCTTGCTGTTCATTGGCCGGCATCGCACCACGACCCGGACCGACTCCGAGCACTTGAGCTTCGACATGACTGCAGCTGGGCACTAGGGCGAGCCCAACTTACAGCGGAACCAGGAAGGCCAAGGTTTCTTCCAAATCTAGAAAGAAAGAAACACAACACTTGAGCACTAAGGCAGCAAAAAAGAGTTTTGTAGCCAGATCTGGGCAAGTGATAACCTCAAAAATCTTTCTTTTCTTTGTTTACAAATTAAATATTGGAAAACTGTTTCGTGGATTCATAAGCAGAATAAATAGCTAAACTTCGAACCTGTACTACGCAAATAGCAAGAAAACAAAATTCATAGCTCAGTGAACCAGAAAAACAGACAGAGACAGAGACAGAGAGAGATTAAGGGAAAATGTAATGGAAAAGTGTTATCTGGATAGAACTATTGTGGCTGCAGCAATACATTCTAAATTAAAACTGGCACTAGCCATTTTTAATGTAACTGTATTTTAAATTGCTTTTAGGGTATCTGTTGTAATATTTACATAACGTTTTAGTTAACGATATCTTACTGGATTTTGTTTTATTTTTCATCACAATGCTTAATTGACTTGGCCACGGTGATCCACGCTCTGGTTACATCCCGTTTAGACTACTGCAACGCTCTCTACGTGGGGTTGCCTTTGAAGACAGCTCGGAAGCTTCAATCAGTCCAACGCTCGGCAGCCATGATTTTAACAGGAGCCGAGCGCAGGGAGCATACAACCCCCCTGTTGCGCCAACTCCACTGGCTACCGATCTGCTACCGGGCTGAATTCAAAGTGCTGGCGTTGGCCTTTAAAGCCCTAAACGGTTCCGGCCCAAGCTACCTATCCGACCGCATCTCTGCCTATGAACCCACCAGGACTTTGAGATCTTCCGGGGAGACCCTGCTCTCGATCCCGCCTGCTTCTCAAGCTCGGCTGGCGGGGACGAGAGATAGGGCCTTCTCGGTGGTGGCTCCTCGGCTGTGGAACGCCCTTCCTGCGGACATTAGACTAGCACCATCTCTAATGGTATTCTGCAAAAAAGTGAAGACCTGGCTGTTTGAGCAGGCGTTCGAATAATTAGTGCAATGATTGGTTAATGAACACTGGAATGGAACAATGGATGACGAATCTGGAACATGTTTTTGATGATGAGACGACAGTGAATGGGTATTGTAGTAACTGTTTATTAATTGTGTAATGTGTTAGGTTGTTAACTGTTTTTATACTGTAGCACTGAATTTTTGCTGTTCGTATTTGTTGTGAACCGCTGTGAGTCGCCTTCGGGCTGAGAACAGCGGTATATAAGTAAGGTAAATAAATAAATAAATAATAAATTAATTCTCACTGTTATTACTGTGCTTTATTGTGCATTATTTGGATATGTTTGTACTCACCTGAGGCACTGAATCATAGAATCAAAGAGCTGGAAGAGACCTCATGGGCCATCCAGTCCAACCCCATTCTGCCAAGAAGCAGGAATATTGCATTCAAATCAACCCTGACAGATGACCATCCAGCCTCTGTTTAAAAGCTTCCAAAGAAGGAATGCTTGCCTTTTTTGTGTGTGAACCGCCCTGAGTCCCTTCGGGGAGACTAGAAATAAAGTTATTATTATTATTATTATTATTATTATTATTATTATTATTATTATTGACACAATAATAAAGTTATTATTATTATTATTATAGAAATAAAGTTATTATTATTATTATTATTATTATTGACACAAAAGCACAGGATGTCTCAGCAAACGAGATCTATATGCTGGATTTCGTATCACAAAATCAATTATTATTATTATTATTATTATCATCATCATTATCTAAAAATCCATTAGACAGAGTGTGAGGTCTGTAGATTAGCTTTTATGTTTGTTTTTTAGTCTTATTTTAGTATATACTAGCCATCCCCTGCCACGCGTTGCTGTGTCCCAGTCTGGTGATCTGAATAATAAAGTAATGAGAAAGTGTTGGTTTCTAATATATGCAATTTCTTTATGCTTGTGGGAAAAAGCACTTCTTGCTGTTTCTTTGTCAATGTTGATGTGGAGATTGTCTGGTTTGCCCACTCTGGAATATGCAACATATCATAGTCCTTCTTTAGGGGTCCCTTTCAAATTTATGATATATATCTCCGTGTGCGTGAATCATATCTATCTATCTATATCTATGGCTGGATGGCTCTTTGTCAGGAGGGCTTTGATTAGATTTTCTTGCCCTGGTGAAGGGAGTTGGAATGGATGGCCTTAAGTATTTTCTGTTGCTCATGGGGGTTCTGTATGGGAAGTTTGCCCCAATTCTGTCATTGGTGGGTTCAGAATGCCCTTTGATTATAGGTGAACTATAAATCCCAGTAACTACAACTCCCAAATGTCAGCGTCTATTTCCCCCAAACTCCATCTGAGTTCACACTTATTTATTTATTTATTTGCTTTATTTCTATACCGCATTTTTCAGCCTGATAAGGCGACTCAATGCACTTGAGCATATGGAGTATTCGTACCAAGTTTGGTCCAGCTCCATCATTCTTTGAGTCCACAGTGGTCTCTGGATGTAGGTGAACTACAACTCCCAAACTCAAGGTCAATGCCCACCAAACCCTTCTAGTGTTTTCTGTTGGTCAGGGGAGTCCTGTCTGCCACGTTTGGTTCAATTCCATCATTGTGGAGTTCAGAATGCTCTTTGATTGTAGGTGAACTATAAATCCCAGCAACTACATTACATTTTTATTTATATAGATGTTTTGTGTGCATGTCTGTGTATTCGTTCTATTTTCTTTGTTTATATGTTCTTTGCATTGTCATTTATAGTCGATTTTTTTTGTACTGTAGTAGTATCGGTTAGAAGAGATCAGAAGGTTGTAAAAATATGTAATTGATCATTTGTGTTCCCATTTCTTTCAAGAAAAAATTGTATGAATTTTAAACCCGCCAAATTCTGCAATGCAAGCCCATTGTGGTGCTACCTTTCTGTAGTGCTGGGATTTCATGCTTCTGCAAGGCAAGAAGCCATTCTGACGGTAGCAATGCTGCTGGGAGGGTCTCTGCTGGGAGGGTCTCTACTGTTAAGACAGGCTTTTCTTTCCTGAGGAAATGGGTTAAATGAACCAAACAGCTATTGGGTAGCAGGAGAAGGGCAGGGAGAGACTGGCAAAGAATCTCTCAACAGCACCATCATCGTATCAACGTTAACACTTCTCAGTATCGCACAGCAGGCAGCATGGCATACTAAGCCACCATGCTCATTTGAGTTACTGTCAAATGCAACCACAATAAGACACAGCAACATACAAGGAAGATATTTTATCTATGTGGGGAAAAGGGGGTGATTCTCCTCTGATCATTACTATATGACATGCCTTTTAACTTTTATGCATATACATTTATAGGTAAAAAAATTAGACACACTACTTCTGAAAATGAGATCAATCACAAAGCTTGTCTTGCTTCAGAAGACACACCTATGCAAATACTTGCTCACACCTGCAAGGAATCTATTCACACCTTCCTGAAAGAAATCGAACAATTCAAGAAGGACGTGGACAAGCTAGAACGTGTCCCGAGAAGGACGACCAAAGTGATCAAAGGTTTGCAAACTAAGCCGTATGAGAAGCGGCAGAGACAGCTGGAGATGTTTAGTTTGGAGAAAAGAAGGCTGAGAGAAGGAGACCCAGGTTACATGTTGAAATATTGGAAAAGAAGTCACATTGAGGAGAAAGGGGGAAGCTTGTTTTCTGCTGCTTCTGAGACTGCGACACAACAGAGCAATGGATTCAAATTGCAGGACAAGAGATTGCACCTAAACATTAGAAAGAACTTCATTACAATAAGAGAGGACAGTGAGTTGAATCTGAAATATGCTGCTCCCTGGAAGTCCATCTTTGGAGGGTTTTAAACAGTTTAGATGGCCATCTGTCAAGTGTGCTTTGATTGTGCTCATCCTGCCAGGCAGAWTGGGGTTGGGGCCCCTACCAACTCTAAAATTCTAATAATGTTAAGTCATCTGGTGTACTATTMATTTATCATGTCATCAGCAACCATACCATTGTATTACAGTTCTAACAGAACAAAACAAACAAACAGATAAAAAACACAAAATTTGCAAACTTGGTAGTTGATTAAATGTCCTTTGACCAGMATCTGGCCACTTGGAGCGCCTCTGGTGTTGCCGCAAAAAGGTCCTCCATTGTGCATGTGGCTGGGCTCAGGTTGCATTGCAGCAGGTGGTCAGTGGTTTGCTCTTCTCCACACTCGTGTACTGAGATTACAGTACAAAAGGTGCACAGTGCAATAGGTGTGTCTGAATATATACATTCTTAAACAGTGGGTATGACAGCATAGACCTTGACCTAGAAGACAAAAGATTCCTCCTAATCAGCAGGAAGAATTCGGTGACAGAAAAGGCTATTCAACTGTGGAACTGACTGCTTTGCTGAATGGTGCACTTTCCCTCTTTGGAGGCCTTTAAACAAAGGTATGGTAGGCATCTTCAGACGGTGCTTTAGATGTGGATTCCTGTATGGCAGGGAGCTGAACTAAATGGATTTCGGGATTTTCCCCACAATTCATATAATTTTTATTTATTATTGCTAGAATCATAGAATCACACAGTTGGAGAAGACCACATGGGCCATCTCGTCCAACCCCCTACCATGCAGGAAAAGCACAATTGAAGAACTGCTGACAGATGGCCATCCAGACTCTGTTTATTATTTCCTATCTATCCTGCCTTTCCCATCATATAAGGCAGGGGTCCTCAAACTAAGGCCCGCGGGCCGAATACGGCCCTCCAAGGTCATTTACCCAGCCCTCGCTCAGGGTCAACCTAAGTCTGAAATGACTTGAAAGCAAACAACAACAAAAACAACAATCCTATCTCATCAGCTAAAAACAGACCCACACTTCTCATTGAAATACTAATAAGTTTATATTTGTTAAAATTGTACTTCATTTTAATTATTGTACTGTTTTTAAGTGTTTTTTTGCACTACAAATAAGATATGTGCAGTGTGCATAAGAATTCATTCATGTTTTTTCAAATTATAATCTGGCCAACAGTTTGTGGGACTGTGACCTGGCCCTCTGTTTACAAATAAGGTCTCAAAGGAGCTAACAATAAAAACAAAAAACTGCTAATTAAAATAATGCGAATAGATTAAAATATAAATATAAGAATTAAAAACAATTATACAATGTGTCTTTCAATGTTATTAACGTAACCATCACGGAAGCATAACTCTATGCTTTTGCAATTCTATTTATGTCATAAACAGGCCACACAGTGACCATCACAGATTCTGCTTAGAATAAGCACAGTAACCAGGCACTGCTAAGCACATCATCCCTTGTAGGTGTTGTTATTTACACTTTTGCACAGCTTAATGTTACTAATAATTAATTATTTGAGGCATGCATTGAAATCACACAGTCCTCTGGGTGTTCTTGGAAAACAACCACAATCAGCCCTAGCTATCAGGCCCAATAGTGACAAACATTGGGAAGTCCAGTCCAACATCTTCTGGAAGGCCACGTGATTCCTACCTATAGCCTAAGGCAGGGGTCCTCAAACTAAGGCCTGGGGGCCAGATATGGCCCTCCAAGGCCATTTAGCCGGCCCTCGCTCAAGTCTGAAACTACTTGAAAGCACACAGCAACAACTATCCTATCTCATCAGCCAAAAGCAGGCCCACACTTCCCATTGAAATACTAATAAGTTTATATTTGCTAAAATTGTTCTTCGTTTTAATTATTGTATTGTTTTTAAGTGGGGTTTTTTGCTCTACAAATATATGTGCAGTGTGCATAGGAATTCATTCATGTTTTTTTTTTCCCAATTATAATCTGGCCCTCCAACAGTTTGATGGACTGTGACCTGGCCCTCTGTTTAAAAGGCTTGAGGACCCTTGGCCTAAGGCAATGTGCAAAATGTCTAAGTCTGAACAAGCAGGGAGTATTTGTACACAGAGAGACCCACGTCAGAGATACTTGATTGAGCAATACTCTCCCGATATTGGTGAACTGCAGTCCCTGTCACTCTTAGCCACCACAGCCAACGGCAACGGATGATGGGAAGTCTTGTTCAACAACACTTGAGGGAATAGAATATATCTCAGACCCTATTTAGGGAATGCCAAGGCCACTCAGTGCAATATTCGCATGTAACACAAAAGTCACAGCGCTCTTCCTGAGCCAGCCTCCCTTTCTGGGGAAGCAACTGAATTCATCTCTCCCTTTGCCCCAGGGAGGGAGCAAGAGCGCAGGGAAATGCAAGGTCACTGATCTCCCTGCATGAACGAATGGCAGCCCTTCCGCTGTCCTTTCCTTTTTGCGGTGCAGCTACTATGCCTGGCCCTTTAGCCACCTGGAATGTAACCTTGCCCATCTGTGCCCCTGACCGGCTTCAGAGACTCAGAACCGCAGGCACAGGGCTGCAATGTTTTGTCCTTACAGAGACACTGCAAGGCTAGAGATGACATGACTTGCATACATTACCATGTACCCAAAGAGAACTCCATTATGGCGAGTCTGTTCTACAGCACTTCTCTCCGTCATTGCAACCAGGAGACTGCACCCCCAACATTCCTCAGCTTTGGTTATACTGGCCAGGGCGGACAGGATGCTGCAGTCCAACAACATGTGCAGAATCAGATTCTAGTCACATCAATACACTTGATCCTTCACATTTGTGGGAGTTGGTGACACAGTCCCCCCACCCCCAGCGAATGTCTCTGGGGGAGGGAAAATCATAGTTGGAAGAGATCCCAAGGGCCATCATGTCCACCCCCCACCATGGAGGAAAATACAATCCAAACACTCCTGGCAGATGGCCATCCAGCCCCTGCTTTAAAGCTTCTAGAGAAAGAGACTCCTCTGGACTCCTAGGAAACTGCCTATTCCCCTCTGAAACAGTTCTTACCATCAGGGAGTTCTTCCTAATGTTTAAATGGAATCTCCTTTTCTTCATTTTGAATCGACTTTTCCACTGTGTCTGAAATAGCAGAAAGAAGCCTGCCCCCTCCTCAATGTGACATCCTTCTGAATATATAAACATGTCCCTTTCTCTCAACCTTCTTTCTTCAAGCTAAACATCCCAGGTCCTCCAGCTACTCCTAAAATAATGCAGATTCATAATTTCCAGATCTGTGGCTATTTTGCTCTGGACCTCTCTATCTTGTCCATCTCTTTCTTGAATTGTTTGGCCCAGAACTGGACACTGTCTCATGCCAGGTGAGGTCTGACCAAAGCAAAATACCTCCCTCCATCTAGACACTATTCTCCTATTGATACAGCCTAGAATCACATTGTCTTTTTTTCAGCTGCATCACACTGTTGACTCACTTTCAGCTTCTGGTCTGTGAGATCTCTGTTTTCAAGCCAGGTGTTGCTCATCTAACATCTGTGCATCTTATTTTATAGGATACCACCATTGTAGTCTGGGGGAGGGGGGTCTATTTACCATATTCTCAGGGGGAAGGAGAGAAGAAGCAAGCCTCACAACCACTTCACTTACCCTGCAAATCCCAGTTTCTTTTTCTCTTCCCATGTAACATGGTTGCATGTTTCACCTGGACAGCCCCATCTTTGGGAGCAGTACAGCGAATCACCTCTGCTCACCTGGAGATAGAGCTACCACATGAATATTCCACAGGCCAGCCCCATTTTCAGGAGAAGGGCACAATGGTACAACCTTAAGGGCAAAGTCTAGTTGAGTACGACTCTGGGGGGTGGTGCTCATCTCCATTTGGCTTAGAAATGAGCTGCCGTTGTCCACAGACACCTCTCAGGTCATATGGCCAGCATGACTGCATGGAGCACCGTTACCTTCCTGCCAAAGTGGTACCTATTGATCTACTCACATTTGCATGATTTCGAATGCTAGATTGGCAGAAGCTGGAGCTAACAGTTGGAGCTCACCCCACTCCCCAGATTTGAACCGCCGACCTTTCAGTCAGCAGGTTCAGCAGCTAACCGGTTTAACCCAGCCTGCCACCAGTGGCTCTGGTACAACCTTACAAATAACCACAACCACAAATGGAAAATCTGAGAAAGTGAAGATCTAACCGTACAATGAAAATCTGGAGGAAGTAATGCTTGTTAGTTGTCTTAAAGGCAACTATGTCTCTGTACCTGCAAATGAGCCCTCTGCTCCCTACAGAATTTATTCTTGGTTCCTTCTTTCCTCGTCTGTCCCAGGTCATGTCCACCTGTAGTTGCAATCCTGGCATCCCAAACAATATTATGGAACATCCACCAACGTTTTGCATTCTGGACCCTGACTGCACCAACCAGCCCAACGTCTATGAACCTCAAACATGACTACTAGGTTACACAGTGATAACCTGCTGAGTTTCAAAAAGAACTACCAGCACATTATTCATCGCTAGGACTTTTTGCAGAGGATGCCAAAAGGAAGAGTCACCTTTTCCCGATGCAGCAGTTTAGTGTGCTGACTGGGGTCTTTTAAGCATGAGTCTGGAAAACTGCCCTAACAATGGTTTTCCTTTTCTTCCCCATGGAGAAACAGTGTCGAGAGTCACCTTTGTTAGTCTTGATTAAGAGCATAATAAAAAAACTTAGAAGGGACTTACGTTGGCCAGAATAATGCTGGCATGAAAAACAGGATCTCCTTGACGCTTCCTCCTTCATCCCAAATAATGTGCTGTTGGCTATAATCATTGTACGAGTCATACTCTCTCAGCCTCAAAGGAAGGCCAATGCAAATCCACTCTGAACAAACCTTGCCAAGAAAATCCCACTCTGCTTTTGGGTTGTCATATGTCCGAAAATGACTTGCAAGTACCTAACAAGAAGGCTGTATCTCAGTAGAAGGAACTGGAAAAACCACCTCTCACCTAAGAAAACTCTATGAAAGTCATGAGGTTGCCATAAGTTGACAGGAGATCTAAAGACATTCATACACACATTAGGAAATGAATGACACAACACCCTCTTCTTTCAAATTGTCCCTCTGACCGCTTCACTAGCCACCATTTGAAATAGGGCAGCTCAAAAGTATGGATGATGTGCAACACATGAGACAACTACGAGAGTCCTCTCTTTGGGGACACCAATGGAGGACGTGAGCAAAACCCAAGACCACTGTGGTGGCCCACAAAGCACCATTTCTCTCCACTCAACTGCCTTGTGAACACCACACTTTTGGAGAAGGGCCCACAAGACCTCCGGTCCCGCTTGAGCACACAGAAACACATCCAACCTTTGGATCAACTTCTACATTCTCTCTGGAAGCTTGCCCTTCCTAATTATTATTATAGCCCCTTGATTTCATTTTCATGGCTCTTCCAATGAAATCTTGGGAGTCATAGTTTAACAAAACATAAAAGGTACTTGGCAAGGGATTAGAGAATTCCAAAGACCTTGTGAAACTCCAAATCCCAGGATTCCATGGAATAGAATCATCAAACTTAAAGTAGAATCAAAGTGCTCTAGTTATGTGGTACAAAAGAGCTCTGGAAAATAATACTACACAGCCGAATCTTCCTGCTTTCCTGTGGGGCAGTGGTTCTCAACCTGGGGTTCCCAGATGTTTTTGGCCTACAACTCCCAGAAATCCCAGCCAATTTACCAGCTGTCAGGATTTCTGGGAGTTGAAGGCCAAAAACATCTGGGGACCCCAGGTTGAGAACCACTGCGTGTAGGCCAAACCTTCTCCATCCTCAAGGCTTCAGATGTTTTGGACTTCCAATTCCCAAAGCTCCACCTTCTCCCTATCAACTGGGATTTCTGGAAGTTGAAATCCAAAACATTTACAGGTTAAGTACTAGAGATCTTAGGCCTCTCCAAGTCTTGAAGGCAAACAGCCAGCCAGAAGTAGACCAACACTGGCAATTATAGCCATTGCCAAAGGAAGTGTGTTGGCTCACACTCCTGAACCAGAGCAAGGTCTGGCTTTTCCAATGTGCCTTTGGCGAATGAATATATATTCCAGCTTTAATCTGTTCCCACCTTAGAACTGTCCTCATGATGCATCCTCCCCCTGTCCTTAATTGAAGGTTGAACCCATTTTTTTTTTTTTGGTCCTTTCAAGTTTCCCCCCTTAGACACACATTCTCCCTCAGGAGCATATTCTACCCAGCTCATCCAGAGTTTTATCAAATTTTATCAACTTCACTTTTAATATATATGGCTCACCCACTGTGTCTTATTTCTTTTCATGTCATTTTGGACCTGTTTATTTTATTTTGTTATATTATGTATTTATTTTGATGGTATTTTGCTTTTTTGTATTTTATTTGTTATATTTCATAGAATCATAGAATCATAGAATCATACAGTTGGAAGAGACCTCATGGGCCATCCAGTCCAACCCCCTACCAAGAAGCAGGAATATTGCATTCAAAGCACTATTTGTTTTGTTATAATTTTGGGCCTGGCCTCATGTTAGTCACCCCAAGGAGAGGTGGCAGGGTATAAATAAAGAATATTGTTGTTGTTGTTGTTAATGTTGTAAACAAACACCATGTCTGTTACAATAAATTACACTGAATCCTAAATGTTAGATTTCTGTCCATGTCATATGCAAGATTTAACTTTGCTGGGATCTCACCAGCATGCAGACCTGGCATTTGCTTTCTGTGCAAAGCTTAACATTGTAATACCTCAGAAAACGTATGTGAAAGAATCCCTGAACTCTGACCAGAACAGGTACTGAATGCTGTGAGTTGTCATACCTTAGTAATTAGGACCTAATCCCTGACGTACGACAGCACTCTGCTGTTATGAAAGGATTATCATGAAAGGGCTCGCAGATATGAGGGCAGTGGCTACAGATAGACCAAAGGCCATCCACAGAATGGAATTACGGCACTATGATTCCACTTTAATTGCCATGGGTACGAACTATGGAATGAGGGGATTGGCTTTTTAGAGAGCAGCATTTAATATAATCAGAGTCCTACTAACGAAATAGATTACTACTTCCAGGATACCATAGGATGCAGACATGGCAGTTAAAAGTGGAGCAACAGCACATCTACAGTGTGATATAATGTAGCTTGAAATTGTATTATATGCTCAGTGTACACTCATATAGTGCAGTTGAACTGCACCAACCAGCATTATATGAATCTATACTGTCTCAAACTGAATTATATGTTAGAGTAGATGGGGCCCAAAAAAGCCAATGTTTTGAACACCTGACTAGATTTCTAAAAGATCAGGGTTCACATCCTTATATTTGGCCATGGGTGACTGAGTAAATCACACTCTCTTAGCAACAGAGAAATGCAAAAGCAAGGCTCCTCTGAAAAAAATCTCAATAAGAAAATCTCAGAAAAAGTTGGAAATGAAAGCACAACACAACACCAACCACAGCTCTATAACTGTATAGTGCAGTGGTTCCCAACATATGGTCCATGGACCACCAGTGGTCCACAAGAATGAAAATATGGTCTGCAGCATCACCATAACTACACCTCAAACGAGAGCAACTGGTTTCGCGAAACCCTCTTATAGTGCCCAGGCAACAGGGATGTCAGGAGGGCAGAGGCTGACTACTCATGAAAAATTACTTCTACCACATCAGCATTTGATTATTAAATATGGTTTATGTGGGTGAGCAGATGGTGCCTACTGGATGGCATATGTTTTGTATCAGAAACTAGAGCTGATGTGGTCTATCCAATGCAATTTCCTGCATCAGCACCACAAATAACCAAACCAAATCTAAAGTTGACCAAAAACTGATTTGTAACCCTTTTGATAGTAATGTTGAAGAGTGGTCCGTGGCCAAAGTGATCTCTGGTCAAAAAAAGATTAGGAATCACTAGTATAGCGTGATTAAGACCTGATATCTCTCTTCTTAATTATGTTTCATCTGCATCTGCACTGTAGAATTACTGCAGTTTGACACTGATTTAACATTTATAGATCCATGTGAGGGAATCCTAGGAGTTGTGCTTTGGTGAAGCAGCAGCACTCTTTGGCAGGGAAGGCTAAAGCCATGTAAATCTATAACTTCCATGATTCCACAGCACTGAACCATGACAGTTAGAATTATGTCAAATTGCATTAACCCTACAGTGTGGATGCACCCTTAATTTTATATTTCTGGGATTTTAATCTAGGTGTTTTAAATGATTTTATGTTTGCCATTCTCTATTATAATTTAACTCCATGACGCATTCCACTTCAAGTCTTGGACAGAAATGTGTGTGAAATCAAATGTATTATTATTATGAAATACGGTCCATAAGAATCCATGAATATTAACTGTCTTGACTATCCTTCTGATTTTGCTTTCACTCTTCTTCTCTTGGAAAGGCTCTGTTAGCAAACCAGTGAGCAAGCTAAATGAAAGAAACATTTCCATTCCAATACTTTATAGTAGAAACAGAAAACAACCAGGAGATGGATTTTTTCAGAGCATCAAGTAAACATATTGGGCAAGGTTTACTGTAACTTCAATAGAGAAAAAAAATCCCATTTCTCCTCTAGCCAGACATGCTGCTGCTTGCCTATAGCCTTACAAAGAGGATTGACATTTCTGCAGAGGAGACAATACATGGACATGATGTAAATTGCTTTTTAAAAATCCAACAAAAGTGTTCTTTTAACCTTGGAGGGTTCAGCAGTGAACTCAACATGGATGACTCATGCTGGCTCTCCATTTATGTGCCAAGAGCACAACCGAGGAACACATAAGCATGAGAAAGGTGGACAGGATGATCCATGTGATCCTTTCTCACACGGGAAACACACACCCAAAAGTACAGAGCACAGATGAAATCTCAACCTGAGAAAAAGACGAAATACTAAATATACCAGAAAGTATAGTTAGTGTTTTCTCATGATATGAAGATTTTCTTCACCAAAGACACCATCAAGTCAGTGAAACTGTCTGATGCCAGAGCTTAGAGAATTTTAAAGTGCCTTGTCAAACTACAAATCTTTGGATTCTGTAGACTTGCCACTGTTGATTACAATTTTGGAATCTCTAGATCACAGCTACACTACCTGCAGCCCTCCAGGTGTTTTAGATATCAGCTCCCAGACTTCCTGACCACTGGACAAGCTAGCTAGAACTTCTGGGAGTTGGAGTCCTAAACACCTGGAGGGCCACTGGTTGTGCAGCCATGATCTATCATGAGCACTTTGAGGGGCAGCAGCAATGTCTAGGTTTAAGCACCTCTTAGGAATGTCCTTGGTTTATTCCTAGCAAAAAAATTCCCATCATTTAGTTTGAATATTCACAGAATCAGAAAACAGTTGCCACCTTCTGATGCAAGAAAACACAAAAATTGCAGTTTTGCTCAATATTAAAGCACATCACTGTTTGTTTTCATAAGGTTCTCACTTCAATTCAAGCTAAACCCAATTTGCAGGAGACCCAGAAGGTGGGGTAAGAAAAAGCTCCATATTAAACCTTGGAAATGTGCTGCCACCCCAACTGGATGCTACGGGTTACATGCGTCAGTGGTTTTACTGGGCACGAGGCAGCCCTTGCCCTCAGCAAATGGAGTTTTTAATCTGTTTTCGTAACCGTTTGGGGGGGGGGGGGGAGAGTTCACTTAAAACATTAGGAAGAACTTCCTGACAGTAAGAGTTGTTCAGGAGTGGAATATGTTGCTGCCTGGGAGTCTGCTGAAACCTCCTTCTCCAGAGTTTTTTCAGTAGAACCTGGATGGCCATCTATCAGGAGGGTTTGGATGTTGTTTTCCTCCATGGCAAAAGGGGGTTGGATTGGCTGGACCTTCGGACAGAAATAGTATTTAATTACACAACACAGCAAAAAAAATTTGGTGTGTTTATTTTTATTTGGGGCACTGATTCAGAAAACTGCATTGGATAGACTACATCAGCTCTAGTCGTCTCTGGTGCTAGAAACAATATCATATGAAAGCTGACTGGCACAACCTGGGGATCACAACCAGACACTGTGAAGACATCTGCCCTTGCGCTATGCTACTCTGCTGCTGAGTATGCATGCCCAGTGTGGAACACATCTCACCACACTAAAACAGTGGATGTGGCTCTTAATGAGACATGCCGCATTATCACGGGGTGTCTGCGCCCTACACCACTGGAGAAATTACACTGCTTAGCCGGTATTGCACCACCTGACATCCGCCAGGAAGTAGCAGCCAATAGTGAAAGGACCAAGGCAGAGACATCTCCAGCTCATCCCCTGTTTGGGTATCAGCCAGCACGTCAACGACTTAAATCAAGACATAGTTTTCTTAGATCTACAGAGACACTCGCTGGAACACCCCAGCAAGCGAGAGTCCAAAAGTGGCAGGCCCAAACCCAGCACCTCAATCCATGGGATACCAGATGAGAGACTCCCCCCTGGGCACACAGAAGACTGGGCGACTTGGAAGGCGCTGAACAGACTGCGCTCTGGCACCACGAGATGCAGAGCCAATCTTAAGAAATGGGGCTACAGGGTGGAATCCTCGGCATGCGAGTGCGGAGAAGAACAAACCACAGACCACCTGCTGCAATGCAACCTGAGCCCTGCCACATGCACAATGGAGGACCTTCTTGCGGCAACACCAGAGGCACTCCAAGTGGCCAGATACTGGTCAAAGGACATTTAACCAACTACCAAGTTTGCAAAATCTGTGTTTTTTTCTTTTTCTTTTTAATCTGTGTGTTTGTTTTGTTCTGTTAGAATTGTAACACAATGGTATGGTTGCTGATGACACGATAAATAAATAAAATGAATGTTTACTTATTGTTTATTCATTCAGTCGCTTCTGACTCTTTGTGCCCTCCTGGACCATCCCACGCCAGAGCTCCCTGTTGGCAGTCACCACCCCCAGCTCCTTCAGAGTCAAGCCAGTCACTTTGAGGTTCCATCCATCCATCTTGCCCTTGGTCGGCCCCTTCTATTTTCCCCAGCATCATTCTCTTCTCTAAGCTTTCCTGTCTTCTCATGATGTGGTCAAAGTACTTCATCTTGGCCTCTACTATTCTTCCCTCCAATGAGCAGTCAGGCTTTATGTCCTGAAGTATGGACTGGTTGGATCTTCTCGCTGTCCAAGGTACTCCCAGAACTTTCCTCCAACACCACAGTTCAAAAGCATCCATCTTCCTTCGCTCAGCCTTCCCTAAGGTCCAGCTCTCACATCTATATCTTACTACGGGGAATACCATTGCTTTAACTATGCGGATCTTAGTTACCAGTGTGATGTCTCTCCTCTTCACTATTTTATCGAGATTAGTCATTGCTCTCCTCACAAGAAGCAGATATGGCTATCATGATTATTTATGGGCAAGCATATGAAAACTGGTATATGGCATACATTCCGTATCTCAAAAACTAGTGCTGACAGCGGGAAATTGGTGCCATTTTTTGAATCAGTGAGTCAAATATACCCAAGAAACAGGCTAACACTTGAAGCACCAAAATGTGTGTTGGCCACACATATTTCACTTTGCGCTAGCATCATCTTATCTTGATAAAGCTGGATTTTGTAAAATAAACACACTACTAGCAATTGCTGAAGAAGTGGAAGGCAATATTCTTGAGATAGATGTTTTTGTAGAAACTCCAGGCAACGCTTCGTTGGAGAACAGAGAAGCAGAATCCCTGAAGGTCACTAACAAATACTGGACTAATATTTTGAAAAAGATGCAGAACAAATCTCCAAAGCAAAAAATATTGACCACACATTTTTCAAAATCAGTGTCCATCTTTTATCAGTCACCTTCACTGAGATTTCAAGATGCTGTGCATGAATTGCATACACCTAAAAATGCAAATAAACTGCAGTCCACAGCCCCAAAAGCTGAGGCAGTTCTCAACGGGGAGTATGCAGCCTGCCCTGTTTTAAAGAACCCTTTATGTCCGGAAACAACACTCGCTCTTATGAAATCCAAAGCAATCTGGACAGATCCCAAATTGACTCTAATCCACTCCACTTGCAGCTTCAAATTGCATTTTCAATTGGCTACAGTACAGAATACGGGAATCCAGTTTTCTTGGAGTACAAGATGAAGTCATGCCTGAAAAATAAGCCCTGGTCCCATCTGAAATTAAATTGATGTGGCAGTTCAATCACCGGAGAATTGTAAACGTCAGAAATGGAGGAGACCAATTAATCCAACCGGTCTCTGACTTTAGATCCAGGAAAATGGCTAAGATTGTGATCTGCTGGATATATTCAGCAAGGGCGGAGGACAGGACATTGTCTTAAATTTCATTCTTGTAGCCACATACATGAGCCAGGGTATCATAATAGTTTGAAGACCAGGATTTGGGTCCCACTCAGAAATGGAAACCCCCTGAGTGACCCTAGGCAAGTCATGGATTACGACTATGGATGGAGTGATTTTAATATGGAATGGAATGTTTTTAAATGTTTAGTGTGTTTTTAATTTTAATCTAATTTTAATTTTTTGGAATTGTATGTGTTTTAAGGCATTGAATAATTGCCTCTATGTAAGCCTCCTTGAGTCCATTTCAGGGTAGAGAAAGGTGGGATATAAATAATAATAATAGGCTTTTAGCGTCAGAGGAAGATAAACACAATAAATCCTCTTCTGAACAAATCTTACCAAGAAAACTCAATGAGAGCTTCACCTTTGGATTGAAAACAACTTGAAGCCACTCAACAATAAGCACAAACAAGAAAACCACAAGGATCCTGCATAGCAAAGGCAGAGACCTCACTTCAGAAGGACCGAAACTGGAAAGAACAAATCCTTGCTACTGAAACCTCGCAGATACATGTGGATATACTGTATATACTTGAGTATAAGCCAACCAAAATATAAGCCAAGGCATCTCAGTTTACCACAAAAAACTGGGAAAACTTATTGACTCAAGGATAAACTGAGGGTGGGAAATGCTGCAGCTACTGGTCAATTTCAGAATAAAAATAGATACCAATAAAATTACATTAATTGAGGCATCAGTAGGTTAAATATTTTGGAATTATTTACATGAAACTGTAATGTAGGGGTCCACAAACTTTTTAAACAGAGGGCCAGGTCATAGTCCCTCAAACTGGTAGAGGGCCGGATTATAATTTGAAAAGCACATGAATGAATTCCTATTTGTAGTGCAAAAACACTTAAAAACAATACAATAATTAAAATGAAGATCAAATTTAACAAATATAAACTTATTAGTATGTTAATGGGAAGTGTGGGGCTGATTTTGGCTGATGAAATAGGACTGTTGTTGTTGTTGTCGTTGTGTGCTTTTAAGTCGTTTCAGACTTAAGTTGACCCTGAGCGACGGCCGAGTAAATGACCTGGGAGGGCCGTATCCAGCCCCTAGGCCATAGTTTGAGGACCCCTGCTGTAATGTAATAGAAGACTGTCCAACTCCGATTAAATAATCATTCTAACCTTATTCAATGTAAATGTGCTTATGTATCATTCCAATAATCACCATAGTGTATTTTAACTATAAATTTTGGGGGAAATGCTGTGTGTATATAAATAAGGAAAAGTGAGAAAGACTGGCGCCAAGAGAGGAAGGTGTGTGCTGCGCCAAGAAAGGAGGAGAGAAAGGTGCACTCTGCGCAAGAGAGGAGGGGAAAGAGAGCTGGGTTGCTGTGCACAGAGGTGAGGGTCCTGGTAAGAAGGTGTGGGGCTGAAAAAGCCCTTCTTTCAGCCCCACACCTTCCCGCCAGGACCCTCACCCAAGTATAAGCCGAGGGGGGCTTTTTCAGCCTAAAAAAGGGCTGAAAACTAGGCTTATACTCGAGTATATACAGTAATTGTTTCTCCTCGCCATGCTTGTGTCTTTCAATTATTCCATCTAATTATTTGTTTGTTTCCTCTCTCAGCAGATTTCCCTCTCTGAGCTGGTTCTACTGCCTGCTCATAAGAAATTAAATCTCCAGCTAAAATAATTAGGTTTTTAAAATTGTACCTTATCTACCATTTGATCTAAAGAAATACAAACATGCCACAGAGAAATGTTGCTCTTTTGAGATTTTATTTTGAAGAGGGCTACAAATACCATTTAAAAAACCCAAACCCTTAGAATTACATTTGGCATCTCTTAAGAAAAGCAACCTTTAATGTCCTTCAGCCTTAGTACAGCTTGAGAAAGCCACCCAGTTCCGATTCTCTCCACAGTCTCACTTTCCCAAAAATCATAACCAGCACCATCATATCAAATTATACATGATTATATAGACATTTCCGCCTATTACTATTGTAAATGCACACTATTTGTATTCAAACCTGTGTTTCTTTATCAAATGCAGATTTTTGAAAACAAACTCCACTGCAAATCTTGCATGTTGCCACACCAGCGGACAAGAGAAGGGAAAAACCCAGCCTAAGCCTATGAATTACTTCCTATGGGAAAATCACATGATATGTACCCTTAAGTGACCTCTCCAAACTTCATACGGCCAGGCATTCATTGATAGTTAACAAGGACAAGCAACAGAGCAGCTCCCATAATGAATACATTTGTCTCCATGCAATGCAGTGATGGTAATGGGTCATAAACGATGTTATTGACCACTGCAGTAAAGAAACTTACAGAGGAGAAATATAGCACTGAAGAAAACCCTTACACTATCTCTATTAGGAGGATATAGGTGAAAGAAACTCATTTTTAGAATAGCATCTTTCTCCTGTCCAAGAAGGAGGCAAGAAGACTTGTGACCTCAATGGAACCATTTTTGCAGCAATGATAGGCAACATCAGTGGGAACAGAAATGCCAGCTGACTTGTAACTAGAAGAGCAATGAGGATGGTACTATCTTCATATCTCCACCAACCTGTGTAACAACAGTGATGGGGGTAAAGCTTGCTTCTCTTTCTACGTATGAAACTCTATCCTACGTGCATTCAAACAGATGAAAATCCTACATGATGCCATACTGAGTTGTTACTGAGTGCCTGGGGTTCCACTTCACTTCAGGGATTGCAAGTGTCCTAATCTCTGGAGCAGCAGAAAACATGCTGGCTCCATCTTCCTTATGACACCTTTTCAAATATTTAAACGCATCTCTTCTTAACCTTTGATTCTCCAGGCTAAACATACCCAGCTCCCCAAGCCTCTCCTCAGAGGGTGTGCTTCCACTTAAAACCTCTGGCACAAAAGAAGGAAGCTTTGAGAGAATATCTCCTGGGACAGACCTTTCCCATCTTCCCATCAATTTCAAAATGTCAGGAACCACCGCCTTATTTCTCTGAAATATGAATGAGCCTGGAAGCTCATGCTTCGGAAACATGTGAGTTCCAGCAAAATACGAGTAAGTGAACTAGATTTATATAGCATCATAGAGTTGGAAGAGACCTCATGGGCCATCCAGTCCAACCCCCTGCCAAGAAGCAGGAATATTGCATTCAAATCACCCCTGACAGATGGCCATCCAGCCTCTGCTTAAAAGCATCCAAAGAAGGAGCCTCCACCACACTCCGGGGCAGAGAGTTCCACTGCTGAACAGCTCTCACAGTCATGAAGTTCTTCCTCGTGTTCAGATGGAATCTCCTTTCTTGTAGTTTGAATTTAATTATCAAGTGAGCTACCCACATATGATTTATTTTTTATTTATTTGTTTATTAACTATATTTATACCCCGCTCTTCTCACCCCAAAGGGGACTCAGAGCGGATTACAGATTATGGCAAAATTCAATGCGTCATTATACATAAAAATAATATAACATATCAAATTATAAAACAGTTAAATCATCCAAATGCAATACAACAGATTAAAACATAATTTCCCAATCACTCTCCCCCCATAGGCCAAACAAAAGCCTGCTAGTAAAAGTGGTCTTATGCATTATTACTATGGGGTAAGGAGATATAAGGTGCTAGTCTAGAAGGCTAAAGGATTAGGGTACAGGTGCACAATTTAAACAACAATTCCAGCTGGCTGGAATGAGGGTGTGGTTACAGGTCTCCTCGTGGGTAAGCCCAGGGCCAAGCAAGACAGCAAAGCTGGATAACAAATGCTCTGGCCCCAGGGTCTCTCCTGCAGCAAGACCCAACAAAGCTATGATATGGGAGATGAGCATTTTCCCTCCACAAAGTGCCAGAGACCACCACCATAATTGTGCCCAAACTATTACTTCTTGTGCTTTTTCCTGGAAAATTGCTGCAGACCAGCAGCTGATGGCTCACAGATTAGCATTGGTCTATACACCAATGTTATGGATACAATCAGCCTTCCACATCAGCCGTTTCTGCAGTTCTGGATTACATTATCCATTAATTTGATTAATAAGTTCTCTCTGGGTCCCCTGGAAGCTGATCACAGCACCACACTGGCAGACATAGATTCCTTGAGAGTAGACTTCTTTAGACATGTGTAGGCCCTCCATAGAGTTGTACTGCAGCACCTAAAGGTTCCTATTTTTTCATGTAAAAAGTATTTTTAAAACTTGTGTCCTGCACCCCTAAACTTCACAAATGTCAAGAGTTAACATAATATTAGAATATGCATCATGTTTTCCTAACAAGCACAGCTCTCCCAGAGACCAGGTATTCATAGTTGAGATCATCACACAGCCTGCCAAATGCTCCTGGACAGAAACTTCCCACAGCTCTAGCCAACACAATCAATGGTGAAGAATGCTGGGTATTATAGTAAAGCATAAGAAGCTGATGGACTGCATGATCCATATGTGTGACAAATCAAAGTGTGCATCGGTTCCAAAAGAAGTACCTTTCAGATATGTCACACCAAAGATGCAGCACAAGAACAAAAGGCACTTTTAAGAAGAGGCTGGATAGCTTTCTGTCTTCTATGTTTCCGCATGGCAGGAGGTTCTCTTCCAGGTCTATCATTCTATGATTGGCAAATGATGGGAATTAAAACCAAACATAGCAGAAAAATAACAGACTGGAGAAAGTCGTTGGGGAGAACCTCCCATTAAGCATAGCCTTTCTACCTCCACCACCTTTTCAATTCAGAATCATCATCTATATATAAAAATGCACTGTTTGTTTTGAGTGACATCATAACTCAAAAACCGCTGGACTGATTGCCACCAAATTTGGCCTCACAACACGTTCTAACCCAAGGAGTGACTCCAGAAAATTGATTTTGTCATTTGGGAGTTGTAGTTGCTGGGATTTATAGTTAATCTGTAATCAAAGAGCATTCTGAACTCCACCAATGATGGAATTGAAACAAACTTGGCATACAGGACTCTCATGACCAAAAGAAAACACTAGAAGGGTTTGGTGGGCATTGACCTTGAGTTTTGGAGTTGTAGTTCACCTACGTCAAACAATGTAGACTCAATGATGGAACTGGACCAGACTTGACACAAATATTCCATATGTCCAAATATGAACACAGATGGAGTTTGGGGAAAACAGACCTTGAAATTTTGGAGTTGTAGCTGCTGGGATTTATAGTTCACCTACAATCAAAGAGCATTCTGAACCCCAGCAACAATAGAATTGGGCCAAATTTCCCACACAGAACCCCCATGACCAACAGAAAATAGTATGTTTTCTGGTTTATTTGTCGTGTCAGAACAACCAGTCAAATTATATTACATTTCTAACAGAACAAAGCAAACAAGCAGATTACGAAATTTGTGAGTATGAGAGTTGATTAAATGTCCTTTGACCAGTATCTGGCCACTTGGAGTGCTTCTGGTGTTGCTGCAAGAAGGTCCTCCATGGTGCATGTGGCAGGGCTCAGGGTGCATTGCAGCAGGTGGTCAGTGGTTTGCACTTCTCCACAATCACATGTCGAGGATTCCACTTTGTTTTCTGGTGGTCTTTGGCAACCCTTCTGACACCCCCTCATGACCCCTCAGGGGTCCTAAACCCCAGGTTGAGAAATGCTGCCTTAAAGCCATCCAGTCCAACTCCCTTCACCAGGGCAAGAAAACATAATCAAAGCCCTCCTGACAAAGAGCCATCCAGTCATAGATATAGACAGATATATAGGACACACAGAGACATATATTTATGTATATGACACATATAGTATCCTAGATTTGAAAGGGACCCCTAAAGAAGGACAATTATATGTTGCATGTTCCAGAGTAGGCAAACCAGACAATCTCTACATCAACACTGACAAAGAAACAACAAGAAATACTGTTTACCCACAAGCATAAAGAAATGACATATATTAGAAACCAACACTTTCTCATTACTTTATTTTCCAGATCACCAGACTGGGCCACAGCAACGCGTGGCAGGGGACAGCTAGTAGAATAATATAATCATAGAGTTGGAAGAGACCTCGTGGACCATGCAGTCCAACCCCATTCTGCCAAGAAGCAGGAAAATCACATTCAAAGCACCCCAACAGGTGGCCATCCAGCCTCTGTTTAAAAGCCTCCAAAGATGGTGCCTCCACCACACTCCGGGGCAGAGAGTTCCACAGTTAGGAAGTTCTTCCTAATGTTCTGGTGGAATCTCCTTTCTTGCAATTTGATGCCATTGTTCCACGTCTTAGTCTCCAGGGCAGCAGAAAACAAGCTTTCTCCCTCCTCCCTATTTCAGATTAATCTGTTGCAAAAGGGAAGTCCCAATCAGCTTGTTGTTGGTACTACCATAGTTATCTTAACTAGTACTACTATTATTACACGAGATCTTTATTAGAAATGTCTGGGACCAGAACAGTTTTGTATCTGAGATTTTGAATATACCTACATAAGGTCCAGATCTAACACAATCATTTATGCATATGTACACAGTCCCTGAGTTACAAACACCCAACTTACAAATGACTTCTAGTTAAGAACAGGGGTGAGACAACAGGAAGTGAGAGGAATCTACCCTAAAAAGAGAAATCCACTCCTGGGGAAAGGGTCTCTACTGAAGCCTTATCTCCAATCCTTGTTTCTAAAACAAGCCAACTTTTTTCAAAATCCAATTATCACTGGGACGAAAGTGAGGTGAAATCTTCTGAACAAAGGCACAGACAACAAAGGAAGCAAAACAGGGGTGTTCAATTTTCCCTATGCCATCCAAAGCTTAGAGAGAGAGATGGAGTTACACTTACAAAATGTCCCTGTTCCAACTAACATACAAATTCAGCTTAAGAGCAAACCTACAGAACCTCTCTTGTTTGTAACTTGGGGATGGCCTGCACCTACATCTGAATAGACCAAATCTAATGACATGACCATTTATGTTTCACATACATCCTATATACCTGGAGGTAAAGTGACACACAATATCTTTATTAATTTGTGCATGAAGTCAGGTTTGTGTATATGAGCCAACAGGGAGCCGAGGCGCCACTCTCTCAGCCACTCGGGAGGGTGTGGGTGGGTTGGATCTTGGGATATTTCAGATTCCTGGATAAGGGATGCCCAACCTGTATTCCGACTGAGATTATTTCATTCCATGCTCTGTGCTTTAATCTCTGTTCTATGTATTTTATAGAAATACGTTTCAATATGTATCTTTTATAAAATTACATTCTAATATATTCGTTTAAAAAACAAAGTACAGTACAGTCAAGTGCTCAATTTCTTCCTAATCTTCAGTTTGGATAGTAAAATCTCTTGTATGTTTATGTGTTTGAACTATGCTGTAACCCGTCTCAATCCATGAGGAGTGGAAGGAAAGAAATAAAATTATTGTTATTATTAGGAAGCTACTTGCCATGTTGATTGGTGGGGGAAATACTAATACTAATAATAATAATTATTATTATTATTATAGTATAAAGTGTTGTTGTTATATTATTTTTATTTGAAACACCACACGATGAGTCCACAGCAGACACTCTGCTGGCTGTTGTATTGGATCACACGTCGGACACTTCCCAAGTGTCTAGGACTGTGTGATGTATCGGAGAATAATGTGTGCAGATCCCAGTAAGGGGGCCTTTTGGAGCTGGCAGAAGGTAATCTTGTCAGCACTGATTGTGTTTAAGTGCACGCCAAGGTCTTTAGGCACTGCACTCAGTGTGCTGATCACCACTGGGACCACCTTTACTGCTTTGTGCCAGAGTCCTTGCAGTTCATATGATGATGATGGTTATAGCATATAAAAATATTATTATGTGTTGTCGAAGGCATTCATGGTCGGAATCACTGGGTTGCTGTGAGTTTTCCGGGCTGTCTGGCCATGTTCCAGAAGCATTCCTTCCTGACGTATCACCCACACCTATGGCAGGCATCCTCAGAGGTTGTGAGGCCTCTTGGAAATTAGGAAAATGGGGTTTATATATCTGTGGAATATCCAGGGTGGGAGAAAGAACTCTTGTCTGTTGGAGGCAAGTGTGAATGTTGCAGCTGGCCACCTTGATTAGCACTGAATAGCCTTGCAGCTTCAAACCCTGACTGCTTCCTGCCTGGGGGAATCCTCTGTTGGGAGATGTTGGGTGGCCCTGATTGTTTGCAATTCCCCTGTTTTCTGAGTGTTGTTCTTCATTTAATGTCTTGATTTTGGAGTTTTTTTAAATACTGGTACCCAGATTTTGTTCATTTTAATACTTTCCTCCTTTCTGTTGAAACTATCCACATGCTTGTGGATTTCAATGGCTTCTCTATTAGTATAATAATATATTATTGTACAAAAGAAGAAGAAAGCTCCTTACCATGCTGTTTGGTGGGGGAAATTACTATAATAATAATTATTATTATTGTTATAGTATATATTGTTATTATTATATATAATTGCATATAAAATATTATTATTACTATATGTTATATAAAAATATTATTATTTATTATAGTATATAAAATTATATATTATAGTATATGGAACTATTATTATATATTATAGTATGTAAAATCATCATTATTATACTATATAAAACTATCATAATACATTAAAATTATTATCACTCTATATTATAGTGTGTATATAATTATATATTATATAAAATTATTATTATAGCATATAAAATTATTGTTGTATATTATAGTACATACAACTATTATTATATATTATGGTATATAAAATTATTATTATAGTATATATGATATTATATATCATGTAATAATCATATATTATAGAAAATTATTATTATTACAGTATATAAACTTATTATTGTATATGATAGTAGAAAAACTATTATTATATATTATGGTATATAAAATCATTATTATTATAGTTAATGTGATATTATATATCATATAATAATCATATATTATATAAAATTATTATAGTATATAAAATTATTGTATATTATAGTACACAAACAATCATTATATATTCTAGTATATAAAATTATTATTACAGTATATAAAATTATATAATCATATATTATATAAAATTATTATTATAGTATGTCAAAATATTATTGTATAGTATAATACACAAATTATTATTATGTATTATAGTATATAAAATCATTATTATTATAGTAAATATGATATAATATAACATATAATAATCATATATTACGTAAAATAATTATAGTATATGAAATTATTATTGTATTTTATAGTACAAAAACTATTATTATATATTATAGTATATAAAATCATCATTATTATAGTATAAATGATATTATATACCATATAATAATCATATATTATAGAAAATTATTATAGTATATCAAATTATTAATGTATATTATGGTACATAAAACTATTATTATATGTTATAGTATATAAAATCATTATTATTATAGTGTATTTGATATTATATATTCTATACTGTAGTACAAAACTATTATTATTATTATAGTATATGAAATTATTATTGTATATTATGGCACATAAAACTATTATTGTAAGTTTTAGTATATAAAATCATTATTACTATAGTATATATGATATTATATATCATATAATAAACATATATTATATAAAATTATTATAGTATATGAAATTATTATTGTATTTTATAGTACAAAAACTATTATTATATATTATAGTATATAAAATCATCATTATTATAGTGTATTTGATATTATATATCATATAATAATCAAATATTATGTAAAATTATTATTATGGTATATAAAATTATTATTGTATATTATAGTACAAAAACTATTATTATATGTTATAATATATAAAATCATTATTACTATAGTATATATGATATTATATGTCATATAATAATCATATAAAATTATTATTATAGTATATCAAATTATTATTGCATATTATGGCACATAAAACTATTATTATATGTTATAGTATATAAAATTATTATTATAGTATATGAAATTATTATTGTATATTATGGTACATAAAACTATTATTATATGTTATAATATATAAAATCATGATTATTATACTCAGTTCTTGTGGGGTTTTTTGGGCTATATGGCCATGTTCTAGAGGCATTTCTCCTGACGTTTCGCCTGCATCTATGGCAAGCATCCTCAGAGGTGAGGTCTATGATTATTATAGTATATCAAATTATTATTATGGTATATGAAATTATTATTATATATTATAGTATATCAAACTTATTATTATTATAGTATACAAAATTATTATTGTATATTATAGTACAAAAACTATTATTATATGTTATAATATATAAAATCATTATTACTATAGTATATATGATATTATATATCATATAATAATCATATTATATAAAATTATTATTATAGTATATCAAATTATTATTGTATATTATAGTATATAAAACTATTATATGTTATAGTATATAAAATCATTATTATTATAGTGTATTTGATATTATCTATTGTATACTGTAGTACAAAACTATAATTATATATTATAGTATATGAAATTATTATTATAGTAAATGGAATTATTATTGTATATTATAGTACACAAACTGTTATTATATATTATAGTATATAAAATCATTATTATTATAGTATATAATATTATTATTGTATATTATAGCACACAAACTGTTATTATATATTATAGTATATAAAATCATTATTATTATAGTATATAATATTATTATTGTATATTATAGCACACAAACTGTTATTATATATTATAGTATATAAAATCATTATTATTATAGTATATAATATTATTATTGTATATTATAGCACACAAACTGTTATTATATATTATAGTATATAAAATCATTATTATTATAGTATATAATATTATTATTGTATATTATAGCACACAAACTGTTATTATATATTATAGTATATAAAATCATTATTATTATAGTATATAATATTATTATTGTATATTATAGCACACAAACTGTTATTATATATTATAGTATATAAAATCATTATTATTATAGTATATAATATTATTATTGTATATTATAGCACACAAACTGTTATTATATATTATAGTATATAAAATTATTATTATAGTATATAAAATCATTATTATTATAGTATATAAAATCATTATTATTATAGTATATAATATTATTATTGTATATTATAGCACACAAACTGTTATTATATATTATAGTATATAAAATTATTATTATAGTATATGAAATTATTATTGTATATTATAGTACACCAAGCTATTATTATTATATATAAATTCCTATGCTGATGATGACTGTGGAGGCCCCCTCAGCCTGGGTTGACATGGGGCCTTCCCCTTCCCCACAGACACGCGTCCCCGCATTCCCACAGGCAGGCAGGCCCCTTGACACGCGTCTTCCCCCCAGCCCCGCGCCCCTTCCTTTCCAGGTGGGCCTGCCTCCTCCTCCTCCGCGCCTCACCTGCGCCGTCACCATGGAGCCTGTCTCTCCCTCTCTCTGCGGGCCGCCTCGGCTCCTCCTCGGGAAGCGGGTCCGTCCTGAGGGGAGGGAGGGAGGCCGGCCTAACCGCCGCCGCTCACTTCCTTGGCAACGCCGCCGCCCTCCTTCCCTCCTGACGTCACTTCCTCAGCGACCGGCCTTGTCCTAGCAACGGGCCTGCGCTTAGCAACCGCTGGCCACGCCCCTTTTCTTGCCAGGATGGATGGAGAGGGAAAGCTCACTCACATCCGGGGAATTTGGGATGGAGAAGACCTTTAAATACACTCTGTATCTGTCACACAGACAAGACAGAGGTCCTCCTGGTCAGTCGTAAGGCCGAACAGAGGTTTACAGCCTGTGCTGGATTGGGTTGCACTCCTCCTTAAGATGCAGGTTCGCAGCTTGGGAGTGATCCTGGACTCATCGCTGAGCCTGGAACCCAAGGTTTCGGCGGTGACCAGGGGAGCATTTGCACAGTGAAAGCTTGTGCGCCAGCTGCGCCCGTACCTTGGGAAGTCTGACTTGGCCACGGTAGTCCACGCTCTGGTTACATCCCGTTTAGACTACTGCAACGCTCTCTACGTGGAGTTGCCTTTGAAGACGGCTCGGAAGCTCCAGCTGGTCCAACGTGCGGCAGCCATGATACTAACAGGAGCGGGACGCAGGGAGCATACAACCCCCCTGCTGTACCAGCTCCACCGGCTGCCAATCTGCTACCGGGCTCAATTCAAGGTGCTGGCGTTGGCCTATAAAGCCCTAAACAGTTCCGGCCCAAGATACCTATCCGACTGCATCTCGACCTACGAGCCCACCAGGACTTTGAGATCTTCCGGGGAGGCCCTGCTCTCGATCCCACCTGCTTCACAAGCACGGCTGGTGGGGACGAGAGATAGGACCTTCTCGGTGGTGGCTCCTCGGCTGTGAAACACCCTTCCCGTGGACATTAGACTGGCTCCTTCCCTGATGATGTTCCACAGGAAATTAAAGACTTGGTTGTTTAAGAAGGCGTTTGAACAAGAAGTGCAATGATTGGTAATTTGACCATAGGACTGGAACAACGGAAAGTGATACTGGATTGTGGTTTTGACAATGAGACGATGTGGAATGGCTTTTGTAGTAATGATGATGTTTTGATGAGGATGTTTTCGATAATGATGAATTGTGGATATTTGTATTTTGCACCTTGTTTTTCTATGTTGTACACCGCAGTGAGTCGCCCCTGGGCTGAGAACTGCGGTATATAAGCAAAGTAATAAATAAATAAATAAATATCAGATTGGCCCCCTCCCTGCTGGCGTTTCAGAGGAAAGTGAAGACCTGGCTATTCGAACAAGCATTTGATTAAACAGTGTAATTGAACATAGGAATACGGAGTAATGGATGACGAGACTGGATTCTGATTTTACTGTTGAGGTGCTAATGATTATTATACGGATATTTAATGATTTATGTGATAATTGTTTTTAATTGCCCTATACTAGTCTCGTGATATTTTGTACTGATGTTGTTCACCACTTTGAGTCGCCTGAGGGCTGAGAAAAGCGGTATAGAAATAAAGTAAACAAATAAATAAAATGTTCTGTTCCTGGTTTGGAAGTGTTGTAGGAGAAAACAGGCATGGACAAACTTCGACCCTCGAGGTGTTTTGGACTTCAACTCCCACAATTCCTGACAGCCTACCGGCTGTTAGGAATTGTGGGAGTTGGAGTCCAAAACACCTGGAGGGCCCAAGTTTGCCCATACCTCAATTCCTCTCTCTCTCTCTCTTTCTCATTCCCACCAGCCATACCTGAGATAGGGGTGGGACCGAGATCAGGGACTCCTTTGCTGACCGCAGTGCCCATTGGTCAAGTAGCCAGATGCGATTGGTCAAGTAGCCTGGACCCGAGCTATTTAGGCCTTCCCCACCCCCTTTAAATTGTTTATTTATTTATTCAAATAAACATACAGAGAGTGTTGCGATTCCCTGTGTCGGGTACCCTAACAAATTTGTGAACATCCTGTGGCTCCTCCATGATGACAAGCCACACCAAACAACAGCCAAGCCATCAAATACTAATCAAGGTGGTTGGTTTAAACTTTCTCAGGTGTCAAACAGGGATGTGTTATTGCCCCAACCTTATTTTCCATCTTCATTGCTATGATACTTCACCTTGTTGATGGGAAGCTTCCCACCGGAGTGGAAATCATCTATCGGACAGATGGCAAGCTGTTTACCCTCAGCAGACTGAAAGCCAAAACCAAGGTTACAACAACATCTGTTATAGAACTCCAGTATGCTGATGACAATGTCGTCTGTGTGCATTCAGAAGAAGACCACTCAAAACACCTTCGCAGAAGCATACGAGAAGCTCAGCCTGTCATTGAACATCAAGAAAACCAAAGTGCTCTTCCAGCAGTCACCAGACAACCCCTCTCCAATGCCAGAAATACAGCTGAATGGTGTAACATTAGAAAATGTTGACTATTTCCACTCCCTTGGCAGCCACCTCTCCACCAAACTCAACATTGACACTGAAATACAATACCACCTGAGCTCTGTGAGTGCAGCATTTTTCCGAATGAAGCAGAGAGTGTTTGAGGACCGGGACGTCTGAAGGGAGACCAAGATGCTTGTTTATAAAGCCATTGTCCTCCCAACCCTGCTATATGTCTGCAAAGCGTGAACTGTCTACAGACGTCACATGCAACTCCTGGAACGATTCCATCAGCGCTGCCTCCAGAAAATCCTGCAAATCTCTTGGGAAGACAAGCGGACAAATGTCAGCATGCTGGAAGAAGTAAAGACCACCAGCACTGAAGCGATGTTCCTCCGCCATCAACTCCGCTGGACCGGACACGTTGTCCAAATGCCAGATCACCGTCTCCCAAAGCAATTGCTCTACTCCGAACTCAAGAACAGAAAACAGAATGTTGATGGGCAGGAAAAGAGATTGAAAGATGGGCTCAAAGCCAACCTTAAAAACTCTGGCATAGACACTGAGAACTGGGAAGCCCTGGCCCATGAGCGCTCCAGCTGGAGGTCAGCTGTGACCAGCAGTGCTGTAGAATTTGAAGAGGCACAAAATGTGCCAAGAAGGCATGTCAAACCAACCCTGACCGGGTCCGCCTTCTGCCTGGAAACCAATGCCCACACTGCGGGAGAACATGCAGGTCAAGAATAGGGCTCCATAGTCACCTACGGACCCACTGCCAGGACACCGAACTTGGAGGACAATCTTCCTCGGACAACGAGGGATCGCCTAAGTAAATAAGTAAGCCCTTCCAAGACCTCAACTTCTGATTCCTTGACTCCAGTTTCCATTCTGATCAATGAATGAGCCAAGGGATAGAGCAGGCATGGGCAAACTTTGGCCCTCCAGGTGTTTTGGACTTCAACTCCCACAATTCCTAACAGCCGGTAGGCTGTTAGGAATTGTAGGAGTTGAAGTCCAAAACACCTGGAGGGCCAAAGCTTGCCCGTGCCTGGGATAGAGCATCTTGAGCTACAAATTTCAATGCCTTCATCCTATAATTCAATAATACAGATTAAACTATTATTTGCCTTAGTTGTCATCACACATCTGGGCCATCTTCAGAATGATCAACAATAACTTGTGTTTCACGCACCCTATTCCTTTACATTTGTTTCTTGTTGCCTAAATGTAGAATTCTGCATTATATTAACTTGTCCAGATCATTTTAAATCTATCTACTGTCAACCTGTGGGATTTTAAAATAAAAATAACACGTTGGGAGTTTTTCCGGCTGATAAGAAAAGAGGTAGGAAAAAATATTTTGCAATAGTTGGCAGTTTGAATCATGTTTTTAATAGCTGTATTGCATCTATTGTGAGATTTCTCTCTCTCAAAGGATGACTTCATTCTTACGAAGCAGACACGGTTTCTAGGAATTCCAATTTGGCATTGTTTGCCGGAGGACGTAATTCTGCTACAGTGGACCTGGAAGGAATCAACCTAATTTATGTGAGGCCTGGCTAAGAAAGCATACAGAATGAATGAAAGTGCTAAGGACCTTAATGGGAAATGTATTTAATTGTGATCAATGACTTTTATGGGACTTTTGGAATGAGACCAAGGAAACTGCATCTGACGCTATACAAATAAACATTTCGGCTCTCCTCCTGCATTTTGTTTGTTGTGTGCATTTTCCCCACTGCTTCTGCATCTCAGAGCACACAATGTATCTCGCATATCTCATATACTGTATATACTCAAGTATAAGCCTAGTTTTTCAGCCCTTTTTTAAGGCTGAAAAAGTCCCCCTCGGCTTATATTCGAGTCAAGGTTATTTATTATTTTACTCTATTATTATTATTATTATTATTATTATTATTATTATTATTATTATTTCATTTATTATTTTATTCTATTTATTATTCTATTCATCATTTTACTCTATTATTATACATTTATTATTTTACTGTATAATTGTTGTTACTGCAACATTCATTATTTTACTCTTTTATTATTATTGTTATTATTGCATTTGTTATGTTGCTCTCATTATTATTGGAAGGATACATAAGCATATTTACATTGAAGAAGGTAAATAATAATTTAATCAGAGTTGGACAGTCTTATCTTACATTACCATTTTGTAAATATTAAAAAATATATAACCTACTGATTCCTCAATTAATGTAATTTAATTAGTATCTATTTTTATTTTGCAATTTGCCAGTAGCTGCTGCATTTCCCACTCTCGGCTTATACTCGAGTCAATCCGTTTTCTCAGTTTTTTGTGGTAAAATTAGGTCCCTCAGCTTATATCCGGGTCGGCTTATACTTGAGTATATATGGTAACAGCCGCTTAAACTATACTTTATTTATTTATTTTATTTCCCTGTCTCTGTTTATTTCCCTGTCTCTCTACAAGATCTGCCTTACAAATAATTCTGTTCCTTTATCTCACTCTGAGTTTTTAAATCATTTTATGTACATGCGGCCCGCTCACTGTTATCTTTGGTTGACTCCTTTTTTTTCTTTATGTTTTGTGTATATTGTTTATATGCAACGGGATTGTGGCGCAGCTGGCTGAGTGTCAGCTGCATTAAGATCACTTTGACCAAAAGGTCATGAGTTCGAAGCCAGCCCAGGTTGGAGTGGGTTTCCAACCAATTGTGTGTAGCCTGTTGTCGACCTTTGCAACCCGAAAGACAGTTGCATCTGTCAAGTGGGAAAATTAGGTACCACCTTAAAGTGTGGGGATGTTGCATCCCAAACCAAGAAACGAGACCATAAGATTAAATCCACCACACTGGACTGTAGGAAAAACAATCCTTTTTTATTGATGAAAAATTGGTTACAAAAGAAAGTTAAATGCAAAGTCAAAAAGCCACCATAGAAACACAGCAGTCAGGAAAATCTCTGAACTTGAGCAAAAGTCCAAAAAAACACAAGACAAGAACCAGAAACCTGTTAGCCTCTCGCTAACCATGTACTTGAAAAACTAGGAGCCTCTGGGATTACGGCCATGGAACACAGGAATTCTGCCAAGGCACAGCCACAGTCCCAAACGATGCTTGATCTAAGGAGGCACCCGGCAGGCGGCCCCTTATACCAAAGAAACTATTCCTTGAAACGCCCCTTGACTTTGAAGCCTGAGCCTGTCTCTCCTGTAATCTATTTGACCTTTGTAGGAACTGTGAATCACTCCTGTCTCTCATTATCTGTTCCCTTCGGTCCTCATTAAAAAACCAGGTGGAGAGCTATCACGGCTGGATTCCAAAACATTTTCATCCGGCTGTTCAGTTTCGTTTTCCCCGCCGCTGAACTCAGCATCAACACCAGTTTCCACATTGTCAGGGAAAACTACATGTTCAGTGGCTTGCTCAGTTGGAAATACTATCAGAGAATCAGGTTCACACAGATCAGGCTGAACCCCAACAGGGGAGGCTAAATTAACTGATTTATGAGGCCATAAAGAAGACTCCAGCAAAGCATTCCAGCGGGGAAGCATGCGGGGAATGCGGAAGTGCTTCATCAGTCGCAGATGGACGATGAAAGCGACATCTCCCCTGGCGGCCAGAAAAAGTTAAATAGCCTCTGTGTATGTCTGTATATGTTGTATGTCAAATTGGCATTGAATGTTTGCCATGTATGTGTACACTGTAATCCGCCCTGAGTCCCCTGCGGGGTGAGAAGGGCGGTTTTGTGTATATTGTTTATATGCTTACATGTTTAATATATTAATGCTATGTTGTTTATTTTATTGCAATTTGTATCTTATTTTATTGTAATTTGTAATTATGTTAGCCGCCCCGAGTCCCTGTTGAGGGAGATGGTGGCGGGGTATAAATAAAGTTTATTATTATTTATTTATTACTTTAAAGCAGACTTGGGCCCTCCAGGTGTTTTGGACTTCAACTCCCACAATTCCTAACAGCTGGTAGGTTGCTAGGAATTTTGGGAGTTGAAGTCCAAAACACCTGGAGAGCCCAGGTTTGCCCATGCCGGCTCTATACCATCCTTTGAAACCAGATCCCAGCATTGTTTTATTCCTTTTTTCCAATTTCTCATGAGTTCTGAGCTGCAAACCCCCGCAAATGTGGAAGGCAGTCTGTATATGTCATGGCCATAACATTGCCACATTCCCTGCCCATCATTCAACCATCTCTTTGGAAGCTTCTGAAGCTTCCAAAGCCAGCACAATAATCTTTGCCCACTTTGGCTGGGCAAATAAAGGTATTATCACAAGGTGGAGGTTGGATTTTGTGGAATCTTTTACCTTTTTTTTTTTTACTATTCGCACAACAAAATTCTCGGATATTAGACTGCAAACAACAGTCGCTGGTAATATTTGACAAGGCAATGACCCATATGCCAATCGTAGGCCACGTGTTATAAAAACTGCAGCCTTAAACCTCTTACGTATTTACAAGGAGCAGAGGTTAGTAGGCCTCACCTTCATGTCATGCATTTAGAAATTGGTGACATCTGTCTGCTCCAAAATCCTTGTTGTTAAAGATTTGTTTTGTTCAGAGTCACCACTAAAGACAACATAATTGTAGTATTTTTTTTGCGCAGTAGAATAAACCCTTCAACCACACAACACAGCTCTCGGCTAATCCATTCTGGATGAGAAGCGGCTGCTTCAAAAAACAGATGCTGCGAAGTACATGCGAATCTAGTAAGAGCTCATTGCTAAGCCATGTCTTTCTATCAATGGCATCAGATTGATGCTAGAAATAATACCATACGAAAGGTATATAGGAAAGGCTTCGGTGCAGCGTACCTGTCCAAATGTATCTCCTTCTACTTCTAACCTCGGAGTTTAGGATCTTCTGGGAAGGCCCTGCTCTCGGCTCCGGCTCTGTCTCAAACACGTTTGGTGGGGACGAGGGACAGGGCCTTCTCGGTGGTAGCCCCCCGCCTGTGGAATTCACTTCCCGGGGAAATTAGGTCATTACCATCCCTCCTTACCTTTAGAAAGAAGGTTAAAACATGGATGTGGGACCAGGCCTTCGGGCAATTAGGTTAAAGGACAATTGATAAATGTTTGACTATGGCTTGGAAGTGGATTTGGATAAGTTAAGCGGAGTACTCAATAGTATGTTGTTGTTGTTCATTCGTTCAGTCGTCTCCGACTCTTCGTGACCTCATGGACCAGCCTACGCCAGAGCTCCCTGTCGGCCGTTACCACCCCCAGCTCCCTCAAGGTCAGTCCAGTCACTTTAAGGATGCCATCCATCCATCTTGCCCTTGGTCGGCCCCTCTTCCTTTTGCCTTCCACTTTCCCCAGCATAATTGTCTTCTCTAGGCTTTCCTGTCTCCTCATGATGTGGCCAAAGTACTCAACTTTTTCCCTCTAATATTCTTTCCTCCAGTGAGCAGTCGGGCTTTTATTTCCTGGAGTATGGACTGGTTTGATCTTCTTGCGATCCAAGCACTCTCAGAACTTTCCTCCAACACCACAGTTCAAAAGCATCGATCTTCCTTCGCTCAGCCTTCCCTAAGGTCCAGCTCTCACATCCGTAGGTTACTACAGGGAATACCATGGCTTTGACTAGGCGGATCTTTGTTGCCAGTCTGATGTCTCTACTCTTTACTATTTTATCGAGACTGGACATTGCTCTCCTCCCAAGAAGTAAGCGTCTTCTGATTTCCTGGCCACAGTCTGCATCTGCATTAATCTTTGCACCTAGAAATACAAAGTCTGTCACGGCCTCCACGGTTTCTCCCTCTATTTCCAGTTGTCAATCATTCTTGTTGCCATAATCTTGGTTTTTTTGACGTTTAGCTGCAACCCGGCTTTTGCGCTTTCTTCTTTCACCTTGATTAGAAGGCTCCTCAGCTCCTCCTCGCTTTCGGCCATCAGAGTGGTGTCATCTGCATATCTGAGGTTTTTAATGTTTCTTCCAGCAATTTTCACCCCAGCTTTGCATTCATCCAGCCCCGCACATCGCATGATGTGTTCTGCATACAAGTTAAAAAGGTTGGGTGAGAGTATGCAGCCTTGCCGTACGCCTTTCCCAATCTTGAACCAGTCTGTTGTTCCGTGGTCAGTTCTGACTGTTGCTACTTGGTCCTTGTACAGATTCCTCAGGAGAGAGACAAGGTGGCTTGGGATGCCCATCCCACCAAGAACTTGCCACAATTTATTATGATCCACACAGTCAAAGGCTTTAGAATAGTCAATGAAGCAGAAGTAGATGTTTTTCTGAAACTCCCTGCCTTTCTCCATTATCCAGCGGATATTGGCAATCTGGTCTCTCGTTCCTCTGCCTTTTCTAAACCCAGCTTGAACATCTGGCAACTCTCGCTCCATGTATTGCTGGAGTCTTCCTTGCAGGATCTTGAGCATTACCTTACTGGCATGAGAAATAAGTGCCACTGTACGGAAGTTTGAGCAGTCTTTCGCATTTCCCTTTTTTGGTATGGGGATATAAGTTGATTTTTTCCAGTCTGATGGCCATTCTTGTGTTTTCCATATTTGCTGGCAAATGGCATGCATCACCTTGACAGCATCATCTTTTAAGATTTTAAACAGTTCAGCTGGGATCCCGTCGTCTCCTGCTGCCTTGTTGTTAGCAATGCTTCTTAAGGCCCATTCAACCTCACTCCTCAGGATGTCTGGTTCTAATTCATTCACCACACCGTGAAAACTATCCTCAATATTATTATCCTTCCTATACAGATCTTCTGTATAGTCTCGCCACCTTCTCTTGATCTCTTCAGCTTCTGTTAGGTCCCTGCCATCTTTGTTTCTTATCATACCAATTTGTTTCTTATCATACATGATAAGAATTTGTTTCTTATCATACATGAGTCTACACTGACCATATACTGATGTTCCAAACTGCATTATATGGCAGTGTATAGATCATGGAATAATGTATACAAAATTCATGTAAAAATGAAATATTTTCAAATGTGAGACAGGACAAAAATATTATTTACTGTCTAAACACATTAAAACCAAGCTAGGTAGCAGCACATGTTGCAAGTCAAAGGCAATCCATGGAAGAAGCAGCCCAGAAGGAGATAAGAAACTTGGAAATAGGGTGAAATCATATTGGAGACTTTAAAAGTGTAAACTTTCTTACGAAAGGAGTTAGCACTTTCCATCTGAACCATCTGAAGGCATATTTGGTTGTGCATTCAGTTGCTCCATATTCATTTGTGCACTCAGATACATTTATATTAATGCCCACTGCATTGCCATTTGACCAAGCATTCAGCAGCACAATCAATGTGCATATTCCCAAATGGCGATATACGTAGCAATTGAAATATAAGATCTTGGATTATATCTCTACCTACAGACACATCTACACTGTAGAATAAATGCAGTTTGACTCCATTTTAACAGGACTCAGTGCTATGGAATTTGGGGAGTTGTAGTTGGGGAGAGAAGGCTAAAGACCTTGGAAAATGACAGTACCCGGGATTCTATAGCATTGAACCCTGGCAGCAGAAGTGGTGTCAAACTGCATTTGTTCTACAGTGTAGATGCACAACGTACCTATGGAAATGTCTGGGTTTATAGAATTAAGAACATAATAAATGAGTGAGCCAGCATGGAAGACTGGGAGATGCTCTGACTTCTCAGGAAACCATTAAAGGATCAGCCTCCTCTGCAAACGAAATACAAAATGGGTGTTTCCCAAAGGTTCTCAGACACTCTTTTAGATAACACTGGAAGCATCATCACCATGTTTTAGCTTACGTGGGCCATTAACAAGACTTGAACATAATCAATTTATTGTGCATTTTCTATTCTTTAAAAGACCAATTCTAGGCTTAAATTGGCCAGCTACCTCTCTGAGGTGAAGATGATAATGATGGTGATGATGACGACAACAACAAGAACAACAAGAACAAGAACAACAACTTTATTTTGTACCCTGCCTCCATCTCCCTGAAGGGACTTGAGTTGGCTTACATATGGCACAAAATGCCTCCAGCCACCCCATCCATCTCCAAGAGGAGATTTTGGAATATTGTGTCCAATTCTGGGCACCACAATTGCAGAGAGATATTGACAAGCTGGAATGTGTCCAGAGGANCAATGGACTGTAAGTATACTGTTTTAATTTTTATGTCTTCATGTTTATGTTTTTCAACTGTTATAATTGCTGTTTTGTATTTTATGATGCAGCATCGAATTGTTGCCAATTGGAAGCCGCTCTTCCTAGACACTCTATCTCTATCGCTATCTCTATCTCTTATCTACTGTAAAATATATAAAACCAATAAAGACTATATATTTTTTTAAAAATGGAAGCCGCTTTGAGTCCCCTTAGGGGTTGAGAAGGGCGGGGTAAAAATGTTCGAAATAAATAAATAAATAAATAAAGCTGACTGGCACAACCTGGGGATCACAACCAGACACAGTGAGGACACCTCCCCTTGCACGTTGCTCCTCTACTGCTGGATACGCATGCCCAATGTGGAACACATCTCACCACGTTAAAACAGTTGATGTGGCTCTTAATGAGACATGCCGCATTATCACGAGGTGTCTGCGCCCTACACCACTGGAAAAATTACACTGTTTAGCTGGTATTGCACCACTTGACATCAGCCGGGAAGTAGCAAACAACAGTGAAAGGACCAAGGCAGTAACATCTCTGGCCATCCCCTGTTTGGATATCAGCCAGCAAGCCAATGCCTTAAATCAAGAACCAGCTTTCTAAGATCTACAGAGATACTCACAGGAACAGCAAGCAAGAATCCAAAAGTGGCAGGCTAAAATCCAGCACCTCAATCAGTGGCTGATACTGAATGAGAGTCTTCCCCCAGACACACAGAAGACTGGGTGACTTGGAAGTCGCTGAACAGACTGGGCTTTGGCACCACGAAATGCAGAGCCAACCTTAAGAAATGGGGCCACAAAGTGGAGTCTGCAACATGCAAGTGTGGAGAAGAGCAAACCACAGATCTCCTACAACAGTGGTTCTCAACCTGGAGTCCCCAGATGTTTTTGGCTTACAACTCCCAGAAATCCTAGCCAGTTTACCACCTGTTAGGATTTCTGGGAGTTGAAGACCAAAAACATCTGGGGACCCCAGGTTGAGAACCACTGACATACAACAATGCAGCCTGAGCCCTGATACATGCACAATGGAGGACCTTCTCACAGTAACACTAGAGGTACTCCACATGGCTATGTCTATGGCCAACACCACTGGAGAAACTATTCTGTTTGGTCAGTATTGGACCACCTGACATCTGTCGGGAAGTAGCAGCCAATAATGAAAGGACCAAGGCAATGACATCTCTGGCCCATCCAGTTTGGCTATCAGCCAGCATACCAATGCCTTAAATCAAGAAACATCTTCCAAAGATCAACAGAGATACTTGCAGGAACACCTCAGCAAGCAAGAATCCAAAAGTGGCAGGTGAAAACCCGGAACCTCAATCAGTGGCTGAGAATGGATGAAAAGCTCCCTCCTGGACACACAGAAGAGGCACTGAACAGACTGTGCTCTGGCACCATGAGTGGCAAAGCTAACCTTAAGAAATGGGGCTTCAAAGTGGAGTCTGCAACATGTGGAGAAGAGCAAACTACAGACCACCTACTGCAATGCAGCCTGAAGCCCTGCCACATGCACAATGGAGGACCTTCTCACAGCGACACCAGAGGCACTCCAAGTGGCCAGCTTCTGCTCAAACGACATTTAGCAGAATGCCAAATTTTAACTTTGTGTTTTAAATACATTTTAACTGTACCCTCAGTTTGCCTCTGACTCGATAAATACAAAAATGGCATCAGAGCCATATCTATGTTTAGAGATCTCGAAACTGGCAGAAGAAAACTGCGATCTAGATCAACCACTTCCTTTCTTGCCTAAGAGCGGAAAATATCGTAAGAGTTTTACAAGGTCAGACAAGGAAGAAAACTGGACACGCACAAGAGGAAAGCTAATGTTTTATTGTTAAAAAGAATAAAAAGTTATTTTCTGTACATTTGTTTTATAAAAAATTACAATATGGCGGATACCGTGTGCACCACAAACACACCCCAATCTCCTCCAGTCAGTCCAATAAATGGCAATAACAGAAGTGCATGATTTGCAGAGGACAAAAATATTATGAGTGAATGTCGAAGGCTTTCATGGCCAGAATCACTGGGTTGTTGTAGGTTTTTTCGGGCTATATGGCCATGGTCTAGAGGCATTCTGTCCTGACGTTTCGCCTGCATCTATGGCAAGCATCCTCAGAGGTAGTGAGGTCTGTTGGAACTAGGAAAAAGGGATGACCAGGGTGAGACTCTTTTCTGCTGGAGCTAGGTGTGAATGTTTCAACTGATCACCTTGATTAGCATATAATGGCCTGACAGTGCCTAGAGCAAACTTTTGTTGAGAGGTGATCTGGCTACTTGACCGCAGTGCCCATTGGTCAAGTAGCCAGATGCGATTGGTCAACTAACCTGGACCCGACCTATTTAGGGCTTTTCCCCCCTTTAAATTGTTTATTTATTTATTCAAATAGACATACAGAGAGCGTTGCGATTCCCTGTGTCGGGTGCCCTAACAAATGAGGTGCCCTAACAAATTTGTGAACATCCTGTGGCTCCTCCATGATGACAAGCCACACCAAACAACAGCCAGGCCATCAAATGCTAATCAAGGTGGTCAGTTGAAACGTTCCACACCTAGCTCCAGCAGACAAGAGTTCTTTGTCGCACCCTGGTCATTCCACAGATATATAAACCCACTTTCCTAGTTCCAACAGACCTCACAACCTCTGAGGATGCTTGCCATAGATGCAGGCGAAACGTCAGGAGAGAATGCCTCTAGACCATGGCCATATAGCCCGAAAAAACCTACAAAAACCCATTATGGGTGAATATTTCCTATCTTCTGGCACAAATGCAGTTAATAACCATACAGAGCTTGTCGGTAGTCATCGTTGAAACAAATGCAATTCATGAACACCCTTTCAATGTTGACCTTGGCAATTTCTTCCCCTTGTTTTACAGTCTGAAGACACATGATAGTTAAGGCCTTTGTCTGATCCAGCAAAGGAATTCTCAACAAAGCTTCCATGATTACAGGGCGGGAGGAAATGCAGAACAGCAACCGTTTGTTCTCACTGGAACAAACTGAACGATAATGCCATTTGAGAGAGTCTTGTTTCAAGCTAAAGAGATCCAATATTGTAACATTTCCTCTGAAGGTTGTTGCTCCAGTTCCATGATCATTTTAGCTTCCTCATTTGCACCTTTTTCTAGCTGTACAATACCCCCTTTTCAGGTGCACAGTCAAGAAACCATATTTCAAAAGAGCTTTGAGTAGATATGGCAAGCATCTTGCCTTTGCAACGTGATTTGTGTTTCCTCCGTTTGGCTGCAGAAGGAAGCTGCAATTGGGCCCAAATGGTTGTGCGGAACATCATTTTGGCAGCTTTTACATATGGAATCATCCCTGTCGGCTCGTTTACATATGGAACCTGACCCTCCTATGCCGTAGTCCGGCACTCAAACCACCAGGTAACACTAGTGCTACAAAACAAATAAAGACCTCGGTGGGAGAGCAACCTAAAGAAATGATGCGAGGAGACTAAGAATGCTAGCTGTGCAATTCACATGAAATAAAGCAAGTAAAGAGCTCTTGTTGAGCATGTCTTTGTGCACAGGCTTCAACCCAAGATTGTCAGTGTATGCAATTTTTCAGTCAATGCTCAGAAGCAGAAACTTGGTATGATTTGCTTCTGGCATGATGAGCAACATAACAAAAAGCAGACAACTTGACAGCGTGCAAATCTGCTGGCTGCCGTTTTTAATCCGTGGAATGCTTTCTAGATACTTTAATGGATACTGGCCGGGTGTAGAAAAAGAAACCAGTGTCAAAACTGCTGAAACAGATCCCACCTTTCTTTTGAAAAGTCTTGTTTTTAAATCCAAACAAATTTTAAGAGTGGTTCTTTGTTCTGAAGAGGTTTAAAAATTCACAGTTTTGAAATATAAAAAGTTTTCCAAAGAATGTGGTGTCAATGTATTGTCGAAGGCTTTCATGGCCGGAACCACTGGGTTGTTGTAGGTTTTTTCGGACTATATGGCCATGGTCTAGAGGCATTTTCTCCTGACGTTTCGCCTGCATCTATGGCAAGCATCCTCAGAGGATGCTTGCCATAGATGCAGGCGAAACGTCAGGAGAAAATGCCTCTAGACCATGGCCATATAGTCCGAAAAAACCTACAACAACCCAATATGGTGTCAGATATATTAAAAATGAACTGGGTATTTTTGATTACAAAAGTGTAAGTCAAGCACTGAAAGAGTTAGTAGGCCAAAGCCTGTTAGAGTTACTGTGGTCCTGAGGAGTGTGAGGTAAACCTCAGTATGAGAGAAAGCCTCATGTGAGAAAGCTCCAGTGTGAAGGCTGCTGTGTGTAAAGCTACTATTTGTGTTATGGAAACCTAGTTCTTGCAAATAGTGCAACCATATTATTTTACTATACAGAAAGGCCTCCTAAGGAAGAGATCACATTTGTCTATGTGTTTTTGTTCTTTTTATCACTTTGGGTTACTGGTGCTAGGTTGTACTACTACTAAAAAGTTACTCTGCTGTACGTTTATAGGGAGAGTCTTTTGTTAATAAGCCAACTTGGACAACATGTAGGTCAACAGAAGATGAGGACCCGCTAAAAAGGCAATTTCTTTGCTCTTGACTTCTCCTACAAGAACAAAATTGTATCAAGATGGAAGGTCAGATCTGATTTTCTGGAGAGATGAGAAGATGACCCACAACAATAGTTCAGATTGTAAAATATATGTATTGTCAAAGGCTTTCATGGCCGGAATCACTGGGTTGTTGTAGGTTTTTTCAGGCTGTATGGCCATGTTCTAGAGGCATTCTCTCCTGACGTTTCGCCTGCATCTATAGCAAGCATTCTCACTACCTCACTACCTCTGAGGATGCTTGCCATAGATGCAGGCGAAACGTCAGGAGAGAATGCCTCTAGACCTTGGCCACGCAGCCCGAAAAAACCTACAACAACCCTGTAAAATATATACTGCATTCCTTACTAATTGTGTCCAATAAAGTCAAATAATACTTTTACTCAGAATCATTGTTATTTTAAAGAGTTGGCTGTTTGCTTCCAATTTATGCAACATTTAAACCATAATTTCTGTAAAATACAATATTGCTGGAAAGCTCCTCTTATGTAAACTGTTTTCTTTTTCATGAATTCTATGCACCCAAATATCAGAAGTCCTGTGACTTGGGTTGCTGCAAACAAACCAACTGGCCCAGAGGGCACCAATGTTATTTGGAACAATATGGCTCAGAGGATCCTAAAAAAATGTAATTGTAAATTAATTTGCTGTCTCCCCACTCCCAGCAGGGCAAAGAACAATCACATCCATTTTGCAAACAAATAAATTGAACCACAGGAGGCAAGTTACGAGTCAATTAGTTCCATGATATAGAAAAAGTGCTCTTGGTTCCGAACACTTCCTTTTTTTCTTGATTTTTCCTTTTGTTATGAAAATACTGTGTATTAAAAACAATCACCAGATGAGCCACCAGATCCAGAAGAGGTAGTAACACAGCATGGGAAGGGGAAGAGGGAAATGTAAGTAGCAGAGAGTAGACTGGCCAATTCCACCACAGAACTAGGAGAAGGGGAAATGGTAGGGAAACATTCCTCTTCTCCTTTTGGGCTTTGGATTAGTAATACACCAGTGATTGAAACCAGAATTAATCTGGAATATTGCATCGAGCCCACCTTGCTTCGAAGGGGGCCTTGGACTGACCCAAGTCATGTGCCAGCAGCAGATCCTGATGCCTTCCTTTGCCTGCAGGCTACAGTTCGTCTCGCAGCTTGGGAGGGTAGTCCATGCCAAAGAAGGAGGACGGCCTCCCCTGTAAGTCACGCTCTCGTTTCACAAAGGCAGTAAAAGAGGAGACACAGTTCCCAATGAAGTGGTCAGACTGACCAAGGATGTACAGGTCTATCTGGGCCACCTCCGGCTGTAAATAAACCACTTTTATCTGAAAAGAGAAAAGAGTGCAGAAGGGTTGTTACTTAAAGATGACACCAAATTGGGAGGGAGAGCCAATACTCCAGAAGACAGGAGCAGAATTCAAAACCATCTCCACAGATTAGGGAGATGATGGGCCAAAACTAACAAATGCAATTCAACAGAGACAAATGCAAGATACTCCGCTTAGGCAGAAAAAAATGTAATGCAAAGATACAGAATGGGAACAATGCCTGGCTCGACAGCAGGACGTGTGAAAAAGATCTTGGCGTCCTCGTGGATAACAAGCATGAGCCAACAATGTCATACAGCGGTTAAAAAAGCCAATGGGATTTTGGCCTGCATAAAGAGGAATATAGTGTCTAGATCAGTGGTTCTAACCTGTGGGTTCCCATGTGTTTTGGCCTACAACTCTCAGAAATCCCAGCTAGTTTACCAGCTGTTAGGATATCTGGGAGTTGAAGACCAAAACATTTGGGGATCCACAGGTTGAGAACCACTGATCTAGATCCAGGGAAGTCATGCTACCCCTCTATTCCGCCTTGGTCAGCCCACACCTGGAATACTGTGTCCAGTTCTGAGCACCACAATTGAAGAGAGATGTTGACTCTAAGCTGGAATGTGTCCAGAGGAGGGCAACCAAAATGATCAAGGGTCTGGAGAACAAGCCCTACGAGGAGCGGCTTTAAGAGCTGGGCATGTTTAACCTGCAAAAGAGAAGGTTGAGAGGAGACATGATAAGGGCCATGTATAAATATGTGATGGGAAGTCATAGGAAGGAGGGAGCAAGCTAGTTTTCTGCTGTCATGGAGACTAGGGCATGGAGCAATGACTTCAAATACAAGAAAGGATATTCCACGTGAACATGAGGAAGAACTTCCTGACTGTGAGAGCTGTTCAGCAGTGGAATTCTCTGCCCCAGAGTGTGGTACAGGCTCCTTCTTTGGACACTTTTAAACAGACACTGGATGGCCATCTGTTGGGGGTGTTTTGAATGTGATTTCTCTGCTTCTTGGCAGAATGGGGTAGGACTGGATGGCACACGAGGTTTCTTCCAACTCTGGAATTCAATTACTATGATTCTAAAGTGCCACAGGACAGAGGAAATGCAAATAAGCAACAGAAGTAGTGGCTGGCCCAAAGTCTCAGCTGCTGACCTCCTCTAAGGTTAGTGGTTCTCAACCTATGGGTCCCCACATGTTTTGTCCCTCAACACCCAGAAATCCTAGCAGCTGGTAAACGGGGGTGATATTACCACATTAATGAACATTCAATTAACGAGCCCCAAGTGGCGCATTGGGTTAAACCCTTGTGCCAGCAGGACCGAAGACCGACAGGTCAGAGGTTCGAATCCGGGGAGAGCACGGATGAGCTCCCTCTGTCAGGTCCAGCTCCCTATGCAGAGACATGAGAGAAGCCTCCCACAAGGGAAGTAAAACATCAAAACATCTGGGCGTCTCCTAGGCAACGTCCTTGCAGACGGCCAATTATCTCACACCAGAAGCGACTTGCAGTTTCTTAAGTCATTCCTGACACGGAAAAAAAACAGTTTCCCTGGTTGGTCCGTTAATAGAAGGAAATTACCTTTTGCTTAAAAAGCTGCTGTATCTCACTGGTGTAGGGTTCCGAATCACTGGCAATGTACACAGCTTTGGCATCGACCTTCTTCACCCAGAGTTTGAGGGCTCGCTTGATCTCGTTCAGGCCTGGCAAGCACATGTCCATGGTGAGTGGTGCAGCAGTGTTCCGATCGTAGCCCACACACTGCGGCGAAGCCATTAAGTGGGACCCGGCTGTGCCATCCTTCAGCATGTTGCATGCGTTTTTCTATCAGAGGAAGAAAATGTCGGAGCATCACCTACAGTCAGAGAGACTTAGGCTTTTCCAGGAGTGCTACTTAGATGAGAAAGGTTTAATCCTTCTTCTTTATATGCTAACAATGACAAAACAAAAACCCACCCTTCCCATGTCTAAAGGGCTATTTTTAAAATACAAACCCACATGGGATTCAAGCAAGGTATTCAGTATACTACATATAGGGTAGCACAGTGGGTTAAAGTGCTAGCTGCAGGAAATCTGCTGATCAGAAGGTTGGCAGTTCAAAGGTGCGAGTCGGGGTGAGCTCCCAACTGTCAGCCCAGCCCCTGCCAACCTAGCAGTTAGAAAACATGCAATGCAACTGGATAAATAGGTACCGCCTCGACGGGAAGGTAAAAGGGCACTTCATACAGATATGCCGACATGCTGGCAACACAATCGGAGGTGTCTATGGACAACAGACTCCTCGGCATGGAAAAATGGAACAAGAGCACCTCCCTATGGCTGGAATTGAGCATTGCCTCCAGACGCCAGACATGGAAAAAGGGGAAGGCATTTTTACCTTTGTCTGTGTTGTATGTTGTTGTTCACTGTGTGTCAGAGTGTTTCTGATGAGGATGATGGGACTCAGGTTCACAGTTTGGTTCAAGATATCCCTGCTATAGATATCCCTGCGATAGACAGTGAAGAAGAAGTGCAGCTTCCCACAGCAAGGCATGAGAGTGTGGAAACTGAAGATAGCAGCCAGGTGCAGATTGATTCCGAAAGAGAGAATAGCTCTTTGCCTAGCTCTTAGCCTGATAATGAGCAAGCAGGAAAACAGGCTGCTAACGAGCAGATTGACCTTGATGATACAGGAACTTTAGATAGGGCCGCCTGGTTGGAATTCCGTGTTTGAAGGAGTGAAAGGATAGCTAACAAGAGGGAGGCCAGAGGCTAAAGAAACGCCTTCATGTTTTGTAAAGGGTATTAAACAGGGGGTTTGAGACCAGATCTTTGTCAAAGCAACTTTCGCGTTTATCTAAGGAGCTTGGCTAAGCTAGGCTGGATTTACCTTGCAGTCTTTGTGTTCATAGTTCCGGGACTTTGTCATGTTCTCTTGGGTCTTGCTTTGCTGATGCCTATTGGATTATGCTTCGAGTGCTATGTTATCCTGATCTTTTGAAACATTACCTTTGCTTTTAAGAACTTTTTACCTTTTATTTTTAATAAACCATAAAGACTACTGGCTGTGTGCAGTTTGGTGTTCTTCAGCAAGGTGATTCTATTCTGAGGTGCAACACATTGAATGTTTGCCTCATATGTGTATATTGTAATCTGCTCTGAGTCCTTCCGGGGAAATAAAGTAGAGTATAAATAAAGTGTATATTATTTATTTATTTTATTGTTTATTTTTCTTGGAAAGCTTTGTTTAGACAAGGAGAAGAGAAAGTTGAGAGGAGCCATGGGAGCCATGTATAAATATGTGAAAGGAGGTCGTAAGGAAGAGGGAGCACGCTCCCTTTCTGGTGTAGTGCTTTGAGTGTTGGACTACTGCTGTTCTATAGGTCAGAAACTACTTAAAGGCACAAAACAACAACAAACGCACCAGTATCTGGAGATGGTTTCTGGCTTAAGTTCTACTTGTAAAATTCCCAGACACATGTGGTCACTATAGCAAACAGATTTTGGGTTAGACAGAATTTTGGTCGGAACCAAAATGGTTTTATGTTCCTAATGAATTAATCCAGGCATGGACAAACTTGGGGCCTTCAGGTGTTTTGAACTTCAACTCCCACAATTCCTAACAGCCTCAGGCCTCTTACTTTTCCCCCTCAGCCGCTTAAGCGGCTGAGGGGGAAAAGTAAGGGGCCTGAGGCTATTAGGAATTGTGGGAATTGAAGTCCAAAACACTTGAAGGCCCCATGTTTGCCCACACTTGGTAATCTCTGGAAGAAACAGCCAATCTATTGCAACAATGACTACATGTCCTACACTGAAGGGAGTCTGTGTTACATAGAATCATACATAAGAAGCATACCCAGTCTGAACCCACACGCAAATGGATTCCCACATAGGGTCTGACCAGGAACGAACGGATGGAAGACTCGCCCTTCTCCACCATTTCATCTGACCACACCATGAACCGATGCAAAGACAGGTACTCCTCCAAAACTGGGAATTGGGCTGAGAGAGGAGGAACCTATCTCAGGATGTTCAGCTGGTGGATATTTTCTTGGTTTAAAAAATGGACAGAAATAAAAGACGCTGGCCATTCGGGGGGGGGGGGGGGAGAAGACAATTGCTGTGTCCCTTGGAAACAGACCCATAATGCCACTTGCTACCTTTGGATCCAGTGGTCCTTGTAAGAGGAACTAAAGGCAAGGCCTCCAAACAACTCTGACTTGTCGAAATCCACTTCAAACTGATCCCAAAACGGGCCAAAGGGGTTTCCATCCTGCAAAAGCAAAGCAAAGTTTTTCAGACCTTTAATGGGTTGAAAAAGCCTCCCTTGGCTTATAACAGGGTCAGGCCGGCCAGTGGAGCCTGGAGGCCATTGCTTTCAATATATGATATATTTCTTATTTATTTTCAACATTGCTACCCTGCCCTTCTCAACCCCCGAGGAGGGACTCAGAGTGGCTTACACTGGCAACAATTTGACAAATATAACAGCAATTTCAAACAATAAATGGAACAATAGATTGAAAACAGTTAAAACATTATTATCACAATCGTATAGCTATTTCCAGTTCAGTTCAACATCCAAAGTGCTGTCATGCCTGCTGTCCAAAAGCCTAGTTCCGAAACCATGATTTCAGTTTCTTCCTAAAGGACAGGAGGGATGAAACTGACCCAATCTTGCTGGGGAGTGAATTCCACAGGCGGGGGGTCACCACCGGGAAGGCCCTGTCTCTCGTCCCCACCAACTGCGTTTGCGAGGCTGGTGGGACTGAGAGCAGGGCCTCCCTGGTGGATCTTAAACTACGAGGCGGAACGTAGAGGGAGATACGTTAGGACAAGTAAGCTGGGCCGGAGCCTTATGGGGCTTTATAGGCCAAGACCAGCACTTTGAATTGTGCTCGGAAGTGAACCGGCAGCCAGTGGAGCTGACAAAACAGTGGAGCTGACATAACATATTTCTCTCTCATCTTCCCCTCTCTAAATAGTGTGTTTTCTTTTCTGATTCTGCTCTGTTTCTCCTCCAGACTGGAATGTTTTGAAAAGGGAAAGGAGGGGGTGAGAAGACCTTGAAAGTCAGGAATATCCATTAATATTATAAAAGCATTTTCCCCTGAAATATTTGTTAATCTCTCCAACAGATATGTAGGCATTTCTCCCTGCAAGCCTTTGCAAACCCTATGTACCTATATATCTGTATCTATCTGTATACATTTTAGATATGAATTTTCCCCTCACATGTTTGCAAGTCTCTGCAAATCCTATATATAGATATCGATAAATATATAGAGGTACTTATATATCAGTATATCTGTGTGGGTGTATGTATATGTGTATATATATAATAATTTTATATATGAATTTTCCCCTCACATGTTTGCAAGTCTTTGCAAATGCTATACAGATATAATTATCTATCTAGATAGATAGATATATGAATACAGATATATAGGGCTTGCAAAAATTTCAGGAGGGAAACTCACATATAGAGAGAGACGATTTGCAAACGTTTCAGGAGGAAATGCAAATGTGAAATCAGTATATAGAATTATAAATCTATATCTAGTTCTGCATTGTTTATATAGGCATTGAACGTTTGCATGTTACTATTTTGGAAGCTGGCCTGAGTCCCCATGGGGAGATAGGGTGGGATACAAATAAAGTATTATTATTATTACTAGCTGTGCCCTGCCACGCGTTGCTGTGGCCTATAGTAAAACTTATCAAAGTTGAGGTAGATATCTGGACTATTATGAAAGAGAGGTACCTACCTATTCCTTTCCCCCTTTTCCTCCCCTTTCTCTCCTTTCTTCCTTCTCTACCTCTTTCTTTCTTTCACTACTTGGTTTCATCCTTCTCTCTTTCCTTCATTCCCTCCCCCTTTCTTCCTTTGCCTTTCTTCCCTCCCTGTTTGCTTCCTTCTTTCACTTTTTATTTCCTTTTATTTTACCACCATCATAACAATAACAATAATGCAATGCATTGCCTCTGGGACCTGACACCTCTCCCATTCCCCCAGGGTCTCATAGGAACAATAGCATAATAATAATAATAATAATAATAATAATAATAATAATAATAATAATAGAAATAACAACCTTTACCCGCCACGTGTTGCTGTGGCCAATCTTCCCTCTTTCTCTCCTTCTTTCCCTCCTTCCTTCCTTCCTTCCCTCCCATCTTTCCTTCTCCTCTCTTCTCTATCTCTTTCCTTCCTTCCCCCTTTTTCTTTCTTTTCTGCTGTCTCTCTTTTCTTTCCTTTCCATCTTTCCTTTTCTTTCCTTTTCTTCTTCCTTCTTTCTCTAACTTTCCTTCCTTCCCCCTTTTTCTTTACCTTCCTTTCTCTTTCTTCCTTCTTTCCTTCCTGTCTTTCCTGGATTTTGACAGGGCGGGAAGGGGCGGGGTGGGGTTTGGAGGTGGCGTGAAGTAAAAGGAGGTAAGATTGGGGCAGGGGAGGGATGGAGCGGGTTGTGTGTGTGTGCGGCGGCGGGGGGAGTGATGGAGCGTGGGGTTGCGTGGGTGTGTGGCGGGGGTGGGGGGAGTGATGGAGCGTGGGGTTGTTGTGTGTGTGCGGCGGGGGGAGTGGGGTGTGTGTGTGGTGGGGGGGGGGGGGGGGGGGGGGGGGGTTGCGTGTGTGCGTGCGGCAGCGGGGGAAGTGATGGAGTGTGGGGTTGCGTGTGTGTGTGCGGCGGCGGGGGGAGTGGGGTTGCGTGTGTGTGTGCGGCGGCGGGGGGAGTGATGGAGTGTGGGGTTGTGTGTGTGTGTGCGGCAGGGTGTGTGTGTGTGCGGGAAGCGGCGCGGCGGGGCTTGGAGTGGGCATGGTTTCCGCAGAGGGAACGTTGGCCGGAAGGCCATGTGCGCGCGCCAGGGAACTTGCGGCTGGGCACCAATGCGCATGCTCAGTTGTTTTGCCGTTTTGTGAGTGTGTTGTTGTGTTGTTTTTCATTTTGAGTAGATATGTTTGTACCTTGTGGGTTGTGTTATGGGCATGGGAATTTTGGTTAAATTTCGTTGGGGTTTTTTTGAGTTTTGTTGTTTTGCCATTTTGTGAGTGTGTTGTTGTGTTGTTTTTCATTTTGAGTAGATATGTTTGTACCTTGTGGGTTGTGTTATGGGCATGGGAATTTTGGTTAAGTTTCGTTGGGGGTTTTTTGAGTTTTTTTTTTGCCGTTTTGAGTGTGTTGTTGTGTTGTTTTTCATTTTGAGTAGATATGTTTGTACCTTGTGGGTTGTGTTATGGCATGGGAATTTTGGTTAAGTTTCGTTGGGTTTTTTTGAGTTTTGTTGTTTTGCCATTTTGTGAGTTTGTTGTTGTGTTGTTTTTCATTTTGAGTAGATATGTTTGTACCTTGTGGGTTGTGTTATGGGCATGGGAATTTTGGTTAAGTTTCGTTGGGGGTTTTTGAGTTTTGTTTCCTCGTTGGATGCCCCTAACAAATTTATATATATAGATTATTATTATTATTATTAAGTTATTGTTGATACCGTATTATTTTTGTTGACCCTACTTTTCTACTTACAGAGCTAGTTTACTGTGTTTCTTTGAAATATGGAAAATATTCAAAAACATTTAACCTATGGATTCTTCAATTAATGTAATTTTATTGGTATCTATTTTTATTTTGAAACCAGCTGTACCCGCTACGCATTGTGGGGCCAACCTTTCCTCCCTCTTTCTCTCCTTCTTTCTTTCTTCTTTCTTTCTTTCTTTCTTTCTTTCTTTCTTTCTTTCTTTCTTTCTTTCTTTCTCCCCTTCCTTCCCTCTTTTTCTTTTCCTTCCTTTTCCCTTCTTCTTTCTTCCTTCTCTACCTGTGTCTTTCCTCCCTTCCTTTGATCTTTGGTTCTTTCCTTTCTTCTCTCCTTCCTTCTTTCACTTTTTTATTTCCTTCTCTCCTTCCTTCATCACTACCTTTCTTTCTTTCCTTCTCTCCTTCTTTCTCTCCCTCCCTCCCTCCTTCCTTCCATCTACCTTTCTGTGTATATGTGTTTTGTCTGTATATATATGCATATATGTGTGTGTATATATGTGGTTTTGAGCGTGTGTTGTAATGTATTTTTGTTCCTTGGCTTTTTAAGTCTTTTCCTCTGTTTTTTTCAGCGTTTTTATGAATGATGGTCACTTGTTGGCCTGTTAGGTGTATTGTGTCCAAATGTGGTGTCAATTCGTCCAGTGGTTTTTGAGTTATGTTAATCCCACAAACAAACATTGCAATTTTATTTATATAGATTTACCAGTAGCTGCTGTATTTCCCATCTTCGGCTTATACTCGAGTTAATATGTTTTCCCAGTTTTTTGTGGTAAAATTAGGTGCCTCGGCTTACATTTGGGTCGGCTTATACTCGGGTATATACGTTAAGTCTTAAATCTGCTGTTAGATTTCTTTTTCCTGCTTCCATTTCCCACTTTATGCTTAAGCTACAATCCTGCTATTTCTTAGAGTACTGTTTCCTAGGAAATGGCAAAAGGTTTGAGTTACCTGAAAGATAGCATGAAACTACAGTTATGAGAGATGTCCTGTTTTCCTACCTTCATGGGGCAAGTCTTTTTATCCACAGTCCTTTGAGCTGCCGATTCGAAACAGTATGCCACCCTCTTGCCAGGAGGCCAGTGAACAGGGGCCAGCTTCTCCATAAACTCCTCCAAGGCAATGACTCGGTGATATTTCAGCAGCGGTGCCAGCTTGAAGTATTCTTTGTAAGGGACGTGCTGCTACAACAGAGAGAATAGACAGGCTTCAAGCCAGCTTCCCACCTATATGAAGTGAACACACGACTGCTCCACACCACTAGATCCAAATCAGACAAATAAGGACAGAATTCTGCCTGCTGACATAGTGATTCATATGTTTAAGGCACCATGTTTGAGAAGAGAGCTTAGTATGAAAAATGCACAGAGCCGAAATATCTAAGAACTACTCACATTTGTGTAGGGAGGCCTGTGATACCGGTACTCAATCCAGGGGGGCACAGCTAAGGTCCGATTCAACATCCTAGCAAACGCCAAAGAGCCCAGAAAATGGTCTGCTTGGTTCCCAAATCTCCCTTTGAAATAGAAAAGCACCATTTCTCAGTCACAAGACTGGGGCAGAGCATCGTACTTTGGACAGCTTTATAATGAAGGCCCTAAACAGTTCTGGCCCAACTTACCTGTCTGAACGTATCTCCCCTTACAAACCATCGAGAACTTTAAGAACATCTGGGGAGGCTCTGCTCTCAGTCCCGCCTTTGTCACAAGTACGTTTGGCGGGGACGAGAGACAGGGTCTTCTCAGTGGTGGCCCCTCGGCTATGGAACAACCTCCCTAGGGAGATCAGATCTGCTCCCTCACTCTTAATGTTTCGTAGGCAAGTAAAAACATGGTTGTTCGAGCAAGTGTTTTAACAAATATAAATTTATTAGTATTTCAGTGGGAAGTGTGGACCTGTTTTTGGCTGATGAGATAGGATTGTTCTTGTTGTTGTGTGCTTTTAAGTCATTTCAGACTTAGGTTGACCCTGAGCGAGGGCCGGATAAATGACCCTGAAGGGCCATATCCGGCCCTTAGTTTGAGGACCCCTGGTGTATTGTCTATAGAAAGCGGCATTGAATGTTTGCCGTGTATGTGTACTGTGATCCACCAGTCGTTGTGCCTACAAGAAGACCTACAAGCCACTCTAAACACCTTCGCAGAAGCATACGAGAAGTTCGGCCTGTCATTAAACATCAAGAAAACCAAAGTGCTCTTCCAGCAGTCACCGACCAATCCCTCTCCAATGCCAGATATACAGCTTAATGGTGTAACATTAGGAAATGTGGACCATTTCCACTCCCTTGGCAGCCACCTCTCTACCAAAGTCAACATCGACACCAAAATACAACACCGCCTGAGCTCTGCGGGTGCAGAATTTTCCGAATGAAGCAGAGAGTGTTTGAGGACCAGGACATCCGTAGGGATACCAAGGTGCTTGTTTATAAAGCTATTGTCCTCCCAACCCTGCTATATGCCTGCGAGATGTGGACTGTCTACAGACGTCACATGCAACTCCTGGAACGATTCCATCAGCGCTGCCTCCGGAAAATCCTGCAAATCTCTTGGGAAGACAGGCGGACAAACGTCAGCGTGCTGGAAGAAGCAAAGACCACCAGCATTGAAGCAATGGTCCTCCACCATCAACTCCGCTGGACTGGCCACGTTGTCCGGATGCCTGACCACTGTCTCCCAAAGCAGTTGCTCTACTCTGATACTAATACAGCTACAGATACAGATACTAATTCAGCTACAACCTACAATGTTGCAAAGTTCTGTGCAGCAGCATACAAAATCCGTCAGGGAATGACTAGTCCCAAAGTCAACTGTGTGTCCAGTAATCTTCTTCCCTGAATCTGCAATTTGGTGATGGATCTGGGCATTGTATGTTTTTATCCTGTTTCCCCTTCTGCTCCCTCACCCATATTGTGCTTCAGTAGTTATATTTATATTTTTAATGTACCAAACATACCAAGTTTGTATGAAAATGTGACTCTATTTCCTGTGCTGGTCAATGACCGAAATAAATGATTTGAAATTTGAAATTGAAACTCTGCTGGACCGGCCACGTTGTCTGGATGCCTGACCACCGTCTCCCAAAGCAGTTGCTCTATTCCGAACTCAAGAACGGAAAATTGAACGTGGAGGACAGAAAAAGAGATTTAAAGACTGGCTCAAAGCCAACTTTAAAAACTCTAGCATAGACACTGAGAACTGGGAAGCCCTGGCCCTTGAGCACTGCAGTTAGAGGTCAGCTGTGACCAGCAGTGCTGTAGAATTTAGTAGTCCTTTAATTGGTCCTGGAATTGAGTGGCACCAGTCCCCTAGTAGGGCCATTGCTGAGACCAATCCTTGTAGTATTCACGCAGTCCCATTTTTTTCCTTCTCCTTAGCCCAGCCCGTTCCAAATAGTCCAGGCCCCTTATTGACATCTTTGCCCCTGGCAGCTTAAGTAGCATGAAGAAGAGAGCAGAACTGGTTTTAAATTGATCTTAATGTATATGTTGCATTAACAGTTTATGTCTATGCTTCTGTTTTATATTTTATGTTTTTGTATTATTTTGCATATGTGGAAACAGCTCTGAATCCCCTTGGGGAGATAGGGGCTATATAAATAAAGCTTTATTATTATTATTAATTCCCTTGTTTTTTGAGTGTTGGTCTTTATTTACTGTCCTGATTTTAGAGTTTAGAATCATTTCAGACTTAGGTTGACCCTGAGCAAGGGCAGGGTAAATGAACCTGGAGGGCCGTATCCGGTCCTCGGACCTTAGTTTGAGGACCCCTGGTGTATTGTCTATACAAAGTGGTATTGAATGTTTGCTGTGTATGTGTACTGTGATCTGCCCTGAGTCTCCTTTGGGATGAGATGGGTGGGAATAAAAATAAAGTATTATTATTATTATTATCTTTGCATTTCCTTTTTTTCTGTCCAAGTGGGGACTCTTGCATTTGTCCCTGTCAGTTTTGCATTGAATGGCCTTTCAGCTTCAAAGACTGGCTTTGAAGATTGCCTGGGGGAGGGAATTCTTTGTTGGGAGGTGTTAACTGGCCCTGACCGATTCTTGTCTGGAATTCCCTTGCTTTTGTAGTGTTGCTCTTTGTTTACTGCCCTGATTTTAGAGTTCAGAATCTGAGTGGGGCCTGCAAATGCCACTCAACAACAACAATTCTTTATTGATTAGTCAATTTTGACCGTATCAAAACATGCAAAACATACAAATCATACACATATAGTAAAACCATATATGAATACAAAGCATCATGTCCTACTGGCCTGTCGACCCACTCCTAAATAATTGAGCAACTACAAGATAAAGACGTTAAAAGATTAAAAATTAATTCCTTAAAATAGGGTTAGGGTGGGGGGCTTGGGTAGGTAAAACTAGTGGCGTGTCCATATTAAGTTTTTAAGTTTGAGTTTTGTTGATGGCAGCAAGGTCGCCTCTCTCTGCTTCCATCTTCTCACGGATGGCCAGCGCTTTTTGGGTAAAAAGGGTCAATTTTAAGATAGAGTTTTTATCTGAACCCTGAAGGAGGATGTGCAATTTCTCCTTATTCTCTAAATGAATATGGTTCTCCAGCAGAGGCTCTAGGTAGTAAGACCGGATCCTGTTGTAGTAGGGACATTTTAAGAAAAAATGCTCTGAGTCCTCCACTTCTGCATCTACCTCACGGCACCCACAGGTTCTCCTCGTGTAGGGGATATTCTGATGTCGTCCCAACTTGGACTTAATGTCGAGCTGCTCAAATCTAGCCCGGGTAAAAAAAATTCTAATATAGAGTGGAAGTAGAAAAGAGAGGTAAGGTTCCATGCCCACATTACATTTAAATTTGGCCAGGTATGGAGTGGCTCTAGCTTGCGCTATGTTCGTTAGATCATTTTGTGCAGCAATGTCGAGAGCTCTTTGGTATACAATGAGTGGCTCTAGCTTGCGCTATGATCATTAGATCATTTTGTGCAGCAATGTCGAGAGCTCTTTGGTATACAATTGAGCATACATTTGCCCCAAAATTTGTTAACTCGTGGGGGGCAAAACCTAACCTACTAACTGTGTGGCCAAATCTGCTAAGCCAGGATGACCACTCTTTGTGGTTTTCTTGTTCTAGAAGGCATAGGGCTGGGAGTCTGTGTGGTTGCATTTCCCTTATTTTGTACCACCAATTGATCTGCCTCTTCAGAATTGTGGTGGAGATTGGGGGTACTCCCGTCTCTGCTCTCACTGCAGCTGACAGGGATGATCTCTCCACACCTAAGCCAATTTTCAGGTGGCGCAGTTGGAATCTCTCTACCAGTAAAGGGTCTTGCTCACCCCATATTTCAGTTCCATACAAGGCAATGGGGAACACCTTTGCCTTACTTACTTACTTACTTACTTTACTGTCCGAAGCACCCACTGGCACCAACGAACGACTCTCAACCCTCCGAATCGATCTTGCCAAAAACCAACGGGCAACCATCATAAGTGCCTATGCACCAACACTAGATGCTGACGAAGACATCAAGGAGAAATTCTACTGTCAGCTGGACACCGTCCTATCGGGGATACCTAAGGAGGACAAAATCATCCTCCGGGGGGACTTCAATGCAAGAGTCGGGCGAGACTTCGACCTGTGGCCAGGGACCATCGGAAAAGACGGGGTTGGAAACAGCAACTCAAATGGCATCCTGCTTCTCACCAAATGTGCGGAGCACAACCTTGTCATCACCAACACACTCTTCCGCCAGAAAAACAAGTTCAAGACATCATGGAAGCACCCCCGGTCAAAGCATTGGCACCTCTTAGACTATGTAATCACACGCGCCAGAGACCGCCGTGACGTGCTCCTCACAAGAGCCATGACAGGTACCTTTGCCTTAAGAACCTTCAGAAAGGGGCGCAGAGAGCCCGGGTGATTGTGGTTGCATAATTTATGAATTGCCTGTGCAGCATTATCAGCTTTTGCAATACTTATACAGTCTGGGTGTCCTCTTGGATTCTTCGCTCACACTTGAGGCTCAGGTGTCGGCGGTATCCGGGAGGGCCTTTGCACAATTGAGACTTGTGCGCCAGCTGCGACCGTACCTCGCGAAGGCTGATCTGGCCGGGGTGGTCCATGCCTTGGTCACCTCTAGAATGGATTACTGCAATGCGCTCTACGTGGGGCTGCCCTTGAAGACGGCTCGGAAACTTCAATTGGTCCAGCGGGCAGCAGCCAGGATGCTAACCGGGGCTCATTATCAAGAGAGGTCTACCCCTCTGTTTAAGGAGCTCCACTGGCTGCCATTTATTTTCCGAGCCCAATTCAAGGTGCAGGTGCTCACCTACAAAGCCCTGAACGGTTTGGGACCACCCTACCTGCGGGACCGCATCTCCATCTACGAACCCACACGCTCACTCCGGTCATCTGGGGAGGCCCTGCTCGTGATCCCACCCACGTCGCAAGCGCGCTTGGTGGGGACACGGGACAGGGCCTTTTCTGTGGCGGCCCCCCGACTTTGGAATGCCCTTCCAAAAGATCTTCGACAGGCTCCTACTTTAGCAGCTTTCAGAAGGAACCTAAAAACTTGGCTGTTCCGATGTGCCTTCTCAGATTAGGAATTCCCCATCCCAAGTCCTAGAAGCACTTTAGTACAATTAATATTGCTGCACACCGCACTATTTTTATCCTACGTGCCTCCTGCCATTTCAGCACTTTTAACCCTGTACCCCATTGCTCTGGCCGGCCCAGTTTTTAAAGTGTCCTGACGTATTGTCACTGTTGTTGTTATTCTGCTTAACTATTTTGATTTGCTTTGTTTATTGCTGTGTTATGTTTTTTTACTGTATTGTGTTCTGAGGCTTCGGCCTGTGTAAGCCGCATCGAGTCCCTCGGGAGATGCTAGCGGGGTACAAATAAAGTTAATAATAATAATAATAATTTTAGATGTTGGGTCCATGCCCCTGATGCCGCAAAATGAAGACCTAAGTATTTAAATGTCCTCACTTGCTCCACTTTGTGCCCGTCAAGGTGCCAAATGCCACTCAAAATCCTGACCAAGGCCTTGGATGACAGGAGAGAAGGCCCTCACCCATGCAGGGGCAGTAGAGAAGGTATCCCGCGGGGTCCCAGCCGCTCTCCGCATCGCTCCCGTCTCCGAGGACGAAAGGGAGAAGAAGCTGGAGGAGGAGAAGCCATGAAGTCCTGCAACCCGCCATCTTTCTTTCTTTCTCTTCCTGAGCCAAAGGAGTCGCACTTTCCCCTCGTTTCCATGGCGACCGGGGGCATTCCCGGCATGCCCAGCGAGAGCGCATGCGCACACGCGCCCTCCAAGGCTGAAGCATCAAAAGAGGCCTGCTCCTCTCGGGCTTCCGGTCTGGCCCGGAAGTGGCGCCATGGTAGGCCTTGAGGGGCGCGAGCGAGGAAAATAAAGGCCGCCGAGGAAGGAGACTCCGGCCATGGCGCCTCCGCCTCCCTCGGAGGCATCGGCAGGAGAGCGGCGAGACGCGGAGAGGCGGGAGAAGCCAGAGGGAGGCGCTCCCACCGGGCGGGTGAGTGAGTGAGGCCTACGGCGTGTGCACGGCCAAGCGAGGCATAGGCCAGGCCTGGGCCAACTTGGGCCCTCCGGGTGTTTTGGACTTCAACTCCCACAATTCCTAGCAGCCGTAGGCTGCTAGGAATTGTGGGAGTTGGAGTCCAAAACACCCGGAGGGCCCAAGTTGGCCCAGACCTAGCCTAGGAGATCCCAACCCCATGCTCCCTTCCTAGGACACAGTAGAATCATTGCAGTTTGACACTTTGGGAAAATTTTGTAAAACTATACATTTTGGAGGTTATAACTCTTTAGGAAAAGTATGACCTTTCAGAGAAGAGCCACAATCAGCAGTAACAATAGTCCAACATGATTCCCAGAGGCCTGCTGCATTTCTTGCAAAATACACCCCAGGATTGGAAGACAGTGCAAGTGAGAGCAGTGTTTCTCAACCTTCCTCATGCCGCGACCCCTTAATACAGTTCCTCAGTTGTGGTGACCCCCAACCATAACATTAATAATGTTCAATAATAACTATCAAAGTAGACCATTCAGGTTCAGGTAGGAAAAAGCCTTTCCCAGTATAAAGGGCATTTCTCCACCAAGAAAGTACCATATCGACTTAAGTCTAAGGTGCTATTAAATCTAATTAACATCTCAATTTTCAAACCCCTGAAACCAAAAACAAAGTATTTGCTGATAAATCTAATGCACATTAGCCAAATATTTAGCTCTTTGTCATTTGGCAAAAAAGGTGTGCATTACATTTGCTGTAGGCTTAGAATTGCTTCTTTCACAACAGAGGTGTTAGATTACCAAAGCTTCCAGCAACAGAAAAGAAACCTTGAGGTGCATCTATGCTGTAGAATGAATCCACTTTAACTGCCCTGGTTCAATCCTGTGAAATTATGTAGTTTTACTAGGTCTTGAGTTTTCTCTGCCTTAGAAGGCTGATGCCTCACCATACTACAAATCTCAGGATCGAATAGTTTGTTTTTGTTTTTTGTCGTGTCAGGAGAGACTTGAGAAACTGCAAGTTGCTTCTGGTGTAAGAGAATTGGCCGTCTGCAAGGACGTTGCCCAGGGGATGC
>NW_026847438.1:6434872-6461070 GCF_025583915.1 Anolis sagrei ordinatus
GATAAAATACATATATACCAAATCGCCAAGGTAAAATCATGTTCAACTCAGTCCGCATATGTGGTCACTCACTTTGGTCTGTAATCAGTCTCAGCCATTATTCTGGGAATGCTTCGTTCCATAACCAGGATTTCACTAGCCTCCTGAAGGACAAGAGGGAGGGGGCAGATCTAATCTTGCTCGGGAAAGAGTTCTATAGTCGAGGGGCCACCACAGAGAAGGCCCTGTCTCTTGTCCCCACCAAATGCGCTTGCGAAGGTGGTGGGACCGAGAGCAGGGCCTCTCTGGAAGATTTTAATGTCCTTGATGGTTCATAGGGGAGAATACGTTCGGACAGGTAAACTGGGCCGGAACCGTATAGGGATTTATAGATTAAAACCAGCACTTTGAATTGTGCTCGGAAGCTAATTGGTAGCCAGTGGAGCTGGTGCAGCAAGCAACACTTCCCATTGAAATACTAATAAATTTATATTTGTTAAAATTGTTCTTTATTTTAATTATTGTATTGTTTTTAAGTGGTTTTTGCACTACGAATAAGATATGTGCAGTGTGCATAGGAATTTATTCATGTTTTTTTCAAATAATCTGGCCCTCCAATAGGTTGAGGGACTGTGACCTGGCCCTCTGTTTAAAAAGTTTGTGGACCCCTGTTCTAGAGGCATTCTCTCCTGACGTTTCGGCTGCATCTGTGGAAAGCATCCTCAGAAGTAGTGAGGTCTGTTGGAACTAGGAAAAAGGATTTATATATCTGTGGAATGTCCAGGGTGGGACCAAGGACTCTTGTCTGCTGGAGCTAGGGATGAATGTTTCAACTGACCACCTTGATTAGCATTTGATGGCCTGGCAGTGCCTGGGGCAGTCTTTTGTTGAGAGGTGATTAGATGTCCTCTGTTGTTTTGCTGTTGTAATTTTAGAGTTTCTTAATACTGGCAGCCAGATTTTGTTCATTTTCATGGTCTCTTCCTTTCTGTTGAAATTGTCCACATGCTTGTGGATGTCAATAACTTCTCTGTGTAGCCTGACATGGTGGTTGTGAGAGTTGTCCAGCATTTCTGGGTTCTCAAATAAAATGCTGTGTCCAGGTTGGTTCATCAGGTGCTCTGCTATGGCTGACTTCTCTGGTTGAAGTAGTCTGCAGTGCCTTTCATGTTCCTTGATTCGTGTTTGGGTAATGCTGCGTTTGGTGGTCCCTATGTAGACCTGTCCACAGCTGCATGGTACACGGTAGACTCCTGCAGAAGTGAGAGGATCCCTCTTCTTGTCCTTTGCTGAACGTAGCATTTGTTGGATTTTCTTGGTGGGTCTGTAGATAGTTTGCATGTTGTGTTTCCTCATCAGATTCCCTCTGTGGTCAGTGGTTCCCTTGATGTATGGCAGAAACACTCTTCCACCAAAGATCTCTGTCTTGACTCTCGTGGGTTCTTCTCAGTCTTGCAGCTCTTCTGATGTCTGAGGTGGAGTCTCCATTGGCCTGGAGAGCCCAGTTGAGATGGTTCAGTTCATCTTGGAGATATTTCAATGTCCTAGCCATACAAAGGAACAGTGAAGATGTGTCTCAAAGCCAAGATGAGGATTTTAAGCTCCTTTCTCGTGGTCATATAGAAATTATACTTTGGTAAAATGTAATTCCAGTCTATACCTCAATCCTGTACACTTCCATTTGGAAACAAGTCTCATTTCTATGCTTAGATTGGCAATTCAAGAGTGTGATTCTGGCTGTACAGGCTTTTTTGTTCTCTGAATGGCTCTCTTTATTATTCACTCCTTTCTTTCTTCAGGAATGCCAGAGCAGCTCCTATGGGCACACACAGAGCCGCTTGTGTGGTCTTTTAGCTGAGCAATGATCAGATTCACAGCTCACTCTGGCATTCGGTCATTTACTTGGGCCAGTCATTCCTGTCCCAAAAAGTATTTTTTAGTGGCAGAAATGTGATGCAGCACTGGTTGTCAGGAGCTAGTGTTCTGCAGAAGGAGGGTGGGGTTTTCAATGCTTCAGTGCTTTCTCTTAGAAATAATCTGTGCAAGATCACTCACAGTGTTTCCGTTTCTGTGATGAAATTTGAGTTTTAAAGTGGATTAGAAGAACTGGAATGCTATAGCTCTGTATGTATAGCACTTCTCCCCAACGCCAACGGTCGCTCTGGGCCAGAGTGAAGAGAGAGGGCCAGGGGACAGTTCCACCTTGTCTACTGTGCTATTCTAGTAATATAATATATTGTATATACGTATAATATTTATAATATTATAATTAATGCAATATAATAATATGATATTATAATTATATATTTATATTACATGTAATATTACTAATAATATTACGATATAGTGGTGTGGTGCAATATAGCAATGTTTAATGCTGATATTGTACTATTCTAATAATATAATATATTGTATGTAATATATACCTTGTAAGCCGTTCTGAGTCCCCTTCGGGGTGAGAAGGGCGTCAAATATAAATAAATAAATATGTATTCCTGCTAAGTCCTATATCCCCCAGCATCTTTTGCAGGGAATCCAAATTTGTATCAAATAAACAAGATGAAGCCAAAGATTTTCATGGCCAGAATCATTGGGTTGCTGTGACCACTCTAGAGTGGCTGGACCACTCTAACAGCCATTATGTCAAACTACACAGAGAAGCCATTGAAATCCACAAGCATGTGGACAATTTCAACAGAAAGGAGGAAACCATGAATGAACAAAATCTGGCTGCCAGTATTTTAAAAAAAACTCTAAAATTAGGACAGTAAATAAAGTGCAACACCCCAAAAGCAGGAGAATTCCAGACAAGAATCAATCATGGCCATCTATTGTTATTGTGTTGAGGCCTTGGCCTTTGTAAGCTGCATCGAGTCCTTCGGGAGATGCTAGCGGGGTACAAATAAAGTTTAATAATAATAATAATAATAATAATAATAATAATAATAAAATCTAACACCTCCCAACAAAGGATTCCCCCAAGCAGCAACTAGCCAGGCTTTGAAGCTGTGGGGTGATTCAATGCTAATCAAGGTGGCCATTTGCAACATTCACGCCTGCCTCAAGCAAACAATAGTTCTTTCTCCCACCCTGGACATTCCACGGGTATATAAACCTCACTTGCCTAGTTTCCAACAGATTCCTCAACCTCTGAAGATGCCTCCCATAGATGTGGGTGAAACATCAGGAGAGAATGCTTCTGGAATGTGATCATACAGACCAGAAAACTCACAGCAACCCAAACAAGAGGAAGCCAGAAGTTTCTATTAAAATGAAAGGGGCAACATTGGGTTGTTGTAGGTTTTTTCGGGCTGTATGGCCATGTTCTAGAGGCATTCTCTCCTGATGTTTTGCCTGCATCTGTGGCAAGCATCCTCAGAGGTAGTGAGGTCCGGAGAGAATGCCTCTAGAACATGGCCATATAGCCTGAAAAAACCTACAACATCCCATGATTCCGGCCAAGCGGCAACATGTTTGTTACAGAATTCTATATGAATTTTAATATAAACAAGCTTGACAATAGAATTCCTTCATGGTTTTGAGAGCAGCACACTGAGGACTCAGAAAGTTTCAGGTGCTTCTTAAAATTTGATTCTGATGTCTGGGAATTTAAAAAGCCTTCCACTGATCGGAATAAGGGCAGAAAATTGGGTCAAGGGTACTATTTTCTTCCTTTCTTCGTGTATTTATTGTCTTTGAGCCCACCAGGTCTCCTGAAGACCACAACAAATAAAACTATAAAAAAAGAAGTGAGAATACTCCAAAACAGTGATTTCCTCTGGGGAAACATATGTATGCATTTGAGTATGTATGTATTTGTTTTCCTCAAGCGTGTCATTGGTCCTTCCAGGTGGAGACCTCCTCCTGTTGAAACTTCTGAAGAGTGTTGGTAGAGGTGACCGTGCCAGTGAGATGCCCAAGGACAGGAGTTCTACTTCGTATGGCCCTCCTCCAGCCGGCCTGCCATGACCGCCTTCTTCACCAGCGTCCCCAATTGGATTCAAGATGCAAAGCAGGAGGAGGAGGAGGCAGGCTGGAAACTAGTGCCCCGGCCCAAGGGCCGAGAGAGCGACCTTCAAGGGAGATGCCAGTATGACCTGTCGGGTGCCTCTTTCCCCAGCTTGGATAAGCTGAGAGCAAACACAGAGCAGAGACCCTACTGCTGCCCACAACTGCACTGCGGCAAGGCCTTTGCCTCCAAATACAAACTGTACAGGTAGGTGGGATCAAATATTTATTTATTTACAGCCTTTATATTCCGCCCTTCTCACCCCACAGGGGACTCAGGGCGGATTACAGTGTACACATATATGGCAAACATTCAATGCCAATTTTTGACATACAAACATATACAGACATACACAGAGGCTATTTAACTTTTTCTGGCCGCCAGGGGAGCTGTCGCTTTCATCGTCCATCTGCGACACTGATGAAGCACGTCCGCATTCCCCGCATGCTTCCCCGCTGGAATGCTTTGCTGGAGTCTTCTTTATGGCCTCATAAATCAGTTAATTTAGCCTCCCCACACATTAAGGTGGTACCTTGTTTTCCTACTTGACAGATGCAACTGTCTTTCAGGTTGCAAAGGTCGACAGCAGGCTACACACAATTGGTTGGAAACCCACTCCAACCCAGGCTGGCTTCGAAGTCATGACCTTTTTGGTCAGAGTAGCTGACACTCAGCCTGCTGCGCCACAATCCTGGTGATCAACAGCCCATAATCTCCCCATATTTATTCATTTATGAGCTGCAGTTCTCCCAGAGCTGGACCTGAGGCTGCTAATAAAAATAATCAACTAAAAGCTAGAATAAAATCCTAAAGACTAGGCATGGTCCATGAAGCCACGAAGAGTCGGAAACGACTGAACGAATGAACAACAGCAGGCATGGGCAATCCTTGGTTCTAAATGGTTCTAAAGTACTTACAAAACTACTAGAGGGTTCTGGTGCTTTGCTTCTAAAGTGTTGCTAAAGGTGGTGCTTTTCTTCTAAAGTGTTGCTAAAGTTCTGGTGGTGAAAATTTCAGAACTATTTATTTACTGGATTTGTATACCGCCTTTCTCAGCCAATTCACGACTCAAGGCGGTTTCCAACAAATCAGTATACATAAAAACATAATACCAATTAAAACAATACACAATATAAAACATCACAACAGCAATAAAACAACATCTGTTCTGTCGTGCACTGGGTCTGAACAAATTGTCTTTATTCTATAGGACGTACACTTTAAACCCAGTGGGAAGCCGGGTGCCTCAAAGAGAGATTCTTAGGGAATTCCTGAAGTGATGGTCTTTGGAGTCTTTAATGGTACAACAAAGTCTTTATTAAGGAACAGATAACAGATCCATCTGAATCTAGATTAATAGCATACCCTTCCTTTTTGGCTAGGATCGGAAGATCATAGGCTGCGTGTCACACTGATCACGAGCAGTTTAACGTTTTCCACAGTGTTTTGCTGTAGGTTAAGGCCAATGAACCTGAACATCCTTCAGTAAACACCAGTGTCAATACAGTATTGGTAACTAAATACAGAGATAAGTATTTGAGTGGTAATAGGAGACTGTGGTGTGATGTTTTGCATGTGAGTTTAAAGTCAGCCCAATGGCAAACTCACACTGAAAAGAAAAGAAAATTCCAATTTATAATTCTTGGTAAAGAGCAGAATTCCTAGCAAAAAGGATAAAACATGTAAAAGGAGTGAAAATAATTTGCAGAGTTAACAGCGAATGTGGCTCATTTATGATTTGGATGGCCTTAGAAGAGCTGTCCTGGGTCAGACCTTCCTGATCCAGAGCTCTCTACATGCAGATGCCTTTTGGGAAATCCAAAGCCAGGCATGAATGCAACATCCCTCTCTTGCCCACATGCTTTGGCAACTGGCATTTGGGAGAAGAGTACCTCTGACCTTGCAATTGGTATCGACAGCAGTTACTGATAGACTAGCAGTCACTGTTATTCATGAATATCCGAAGGTGAGGCTTATTGTTCAACCATGTGTTCAGCCCCATATCTCTCTTGGGAGAGCAAGAGCTGTTGAGTGAGTGGGTTTATTAATAAAAGACCCTCCTTATAAATGTACAGCAGAGTAACGTAGCAGCAGCGTGACCCAGCACCAGCAGTCCAAAGCGATAAAAATAACAAAACACACACAGACCAAAGTTATCTCTTCCATAGGAGGCATTTCTTTGTAGCAAAACAATATGGTTGCACTGTTTACAAGAACAAGGTTTCCGTAACACAAAGGTCTTTACACTTCCTCCTTTGCTTCCATGTTGGGCTTCTTTCTCATGCAGATAAAACAGCTTCACTCTCACAGAGCCTCTTCTCACACCAAAGTTAATACAGGAGCTTCACACAGTAGCTTTTTACACACAGCAGCCTTTACACTGGAGCTTCCTCTCACCGAAGGTTCTCACACCAGGCCTTCCTCATACTGAGGCCTACTAACACACTGAGGCCTTCTCACACTGAGGGCTGTCTCAGACTGAAGCCTCTTCACACTGAGGGCTACTAAGCTAGAGGCACATCTGCTTATATAGAATGGCAGGTTTTGCTGATACATTGCATCCATTTAGCCCTTGACTCACTTTTTTTGTAATTAAAATACTTACTGTATATACTTGAGTATAAGCCTAGTTTTTCAGCCACTTTTTTAGGCTGAAAAAGCTCCCCTCGGCTTATACTTGAGTCAAGGTTATTTATTATTTTACTCTGGTATTAGTATTATTTTTATTTCATGTATTATTTTACTCTATTATTATTACATTTACAGTATGTTACCCTATTATTATTATTATTGTTTTACACTATTTATGATTATTGTTACATTTATTATTTTACTTTATTAGTATTGCATTTATTATTTTACTCTGTTATTATTACATTTACAGTATGTTACCCTATTATTATTATTATTATTATTATTATTTTACACTATGATTATTATTACATTTATTATTTTACTTTATTAGTATGACATTTATTATTTTACTCTATTATTATTACATTTACAGTATGTTACATTATTATTATTATTATTTTATACTATTTATGATTATTATTACATTTATTATTTTACTTTTATTAGTATTGCTTTTATTATTTTACTCTATTATTACTTTTATTATTTTACTCTATTATTACTGTTATTATTGCATTTCCATTATTTTACTTTATTATTATTATTACAATTATTACGTTTATTATTTTACTCTATTATTACTTTTATTATTTTACTCTATTATTACTGTTATTATTGCATTTCCATTATTTTACTTTATTATTATTATTATTATTACGTTTTTTATTTTACTGTATTATTGTTGGAAGGATACGTAAGTATATTTACATTGAAGATGAGAATGATTTAATCAGAGTTGGGCAGTCTTATCTCAAATTACAGTTTTATGTAAATATTCAAAAACATTTCACCTCCTGATGTCTCAATTAATGTAATTTTATTGGTATCTATTTTTATTTTGAAATTTACCTGTAGTGGCTGCATTTCCCACCCTCGGTTTATACTCGAGTCAATGTGTTTTCCCAGTTTTTTTGCATAAAATTAGGTGCCTCGGCTTATAGTCGGGTCGGCTTATACTCGAGTATATACGGTAGTTAATTTTTAATATTCCTGACAAGAGCTCTGTTTGCAGAAGCTGGATCTGCCCAGCTTTTGTGCTTGGGAGGCATTTTCAATCCTGACTTTCTCTCTCTCCTCTTTTTTTCCCGGCAAGGCACTTGGCCACCCACTCTGCCCAGAAGCCCCACCAATGCATGTACTGTGAGAAAATGTTCCACCGCAAGGACCACCTCCGCAACCACCTCCAGACGCACGACCCCAACAAGGAAGCGCTTCACTGCCCCGAGTGCGGGAAGAACTACAACACCAAGCTTGGCTACCGGCGCCACCTGGCCATGCATGCTGCAGCCAGTGGCGACCTGAGCTGCAAGGTGTGCCTGCAGATGTTTGAGAGCACCCAGGTCCTGCTGGAGCACCTGAAGGCCCACTCTCGGAGGCCCTCGGGCAGCGTGAAAGAGAAGAAACACCCGTGTGACCACTGCGACCGGCGCTTCTACACCCGCAAAGACGTGCGGAGGCACCTGGTCGTCCACACGGGCCGGAAGGACTTCTTGTGCCAGTACTGCGCCCAGCGCTTTGGCCGCAAGGACCACCTGACCAGGCACATGAAGAAGAGCCACTCGCAAGAGCTGCTCAAGATCAAGACAGAGCCAGTGGACATGCTGAGCCTCCTGAGTTGCAATTCATCCGTCGCCGTCAAGGAGGAGCTGAGCCCGGTCCTGTGCATGGCCTCCCGGGACGTGATGAACAGCAAGGGCTTCCCTGGGATGTTGCCCATGGGCATGTACGGGGCTCACGTCCCTGCCATGCCCGGCTCGGGGATGCCCCACTCTCTGGTCCCTAACGCGCTGCCCATGGGGATGAGCTACCCTCTGGAGCCGCCCTCCCCGCCGCAGCCTCCCCCAAAGTACCAGCTCGGGTCTACCTCATACCTGCCTGACAAAATCCCTAAGACAGAGGTGGACAGCTGTTTGGCAGAGCTGCCAGGTGGCCTGCCTCTGGCGCCCGGGGAACCCTCCTCGTCCTCCCCTCAGCCTCTCACCCTGGAGGAGACGCTGCTCTCCAAGAGTCCCGCTTCGCTTTCCGAGGCTCTCTGTGCTGCTAACATGGACTTCTCCCACCTCCTCGGCTTCCTCCCTTTGAACCTGCCTTCGTGCAACCCGCCTGTCTCTTCCGGGGGGCTGGTCATGGGCTATTCGCAGGCGGAGACCCAGTCTCTCCTCTCCACTTTGCCGCCTCAAGAGTCTCCGGGAGGCGCCGCTGCCTCCTTCGGCTTCGGCGCCCTCCATTCGCTGCCTTCGGTCTTCTCTCCTGGCTTGGGCGCCACCACCTTGCCCCGTTTCCACCAAGCATTCCAGTGAGAGGCGGAGGACGGAGCTTCCCTGAGCGTGTGCGGATGGGGCGCAGCGGAGGCGCCCGTTGTGTTTGTTGTCCTACCGACCCAGGGGCTGGGAAGGCTTCCGGAAGGGCTTGCCGGTGGACTGGAACTGCCGCGTCACACTAGCGTGTGTGCCCCAGCCCTGGACAGCGAGTAGGTTGCAGCAGATAGAATTTCAGGTATTTTTTCCCCCTCCCAACTTCATTCATCAATCAGGAGCTACCCGTCTCAGTGACTTTCCAGCCTCCTTCCACTTAAGAGAGAAAGCTGGCTTGGTGTTCCCTCTCAAAGTTTTGCATTTCAGTGTCTTGGTTCATAGGGCAGGCTGAAAGCATTGCTTCGCGCCCGCCCGCCATTCCTCCTCCGTCGTCTCTGCTGGTCATTCCTGCCGTGCTCGGTCTGTGGCGCTTCGCAGAGACTCCTTCCGGCAGAATCATGTTTACGCAAACCCCCCGGACCCTTTCCCTTACCATTTTACCAATCAGGAAGGGCCAGGAGCACACAGTCGCTGTGTCCTGGCCTCGCTCGCACACTGTTTACACTGTGGAGTCGGCTCACGCCGATTGCACTTCACTACTACTTCCATTTCTTCCCCTGTGGGGAAAATAGAACTGACTTTGGATTGCCTCACCTTTTGCCAATTTAGCAGTCTACGCTGTGAGTAACCCCCCCAACTCCCCTTAGATTGTCAGAAAGGATGATCTTGCTTGCATCGGTTTGTCTGAGAGCAGCGTTGGGACAGGGGTGGCTGGGTGGGGGGGAAGCAGCGTTGTCGTCGGGGGACTCATCCCCTTCGTATCTAGCACTCTTTGTCTTGGGAGATTTGGGATTTCTGAATATTCAAGCACAAGCAGACAAGACTTGGGGGAAATTACAATGGCCTTGCTGGCTGGGAAGTGGGTGGGGTGGGGGAGAGGGTGTCCTGGGAGTTGTCATCCCAAAATGTAACCTTCCCAAGCTCTGTGAGTGAGTTTAGTGCAGGTAGGAGCAAATTTGGGCCCTCCAAATGTTTTGGACTTCAACTCCCAGCATTCCTAACAGCCTCAGGCCCTTTCCTTTTCCCCCTCACGCTTAAGCGGCTGAGGGGGAAAAGGAAAGGGCCTGAGGCTGTTAGGAATGCTGGGAGTTGAAGTCCAAAACACCTGGAGGACCCAAATTAGCCCATACCTGTGTTAGTGAGATGATAGTGACATTACAGCTCCGTACCTCTATGTACCGAGAAGAAACTGGGTGGTTCTACCCTCTGCGTTTCGGCTTGTTGTGGTCCCTGCTTTTGGAAGTCCTTCCCACAGAGCAGAATGTGTTTGCCTTATAGGCAGAGTAGACAAGAGACTGGATAGACACGACTCTCAGAGGCTGCTTGGCCATCTGTTAGGAGTGTTTCGATTGTGTGTTCCTGCGTGGCAGGGGATTGGACTGTGGATGGGCCTTGGGGGTCTCTTCCAACTCTAGGGTTCTATGAACTGGGCCTGTGATGCAGCCTCATAATAATAACAGACATTATTTAATATCCCGCCCAATGGGGACTCGGGGCGTCTTACATGAGGCTCAGTAACATTGATCCCAATTGCCTCTTAAGGGAAAGTGGGATAAGACTTGTGGGTGGGCAGGTTTAACTCTCTGGGGTGCTTTGTCTGCACCCTTCCCTCTGCTCCTTGCAGCCTTGTGCAACCTCCAAGCCTCTCCTACTCCTTTGCATCACTTTGGGCCATTGCAGCCCATTCTGAGTTACCTTTAAGGCCTTCTGTCCCTTCGTCTTGCATGACTGCCTTCTGCTGTTTTCTGCACATTTGCAAGAACACAGCTGCAACTGGGATAGTCGTGGCTGAGAAGGTGCTTCTCTTGGAAGTTTTGCTAGATCTATCTATTATGCACAGATATCTATATTGCAATGTAACGAAAATAGAAATTGACAATACAAAAACTATTTTTAGTTTCGCTTTACAGTCCCAGCTGGGTTCTAATTATTACTATACTATAACTCCTAAATATAGTCTGCATAAATATCAAAAGGAGAATAGTACTAATGAAGTACTAATTCAAAGTGCTGGTTTTGACCTATAAAGCTCTATACCAGTGGTTCTCAACCTTCCTAATGCCGTGACCCCTTAATACAGTCCCTCATGTTGTGGTGACCCCCAACCATAACATTGTTTTCATTGCTACTTCATAAACTGTAATTTTGCTACTGTTATAAATCATAATGTAAATATCTGATATGCAGGATGTATTTTCATTCACTGGACCAAACTGGGCACAAATACCCAATACACCCAAATGTGAATGCTAGTGGGGTTGGGGAGGATTGATTTTGTAATTTGGGAGTTGTAGTTGCTGGGATTTATAGTTCACCTATAATCAAAGAGCATTCTGAACTCCACCATCACACCATCAATGATGGAATTGAACCAAACTTGGCACACAGAACTCCCATGACCAACAGAAAATGCTGGAAGGGTTTGGTGGGCATTGACCTTGAGTTTGGGAGTTGTAGTTCACCTACATCCAGAGAGCACTGTGGACTCAAACAATGATGGATCTGGACCAAACTTGGCATAAATACTCAATATGCCCAAATGTGAACACTGGTGGAGTTTGGGGAAAATAGACCTTGACATTTGGGAGTTGTAGTTGCTGGGATTTATAGTTCACCTACAATCAAAGAGCATTCTGAACCCACCAATGATAGAATTGGGCCACTTTCCACACAGAACCCCCTTGAGCAACAGAAAATACTGTGTTTTCTGATGGTCTTTGGTGACCCCTCTGACACCCCCTTGCGACCCCTTCAGGGGTCCCGACCCCCAGGTTGAGAAACACTGCTCTATACGGTTCTGGCCCAGCTTACTTGTCCAAACGCATCCACCCCTACATCCCATCTCGTAATCTAAGATCATCCGGGGAGGCCCTGCTCTCACTCCCGTCAATTGCACAAATGCGTCTGGCGGGGACGAGAGCCAGGGCCTTCTCGGAGGTGTCCCCTCTCCTATGGAACACACTCCCAAATGACGTAAGATCTGCTCCCTCCCTCCCGGTGTGGCAGTTGTTTGGTGTGGCCTGTTAGTGCCTGGGGAAATCTTTTGAGGAGAGGTGATTAGATGTCCTTGATTGTTTCCTCTCTGCTGTTTTGCTGTTGTAATTTTAGTTTTTTTAAAAAAACTCCTAAACATAGTCTGCATAAATATCAAAAGGAGAAAATAGTACTAATGAAGAAGAAGAACTTTATTTTTCTACCCTGCCTCCATCTCCCCGGAGCGGCTTACATGAGGCCCAAGCCCAGGCAGAATAATAATAATAATAATAATAATAATGATAATAATAATAGTAATAATAATAATAATAATAATCTTTATTTCTATACCACCCTATCCAGAGGTGGCCCTAGGTAATTTTCAACAGTAAGCAAACAGTATTGTTTTGTATTGTTGTGTTATGCATATAATCCTGACAGTTATGTTATATACCGTATATACTAGAGCAGGGGTCCTCAAACTAAGGCCCGGGGTCCAGATGCGGCCCCCCCAAGGTCATTTACCGCCCTCGCTCAGGGTCAACCTAAGTCTGAAATGACTTGAAAGCACACAACAACAACAACAATCCTATCTCATCAGCCAAAAGCAGGCCCACACTTCCCATTGAAATACTAATAAGTTTATATTTGTTAAAATTGTTCTTCATTTTAATTATTGTATTGTTTTTAAGTGGGGTTTTTTGCACTACACATAAGACATGTGCAGTGTGCATAGAGATTCATTCATTTTTTTTCAAATTATAATCTGGCCCTCCAGTATTTTAAGGGACTGTGACCTGGCCCTCTGTTTAAAAAGTTTGAGGACTCCTGTCCTAGATAATCAAAAGCCCAATCAAAAGCCGAGGCATCTAATTTTACCACAAAAAAACTGGGAAAATGTATTTACTCGAGTATAAGCCGAGGGTGGGAAATGCAGCAGCTACTGGTCAATTTCATAATCAAAATAGATACCAATAAAATTATATTAATTTAGGCATCAGTAGGTTACATGCTTTTGAATATTTTCATAAAACTGTAATTCAAGATAAGATTGTCCAACTCTGATTAAACCAGTATTCTAACCTTCTTCAATGAAAATATGCTTACATGTCCTCCAATAATAATAAATAGAGTAAAATAATGAATGTAATAATGACAACAATGGAACTCCCTCCCCAATGAAATTTATTTATTTATTTATTTAGCAGTTTTGTATACCGGTCTTCTCACCTCCGTTCGAGGGACTTAGGCCGGTTTCCAACATCAATATTACAGACAGTCATTAAAACATCATATTCTAAATCACACTAAAACATTAAAATAGCAAAATACAATCATATAATTACAGTGGTCAGTCGTCATCAAAAATCATTATTCGTTGTCATCCATCCATATCACAGGATCATGGCTCATTCGTCGAATGCCAATCCCCAAAGCCAAGTTTTCACCTGTTTCCTGAACGTTAAGATAGAAGGGGCAGTTCTGATCTCCAGTGGAAGGGAGTTCCAGAGTCGAGGGGCCACCACCGAGAAGGCCCTGTCTCTCGTACGCGCCTGTGAGGCCGGTGGGATCGAGAGCAGGGTCCCTCCAGACTATCTTAGTAATCTTGATGGCTCATAGGGGAGGATACATTCAGACAGGTAAATTGGGCCGGAGTCGTTTAGGGCTTTATAGGTTAACACCAGCACTTTGAATTGTGCTCGGAAGCTGACTGGCAGCCAGTGGAGCTGGCGCAACAGAGGAGTAGTATCTCCCTGTACCCCGCTCCCGTTAGTAGTCTGGCTGCCGCATGTTGGACTAATTGAAGCTTCCGGGCAGTCTTCAGAGGCGTATAGTAATAGCTAGAACCCAGTTGGGACAGTTGGGACTGTAAAGCAATATGAAAAATTGGATTTTGTATTGTCAATTTCTATTGAAACCATTTTCGTTACAAGAGCTAGATCTTCCAAATCTGCAAATCAAGGGGAACGAGTGGCCAAAGAGCCCTGGACTCCACCTGAAGTTGGCTGCCACTGCTTGAGCACTCACCTTCCTGTTGCTCCGCTGTTTATTTGCAGCCTCCACAACCCTTTCCTTCCCTCCCTCTTGCTTTAAGGCAGGCATGGGCAAACTTGGGCCCTCCAGGTGTTTTGGACTTCAACTCCCACAATTCCTAACAAAAGGTGAGGGAGAAAAGGAAGGGGCCTGAGGCTGTCAGGAATTGTGGGAGTTGAAGTCCAAAACACCTGGAGGGCCCAAGTTTGCCCATGCCTGCTTTAAGGTCTGCCTACAGTCTCCAGCCTTACCTCAGTTACCTGTATGAACTGCTCTGTATCACAGCAAATACCTCATGGTGCAGGTTTCCTTCCCCCTTTTTCCCCTCTCTGTACAGACTCACACATGGTCCCTCACACGTTGGGGCCGCCCAAGCCCCCGATGCGCACTTCTGTATACCTCATATCCGGTGGGGGGCAAGCAGCCCCCTTTCCCACGCCCAGGTATTTTAAGCCTACCTCTGCACTGGGTCCTCCGACGGTCCCTCTGGACGCCTGCATTTGTCGACTAATCTGGGTTAATTCCAGCTTGCTTTAAAGCCTCGCCTCTTCCCCGTCCCCGTTGATTTCACATATTTTGATATTTTGTGCGTGGGATTCTCCCTCTTTCTTGACGGACATGCCTTGTAGGCTTAGCTTAGCTAGCTGCGCTCTAGTTGTAGTTGTGTTCATATCAGTTTTGATGTTTGGCCTGATACTTACCTCAGCAGTTTCATGTGGCGGTGAGCTCCACAGACTGTGCTTCCTGAGCGGATAATAATGCCTTTCCGATTCCAACCATGTGCCTTGCGCTGAGTGCAAAGGAGGCCGCCCGGGCTTCTCCTTCTTCAGTATTTTTAAATACCTCACTTGCATTTCCTTCTACTCACTTGCACATGCTCCTCCTCTTATGCAATTCTCTCATCGCATCCCTACCTCAAGACCTCAGAGCTACGTTTCCACCCTTTGTTTTCCAACCATGGTACAAGACATGGAACGCCTGAGCTGGGCTGCATAGTTTTCCCAGCGTCCGGCACTTTCTGCCTTCTCTGTTGCCTGTTTTCCTTCTTGCAGTTGAATGTTGTGGTGAGATTTTGGCCTGGGACACACTTTAAACAGTCTGTGAAAGTTTCTGCCCCCAATTGCGCTCCCTGTTTGCCTCAATATTGTGCTTTTCCAGACTAATTCTGCTTTGAGTTCAAGCTCCCCATGCTTCTGAATGTGTCGTTCCTCATTAGTTGCCTCTTTCATGACTCCAGGGCAGAGAGTTCCACTGCTGAACGGCTCTGAACATGAGGAAGAACTTCCTGACTGTGAGAGCCATTCAGCAGTGGAACTCTCTGCCCCGGAGTGTGGTGGAGGCTCCTTCTTTGGAAGCTTTTAAACAGAGGCTGGATGGCCATCTGTCAGGGGTGATTTGAATGCAATATTCCTGCTTCTTGGCAGGGGGTTGGACTGGATGGCCCGAGAGGTCTCTTCCAACTCTTTGATTCTATGATTCAACCTGGGTCTTTAAGAGTCTTTATTGAACGTTTTGTTAGCTTGCATGCAGTTGGCAATCGCGCATTGGATGCTTATTGTGCTTAACAAACCAATAACAAGGAAAGGGAACAAAGAAAGGAAAATAGGAGATTAAGTCATTTAAAAACTCAACAATATGGGCCCCCAAATTGCTTTGAACTGGAAAGAAATGCAGCTTTTTTATTATCCTTAGTTGCAAAAATGGGCCAAAAAGCATCTACAAATGTTTGCCGCTTGCTTGTCTCATCTGATCGTTAATTACTGACAGTTGGGCCACTTGTTAGTGGACATTTATGAGGAGTAAATCAGCATGATATACGGAAATGGCAGTAAAGTGATGTCCAATCATGGCTGCTGGACTAATTCACCTGTGCCGCCTTCCCTTGTTTCAATGTCATCATACTGAGTGGAAATTGCAGCCGAGGTGAGAAAACCTTTCAGACTCATTTTTGGGCATTTCTCCGCACCCCATTGGCATTCTCATTGCACTTATGTTTCATAGCATTTTGATCTGGCACAGAAATCCATGCATATTTTTGTTTAGATTTGAACGGGGGGGGGGGGGGTTGTATGTATTTTTATGTTGACTAAACATTTTCCCCCCAAATCTCTGGGTTTCCAAACTTTGTTCTGTTTCCATATGAAAACATGAAGCCAAGAAATGTCCACTCCCCTCGGTGGTGCAAAGAGTTAAACCCTTGCACCAGCAAAACTGATTGGTGGTTCAAATTCATGGAGTGGGATGAGTTCCCATCTGTCAGCTCCAGCTTCCCATGCGGGGATGTGAGAGAAGCTTCCCATAGGATGGTCACTCATCCTGGCATCTCCTGGACAACGTCCTTGCAGGCAGCAAATTCTCTCACACCAGAAGTGACTTGTAGTTTCTCAAGTCAGTCCTGACAAGGAAAAAGAAAAGTAAATTTCAAGCAGTAATTGGAAGCAGGAGGGACATTCTTGAGTCCGGGGTCCTGTAAGCCTCATCCATCATTTTCAGTGAAAGCAATAGAAGTAAATAACATGTCCCCAAATCTCTGGGTTTCCAAACTTTGTTCTGTTTCCATATGAAAACATGAAGCCAAGAAATGTCCACTCCTCTTGGTTGCGCAATGGGTTAAACCCTTGCGCCAGCAGGACTGCTGATCAAAAGGTCGGCGTTTCAAATCCACTGAGTGGGGTGAGTTCCCATCTGTCAGCTCCAGCTTCCCATTTGGGGACATGAGAGAAGCTTCCCATAGGATGGTCACTCATCCTGGCATCCCTTTAGCAACGTCCTTGCAGGCGGCCAATTCTCTCTCACCAGAAGTGACTTGTAGTTTCTCAAGTCAGTCCTGACAAGGAAAAAAAAAAGCAAATTTCATGCAGTAATTGGTAGAGAGGGGGACATTCTTGAGTCTGGGGTCCTGTAAGCTTCATCCATCATTTTCAGTGAAAGCAATAGAAGTAAATAACATGCCGTTCATGCAGAATTTCTCATGTGTTAATATTTTCTACACCTTTTTGAGGAGTTGATGAGGTGTTTTGATACCGCAATCATACCAATTTGCATTTTCTCTTGTTGAATGATGTTCAGAGGGAAGATTTCTTCTTTCTTTCTGGAATAGCCTGAACCTTGGTCAAATAGCTTTGCAAAAGAAGGAGGTGACAAACGTCAATTCTCCTATAGCTAGGGTATCCATTATCGGAAATGCTTGGGACCAGAGGGTTTGGGGATAATTGCATATTCATCCATAAGGGATAATATTTGCATATTCATCCATAAGGAGACAACTTGGAGATGGGACCCAAGTGTAAACACAACATTTGTTTTTGGCTTCATATACACCTTATGCACACAACCTGAATGTAGTTTAATGCAATGTGTGTGAAACCCAAGTTTGTGAACACTGAAGCATCAGAAAGCAGTGGTGTTGCTATTGAAGTCAAACGCAGCATGTAGAAGGTTGTCTTGGGGATATACATACTTCTTGATTTTATGTGGCTGATTTTCATGCTAGGGTGGTTCTGTGCATGAAGCGGAAGGATACCTTTATTCTCGTTCTCCGGCTTCACCAAAACCATTCTTCAACTGCTCTCCATTTCCCTGGAATTTATGACTGACAGGATCACCAGCAAACAACCCAAACATAGGCGCAAACCTCCCATTTGCATGCTTGCTTTGGCATCTGGCATCTGGCACCATTGGTGACCAAGCTGGTATTGACAACCCCTAAACTAGTGGTGCTCAACCTGTGGGTCCCCATGTGTTTTGGCCTACAACTCCCAGAAATCCCAGCCAGTTTACCAGCTGTTAGGATTTCTTAGAGTTTGAAGGACCCACAGGTTGAGCACTACTGTCCTAAATCAACAAAGATTGCCTCTGGTGCAGTCATGGCCAACTTGACCTCTCATGAATGGCTCAAATTGCCTTCTGTGGACCGAAGATGCAGTAAATGGGAATTGACTCTGCTTGGTTTCCTTTCTTTTGGCATCCTGGTCATTCCTCAGCATATATTTTGATCTCCTCATTGAGTTACGCTGAGGACTATTCGTTTTCCTTCTGATATTGGCATATTTTTCCGAAGTGCGTATATTATCTCATGTTCCTGCAACAACTGCTATCTCTTGCTAAATTCATGCGCACTTGTCTTCTTGGGAGTGCCTGGTCCCATGTACAGTGAGCCCAGCACATGTGTTGGGGGGAGAACTAATCAGAAGATTATATATATATACACACACACACACACACACACACACACACACACACACATGTATGAGAGAGAGAACACTGTCTTTGCAACTCTTGGTCCTCCAGCAGAACTTTATGTCAACTTCTGTCAAAAGTTGATCATGGAATCGCACTGGAGGACCTAGAGATTCCTCAAAAGAACAGTTTAAATTTGCAGAAGTCAGACCCACAAATGTTTTCACAAAGGTCTGTGCCCAAGTCCCCATTCAGTTTTGGTCCAAAACAGTTGTTCCTTCCCATTTGCTTGACAATACACCCATTCAGGTAGTTATACTCTAGCAGATTGTAAAGTGTTGTCGTGGCCAGAATCACTGGGTTGCTGTGAGTTTTCCAAGCTGTCTGGCCATATTCCAGAAGCATTCTCTCCTGACGTTTCACCCACATCTATGACAGGCATCCTCAGAGGTAGAGGGGTCTGTTGGAAACTAGGAAAATTGGGTTTATATATCTGTGGAATGTCCAGGGTGGAATAAACCTCACCTGCCTAGTTTCCACCTCTGAGGATGCCTGCCATAGATGTGGGCGAAACGTCAGGAGAGAATGCTTCTGGAACATGGCCATACAGCCTGGAAAACTCAGAGCAACACATTGTAAAGTCTTCTCTTTCTTTAACTGGTGCAATGTAAGCTCTTAACTCATCTCCCCATTATTGAACTAGGAAGCTTCTTGGAACCATAAGAGACATATCTTCTGTGTTGTTCTCTCCTTGGAATCTTTTGTGTGTGCATTTCGTGCCACTTTTCAGATGACTTTCATCCCAAAGGAAAATGCATCCTTCCACAGTTGGTGGAATTAACTCTAAAAATACCACTAAACCACAGAAAAGTTTGGGGGAAGGGGGCAGGAATCTCTGCTGAATTGTGAGACAACATCACATTGCTTTTGACTAGTGCTCTACAGGAATTCCTTCTTAAAGAGACCGTATGCCAATGTTGTATGGGCTTATTTTGGCTGCCCTTTGTACTGGGTTGCCAGGCTTGCGTTGTGTCAGTTGGACCCCAATATCTGAGTTAACAAAAGGCGTACATAGTGTATATATAGTCACAAAAGTGGGGCGATGGGTAGGAGTAAGAAGTCAAAGAGACCAGTGCTCTACAGGAATTTCTTAAGGGCTTATTCTGGGTGAACTTTGTACGAAGCCTTGGACACCCCCATATCTGAATAATAAAAGACGTAAATAGTATATCTAGTCACATAAGTGGGACTTTGGAGAGAAGTGAGATACCTCAGAGACGATGTTGGCTCCTTTGCCATTACGATTGACATTATGGCTTTCTATATTTTTGTATTGTCAAAGACTTTCGTGGTTGGAATCACTGGGTTGTAGGCTTTTCGGGCTGTATGGCCATGTTCTAGAAGCATTCTCTCCTGACGTTTCACCTGCATCTATGGCAAGCATCCTCAGAGGTTGTTTAGACCTCACAACCTGTTGCATTCCAGGTCAGGAAAAAGCCCTCTGACTTTAAAACACACCACACGAAGAGTGAAGAAAGAAATCTTCTTTTATTGAAGCTTAGTAAATAGCCAGAAGAAATAAATGCTTGAAAGAAAATGAGAAATTTCAAAAAGTAATAACTCCATAAAAGGTAGTAACACAAAGCAATGTCCACACCAGATATAAAAACAATCCAAGACAGCATTTATCCAGATGGGAATCAACAGGATGCAAAGACAATCTGAAAGGCTAAAAACACCCCATAGGAACAAGACCCCTTGAACAGGATTTCCATGGCACATGAACTTGATTTCCAAACGATGCCTGATCTAACAGGTTTCCCCTTGAGGCAAACCTTATATCCCAAAACTTTTTTTTTTCTTGTATTGTTAACAACTATTTGTAATACATTTATCTTGACATTGCTTTAGTTTCAATACATTTTTTCTTTCCACTCCTTAACCCTCCTCCCTTTGACAAGTTGGTCCTTCTTCATTTATTCGAGCCATCGTTGCATTTTATCTAGTTTTTTTCCCAATGATCGTCTTCTGGTTTAGCTTCTTGTATCCAATTTTTAAAGGGTGACCATATTTCTTTGATTTCCTTCTGCTTCTCTGTCCATAATTTTTCATTTCTTATAATGTCCATAATTTCCAATTGTACTTGTTCCCACACATATTCATATCATTTTCCCAGGGTCCAAAAAACCCCCTTATATCCCAAAACTCAGAAATTGGTTTCGCTTTCCTCCACATTTACCCCTTATCGGACAAAGCCTTTCAGAGCGACATAAACACTGAGTTTGCTGTTGATCCTGGCTAATCTCCAGCCGCCTATTCTTCAGCTCCCTGTCTGGCTCTGGCTGCTCATTAAAATTCCCATGTGTCAAGATTGTTTTCCAAACCCAAATCTTGAGAGTTCACTGAGAGAGAGAGCGAACCATCATTGCTAGGCCCCGCAGGGATATTCTCATGAGAAACTGCCCTTTGCACTGGGGCCTCTCTGTCATTGTCTGCCTGAAAATCATTGACTAAGCCAGTGGTTCTCAACCTTGGGTCCCCAGATGTTTTTGGCCTACAACTCCCAGAAATCCTAACAGCTGGTAAACTGGCTGGGATTTCTGGGAGTTGAAGGCCAAAAACATCTGGGGACCCCAGGTTGAGAACCACTGGACTAAGACATCTCCATCTTGTACCTCAGCCTCAGCACCATCATTTCCCTCGTCATTTCCCACATCAGGATCCTGCAAGACAAACACAGGCTGATTCCCAACACAACCTCTGAGGATGCCTGCCATAAATGCAGGCAAAACGTCAGGAGAGAATGCTTCTAGAACATGGCCATATAGCCCAAAAAACCTACATCAACCCAGTTTCTGTATTTTGTTTGGCAACCGCCGTTCTCAGCTTGGTCTCCATCTTGAGCATCCATTCAAAGGAGGCAGGTGTTTCCTTTCGATCCATAAATGAGATCCAAAGCTTTCCAGACCTTTAGGAAGATTGGTGTGGTTTCTTTTTCCAACACCTGGCCAAAGTCTCATTGACACCTTGGGGTTGTGTTTTAGTCATCTTAATATCCAGAAGATTGTGTTTTGTTTTGAAAAATGTTTAAAGTGATTTGTTTTTAACCAAGGATTTTAGTTTTTTGTCCGCTCGACACCATGCCTCTTTGCCTTAGTGCGGAACTTTCCAAGCATTTCATGTCAGTGACAACTTTTTTGGGACACGCATCACTTCGCGACACAGTCGTGCAGTTTTACTAAAAAAACCAGGCTTTAGCAAACTTGGGCCCTCCAGGTGTTTTGGACTTCAACTCCCACAATTCCTAACAGCCTACCGGCTGTTAGGAATTGTGGGAGTTGGAGTCCAAAACACCTGGAGGGCCCAAGTTTGCCAAAGCCTGGGTTAAACCAACCTCTTGTAAGCAATCCAGACACATACACAAACCATAATAATGAAATGCATGGGGAGACTGCATATCTCATGGAAACCTTTCATGTAAAGGGCTTAAAGTATATGATGCCTTGCTTATTTCAACCGACTCAGTGGTTTCGCCTTCCGTTCACGTGACGCACCTACAAAGTTGTTGTGTGCATTGTCGAAGGCTTTCATGGGTTGTTGTGAGTTTTCCGGACTGTATGGCCATGTTCAGGAAGCATTCTCTCCTGACGTTTCACCTGCATCTATGGCAGGCATTCTCAGAGGTTGTAATGTCTGTTGGAAATTAGTAAAATTGGGGTTTATATATCTGGAAAGTCCAGGGTGGGAGAAAGAGCTCTTGTCTGTTGGAGGTTGGTGTGAATGTTTCAGTTGACCACCTTGATTATCATTTAATTATCATATTATTTAATTCGAATCTGGGGAGAGCGCGGATGAGCTCCCTCTATCAGCTCCAGCTCCTCATGTGGGGAGATGAGAGAAGCCTCCCACAAGGATGGTAAAACATCAAAACATCCGGGCATCCCCTGGGCAACGTCCTTGCAGACGGCAAATTCTCTCACACCAGAAGCGACTTGCAGTTTCTCAAGTTGCTCCTGACATGACAAAAAAATCATTTAATGGGCTAGCAATTTCAAGGTCTGTCTTCTTAATGCCTAGAGGAATCCTTTGAAAATGAAAATAAACAAAATCTGGGTTGTCACAGGTTTTTCAGGCCATATGGCCATGGTCTAATAGCATTCTCTCTTGATGTTTTGCCTGCATCTATGGCAAGCAGAAGTTGTGAGGACCTCACAATCTCTGAGGATGCTTGCCATAGATGCAGGTGAAATATCAGGAGAGAATGCTTCTAGAACATGGCCATATAGCCCAAAAAACCGACAACAACCCAGTGATTCCAGCCATGAAAGCCTTTGACATTGAACAAAATCTGTCTACCAGTATTAAAAACACTCTAAAATCACAACAGTAAATAAAGAACACTAAAAAACAGGGGAATTCCAAAGAAGAAACTATCGAGGCCAGCTAATTACCCCCCAACAAAGGATTGCCCCCAGGCACTAAGCCAGACCTTGAAACTGCTAGACCATTAAATGCTATTCAAGGTTGCCAGTTGAAATATTCACATCTACCTCAGACAAGAATTTTCCATAGATATATAAACCCCATTTTTTCTAGTTTCCAACAGACTTCACAACCTCTGAAGTTGCCTGCCATAGATGCAGGTGAAACATCAGGAGAGAATATCCATCTGAACATGAGGAAGAACTTCCTGACTGTGAGAGCCGTTCAGCAGTGGAACTCTCTGCCCCGGAGTGTGGTGGAGGCTCCTTCTTTGGAAGCTTTTAAACAGAGGCTGGATGGCCATTTGTCAGGGGTGATTTGAATGCAATGTTCCTGCTTCTTGGCAATGGGGTTGGACTGGATGGCCCATGAGGTCTCTTCCAACTCTGATTCTATGATATAGCCTGGAAAACTCACGACAACTCAAAGCTGTTGTGACACACAGTTTGGGAACCTCTGCCTCCATGTGTTGCCTGTGGCTGTGCTTTCTGGATGCGCTTTGGCCAGAAATGCAAAGGATCATAAGGGAAAAACGCAGCCACCTGACCTCCGAAAAAGGGGCGAGACTTACTGGCTTGGCGAGGATTAGGCAACGCTCCACTCAAGTCCTTAAGTTTGTCCCTGCAGCCTGTTCAATAGTGCACATGGTGCTTCCGTGGCACATTCTTTGTGTAGCCAGAGGACCACACCATCGGCCTTCATAAGCAGACAGGCACCTGCTTAGCTTTGTGGAAACAGAAGGACAAGGAGGTTGGTGAAGGACAAGGAGGTTCCACCCTTTCTGTAGGGTGGAAGGTGAGCTTGGGCACCTTCGTTTGTCACTGACCCTTTTTTGGAGAAGCGCCTGCCTGCCTGCCTGCACCCACACCATTGGCCTTCATAAGCAGACAGGCACCTGCTTTGCTTTGTAGAAAGAGAAGGACAAGGGTTTGGCCCTTTCTTCCCTTTCTATGGGGCGGAAGGTGAGCTTGGGCACCTTTGTTTGTCACTGACCCTTTTTTGGAGAAGCGCCTGCCTGTCCTCTCTTGTTGCTCTTCTTCTGCCTGAAGCTGGACTTCTCAAAGAAAACAAACCAAGCACTTTTATTTCCTCTACAGACACAGCGAATAAACCTCCTCTTTTTATCCAAGTATTGTCGGGGCTTCTCACACGGGCCCCCAAATGTTTTGAAACTGTACAGATTTGAAGTGCCATTAGGAGATGTGCAGCTCATCATGGCTCAGTTTAGCTTTTTATTCCCTCTTCTTTCTTTTTTTGTCTTAACACAATTAAGTCCAAAATGAAAAGAGGGCGTGTGTTGTTGTTTTTTTTTTTTTTAAAAAAAAGATAATGAAATTGCTTATTAAAATTGTTTGAAGTTCTCAGCCTTTTCTCTTTCTTTGTTGGGGGGCAAGGGGAAGGGCCTTCGCTATAAAGTACAGCAGGACCCCTGGGGAGGTCACAAGGGGGTGTCAGAAGGGTCGCCAAAGACTATCAGAAAACACAATATTTTCTGTTGGTCATGTGGGTTCTGTGTGGGAAGTTTGGCCCAATTCTGTATTTTTTTTGGCTTCAGAGTTTTGAAATTTGAGGTACGTATTCAATTTGATGGTGCATTAGACTTGAGTAAATACAGTAGTTGGAACTCACACCAGGGTAACTTGCTTTTCTGTCCATTGCAGAGGCTAGAACTCTGTACTGACCAACCTCCACAACCACTTCCTGGCCAATAGGAGGGGATGATGAATAGAGGCCATCTTCCTACATCTGGATACAGCAATGTCTGCAAATCCCCCCAAAATCACTTCTTGCTATGCCACCAGCCCTGGAAAAGATGGCGCTGGATTTGAAGGACAGACTCAACCAAGCATGTGCAAACTTTGGACCTCTAGGTGTTTTGGACTTCAACTCCCACCATTCCTAACAGCCTCAGGCCCTTTCCTTTTCCCCCTCAGCCGCTTAAGGAAGGGGCCTGAGGCTGTTAGGAATGGTGGGAGTTGAAGTCCACAACATCTGGAGAGGCAAAGTTGGCCCATGCCTGGGTTACTAACGCTTTACCTTCAGGGCAAGAGACTACAAATGGTACCCTGATAATTGGAACAAACCATTTTTGGGAAGCATTTGCAAGCGTTGTACAAACAAGGATGTCTACGAGAGAGACAACAGGACAACAACGTATTTATTTACAGTTGGGCTCAAACAATACATTAAAAAGTGTAAGGAATATAGGTGGAGGGGGCTGACTCGAATACCCTAGATCTGGATCGAATTGAGCTCAGGACGGACTCCACCGCACGGCGAGGGCAACCACAGCGTGGCAAGGGTTGCCACGGTTCCTTTGGGTCAGTCCTCGGTCCTTTGCGGCGATGGTCAAGGAGGGCATTGAAGCTTCTCAGCTACCTCCGATTTCCTTATCGTTGGGGCAGATTGAGAGACTGTTCTGCTGAGAAGCAGACGAGGATGGAAGAAACACTTGCAGAAACAAGGACATCCTTTCTTGAAAAGCCCAACAGCCGCGCAGAAGTCCTCCGGCTCCTTTCCTTCTCTTACATTTACCAGTCTAGACTCCTTTGCTTGGCACATGAACAGCGTAGCGAGTTTTGTCCAGACATAAAGAGTCTGGTGCTTCCTCTCAGTTCCAGGAGATTAGTTTGAGGTGATTCATAAGGAATGTTTTTCCAGCATTTCTCTGTCTCGTAGACCCAGGTTATTGTGGAAATTGACAAACTTCACACTTTTTATTGTCGTTCAAAGCTTGCCGAGACAAGGCAAGCCTCTCTCGTTGAAAATCTCCAGCATTGAGCAGCAGAAGGAGGCAAAGGGTTTGGATTCCTCTGAGAAACTGCCCTTGCTTTGCAATTCCGAAATGGCACTTCCCTCCAAAGTGGCAGAAGAGAAAAGAGAGCTTCCTGGAGTCATGGCCAAGTATTTGCAAACATTTTCAGGATTTTCACTGTCTTCCGAGGACCAGGCACAGCAAAAGGCCATTCTGCACAGAAAACGAAGAACGCCTCTCCGTTAATTAAATGCCTGCTTCACAAAAAAGTGTATCTGTCGCTGTTACCATGACACACAGAGAGAAAAATAAGGACGAAAGAAAACTAAAAACTCATTGAGAGGGATGATTCGGAGCTTTCCAAAGTTCCTTATGACCAGAATAGAGTAAAAATTAAAATGCAAAGTATCTACACATCCCTCCAGGAGATTTCCCCCCTGTTTTCCAAGGACACGGTGCCAAAGATTACATTCCCAACATTGAGCTGTTTTGTTTTTCTCTTTTATTTCTGGTGTCCCGCTCCCACCGAGTCCTGCTTCCTTGGGAGAAAGAGGAAAGAGAGAAGAGTCCCTCGCTTCCATCCCAGGAGGAAAACGAGAGGAAGGCCCGCCTTGTGCTGCACGGCGCCCCAGCGCTTTCAGTCTATCTTCACAGCCGCGTAAATCTTGCGGACGAACATATAGGCTGCATAGAAGCCAATGGTCCCTGTCAGGAGCCAGAAGGACAGCACCATGAGGGCAGTGTAGCCAAAGTACAGCAAGGAGGGGATGAACTCCACAATGTCCAGCTGCAAGAGAGA
>NW_026847438.1:6477922-6517922 GCF_025583915.1 Anolis sagrei ordinatus
ACCCACCGCCAGGATACTACACTTGGAGGATCATCATCCTCGGACTATGAGGGATCGCCTAATTAATTTGATGCCGACATGGGCAAGCTACGTTTTCTCTGATGTAGCTACAAAAAGTTTGGATGTTTGAATCTAAGAGAGAACGAGAGGGATGTTATAATAATATGTATTATTCTTATTCTTATCACCATCCATGTTAGATAAGACACAACCTTGCCATGTTATTTGCCAGTTCAAAAGTGTCCATCTTCCTTCGCTCAGCCTTCCTTATGGTCCAGATCTCACATCCATAGGTTACTACGGGAAAGACCATTGCTTTGACTATGTGGATCTTCATTGCCAGTGTGATGTCTCTATTCTTCACTATTTTATCGAGATTGGACATTGCTCTCCTCCCAAGAAGGAAGCGTCTTCTGATTTCCTGGCTGCAGTCTGCATCCTCAGTATCTGAGGATGCAGACTGCATCTCTGCATCTTTGCACCTAGAAATACAAAGTCTGTCACTGCCTCCACGATTTCTCCCTCTATTTGCCTGTTCTCAATCAGTCTGGTTGCCATAATAAAGGATATAAATAAAGTTTTATTAAAACACAAAATTACAGAATAAACTGCTTTCACTCTGTAACACAAGCCAATATCTCTGATGCATGATATTGACATGGGAAATGTCCAGAGGGAGCTAGGTGCCTTCTTGTAATACCAAACCATGGTTAAATGTCATGTTCCAATACAGTTGGTCAGTGATGCTTTGGGGTCATGCAGGTATAGAATCCTATTACGTTCACATCCCATATTTCCAAAATTATCGCAGCCTACAGCCCCCTGGTGGCACAGCAGGTTAAACCGCTGAGCTGCTGAACTTACTGACCAAAAGGTTGGTGGTTTGAATCCGGGGAGTGGGGTGAGCTCCCGCTGTTAGGCCCAGCTTCTGCCATTCTAGCAGTTCGAAAACATGCAAATGTGAGTACATTAATACGTACTGCTCCGGTGGGAAGGTAACGGCACTCCATGCAGTCATGCTGGCCACATGGCCTTGGAGGTGTCTACGGACAATGCCTGCTCTTTGGCTTAGAAATGGAGATTAGTACCAACCCCCAGAGTCAGACACGACTGGACTTAATGTCAGGGACAAACTTTTACCGTACCTCAGCCAGAAAAGACAGCAGAAGAGTTTCTATAACGTTTACTGTTATAAAAGACGCAAAATATAGTTTACATCGATATATGTCAAAATATACAAAGTAAATACGCTTAATCAAATCACATTTGGGTTCTCTTCCTTCATCCTGGTCTCAGAAGGGAATTTTAGGTATTAGAGGTGTCCAGTTGTAAGATTTTAGGTATTAGATGTGTCCAGTTGTTAATAGAAAGCCTAATGTGAGCATCCATTGAGATTACCAACTCAGGCCCTGTTTACACTGTGCAATTCTAGCACTATGTTTCCACTTCAATCGCAATGGCTGCGTCATTCAGAATCCTGGGGTTTCATTTAAATTGGCTGTGTACAAAACCAAAACAGGACAGGTATTGGAGCAAGGGATCACAATAATGCTCACCTGTATGGGATCAGCCCATTGCCACAGCGACTGCTTTGAGGTGTCACAAAACAAGGATAGATACGTTGCAATTCCATCAATACAAAGCACTGCATTTTGAGTCCTTGGGCCATATAATACTCCTGAAACCAATATTTCTAGATGCAACATTTATCTTGTAATTTTTTATGCTGAAGCGACAAACATATTGCTGTTTGTTTCAAAATCTCAGCAGTTCTGCTGCCCTAAGAAAGGCTAGAACAAAAATAAGAAAGCTTGCAGCATTTCACGGTGGAAATACTTCTTTGATTTTTTTCCAAAAGCTTTTCTAGCAGAGTTGTAGCCCAGGAAACAAAACAATGTTTTCCTTGTCGAAGGCTTTCATGGCTGGAATCATAGGGTGGTTGTGACTTTTCCGGGCTGTATGGCCATGCTCCCAAAGCATTCTCTCCTGACATTTCGCTTGCATCTATGGCAGGCTCACAACCTCTGAGGATGTCTGCCATAGAAGCAGTTTTTTTTTTGTTGTGTCAGGAAAGACTTGAGAAACTGCAAGTCGCTTATGGTGTGAGAGAATTGGCCATCTGTAAGGACATTGCCCAGGGGACGCCCGGATCATAGAATCAAAGAGTTGGAAGAGACCTCCTGGGCCATCCACTCCAACACCCTGCGAAGAAGCAGGAATATTGCATTCAAATCACCCCTGACAGATAGCCATCCAGCCTCTGTTTAAAAGCTTCCAAAGAAGGAGCCTCCACCACACTCCGGGGCAGAGAGTTCCACTGCTGAACAGCTCTCACAGATGATTTGATGTTTTTATCATCCTTGTGGGAGGCTTCTCTCATGTCCCCGCATGAGGAGCTGGAGCTGGTAGAGGGAGCTCATCCGCCTCTCCCCGGATTCGAACCTGTGACCTGTTGGTCTTCAGTCCTGCCAGCACAGGGGTTTAACCCACTGCGCCACCGGGGGCTCCTATAGAAGCAGGTGAAACATCAGGAGAGAATGCTTCAGGAACATTGCCATACAGCCTGGAAAACTCACAACAACCCAATGTTTGTTCGAGGTGTTGCTTCGAAGGAGAGATGCAAACATTTAGCTGGAGTAGACACTTCAAAAAAAGGAATGGAGGTCCTTCTCAACAACTTCTAAGCAAGTACAAATCAGTCACATACTGTTCATTGGCTATGAGCTACTAGATGGCAGTCTAACTTTTCAAGGAGCCAAAAATGGATTTGTATTAATGCCCCCCCTTTTTTAAAATTAATACCCCCCCCCCCTTAATGCCATCGAGGGATCCACTGAAATCAAAGGACCATGAGAGGTTAGGCTGAGATTTTTCCTCTTCGTTCTTTTGGTAATCTAGTCCGGACACAAGTCCATCTTCTACTCCTATTTAAAATCTGACTCGTGTTTGTAATTTTTGAATTTATTGTCAAAGGCTTTCATGGCTGGAATCACTGGGTTGTTGTAGTTTTTTTTTGGGCTATATGGCCATGTTCTAGTTGCATTCTCTCCTGACATTTTGCCTGCATCTATGGCAAGCATTCTCAGAGATAGTGAGGTCTGTTGGAACTAGGAAAAAAGAGTTTATATATCTGTGGGAAAACCAGGGTGGGACAAAGGACTCTTGTCTGCTGGAGCTAGGTGTGAATGTTTCAACTGACCACCTTGATTAGCATATAATGGCCTTACAGTGCCTGGAGCAAACTTTTGTTGAGAGGTGATTAGATGTCCTTGTTTGTTTCCTCTCTGTTGTTGTGCTGTTGTAATTTTAGAGTTTTTTGATACTGGTAGCCAGATTTTGTTCATTTTCATGGTTTCCTCCTTTCTGTTGAAATTGTCCACATGCTTGTGGATTTCCGTGGCTTTTCTGTGTAGCCTGACATGGTGGTTGTGAAAGTGGTCCAGCATTTCTGTGTTCTCAAATAATCTGCTGTGTCCAGGTTGGTTCATCAGGTGCTCTGCTATGCTGACTTCTCTGGTTGAAGTAGTCTGCAGTGCCTTTCATGTTCCTTGATTCGTGTTTGGGCAATGCTGCGTTTGGTGGTGAAACGTCAGGAGAGAATGCCTCTAGACCATGGCCATATAGCCCGAAAAAAACCTACAACAACCCAATTTTTGAATTCATTTGTGAACATTTAAGCTTCCTCTGGTACTCCCAAGTAAAACCAAAGTAGAACCTTTTGACCTCTTGAATTTCATTTGCGTATTATTTTTGTCACTATCAGAAATATGAAGCTGATTATCAGAGTTTAGCATTTCTGACTCATAATAGGGTTTTGCAATTCATATATACCTTTCCCTTCCAGTTAAGCTCACCACTAGTTCCTCATTTCCACAAATGCTTCCTTATTTTTTAATGCACATGTATTAAACTCGTAAACCAAAGAGGTAAAAGGGATTCAAAGGGTCATCTAGTCAAGCCTTGATAGCTTTATCCCACATCAGTGACTGGTGTCTATCCAAACCCAATGGAACAGAACCCATAAGGAAGGAGAATCCTTTCAAAGGTAGTCCACATCACTGCCAAACAGCTTTTGGCCACCCTGAGTCCCCAAAGGGAGCTGGGGCAGGATATAAATAAAGTCTGATTGGTTTATTGTTGTTGTTGTTCATTCGTTCAGTCGTTTCCAACTCTTCATGACCTTATGGACCAGCCCAGGCCAGAGCTCCCTGTCGGCCGTCACCTCCCCCAGCTCCTTCAGAGTCAAGCCAGTCACTTCAAGGATAGAATCATAGAATCAAAGAGTTGGAAGAGACCTCCTGGGCCATCCAGTCCAACCCCATTCTGCCAAGAAGCAGGAATATTGCATTCAAATCACCCCTGACAGATGGCCATCCAGCCTCTGTTTAAAAGCTTCCAAAGAAGGAGCCTCCACCATGCAATCCATCCATGTTGCCCTTGGCAGTATCTGATTGATACTGTCAGGAAATTCTTCCTAATGTTGAATCAGAACATTCTCCAAAATCCTTCTCAATTTTATTCGTTTGGGTTGGGTCCTGTTCTACAGAACAGCAGGAAAGAGCTCTGTCTTATGCTACAGAAAACATCCTCCATTTGATGGTAGTCCTGCCATTCATAGAATCATAGAGTTGGAAGAGACCTCGTGGGCCATCCAGTCCAACCCCATTCTGCCAAGAAGCAGGAAAATTGCCTTCAAAGCACCCCCGACAGATGTCCATCCAGCCTCTGTTTAAAAGCTTACAAAGAAGGAGCCTCCACCACACTCCAGGGCAGAGAGTTCCACTGCTGAACAGCTCTCACAGTCAGGAAGTTCTTCCTAATGTTCAGGTGGAATCTCCTTTCTTGTACAGAATCATAGAATCAAAGAGTTGGAAGAGACCTCATGACCTCAGTCCAACCCCATTCTGCCACGAAGCAGGAAAATTGCATTCAAAGCACCCCTGACAGATGGCCATCCAGCCTCTGTTTAAAAGCTTCCAAAGAAGGAGCCTCTACCATACTCCAGGGCAGAGAGTTCCACTGCTGAATGGCTCTTACAGTCAGGAAGTTCTTCCTAATGTTCAGGTGGAATCTCCTTTCTTGTAGTTTGAAGCCATTGCTCCATTGTGTCCTAGTCTCCAGGGCAGCAGAAAACAAGCTTGCTCCCTCCTCCCTATGACTTCCTCTCACTTATTTATACATGGCTATCATGTCTCCTCTCAGCCTTCTCTTCTGCAAGCTAAACATGCCCAGCTCTCTAAGCCGCTCTTCATAGGGCTTGTTCTCCAGACTCTTGATCTTGGAGTCCTCTGGACACATTTCAGCTTGTCAATATCTCTCTTTGATTGTGGGGCTCAGAATTGGACACAATATTCCAGATGTTGTCTAACCAAGGTAGAACAGAGCATGGGGAGCATGACTTCCCTCGATCTAGACACTACACTCCTCTTGATGCAGGCCAAAATCCCATTGGCTATTTTGCTGCTGCATCACATTGTTGTCTCTGTCATAAGAGCTCTTGTCTTATTCTGCAGAACAGCAGGAAACATCTTCCATTTGATTGTAGCCCTGCCATTGGCTCTGTGTGCTGGTACAGCTGTACCAGAAGCCTAAAATTTCGTTCTATGCATGTGTTTGTTTTGGCCATACATTTTGCAGTTGGGTGGTTCCTTCCAGGCTGCAGCCATAGGGTCAGCCACCTCCCTATCATTGTTAAGTTCTTTAGTTCCGCCCCTTTCCCCAGGGGTTTGGGAGGGAAAAGAAAGTTTTTAGTTCAGTCTTACAGTTTAGAAGCTCAGTTACAGGACGTGAGAGCTTTTCACACCTGTAGAGAAGCTCCGTTTCTTACAAAGCTCAGGGGGGAAATAGTCCCAAAGCTTCTGGGGAAGACAGTTCTCAAAGCTCTAGCTGGGGAACTTACAGCCTCACAGCTCTGCAAGCCTTTGGGGAAGACAGCCCTAAAGCTTCTGAAGAAAACAGTTTTACAGATCCAAAGGTCTCCAGCTGGAAAATCTCTAAAGTTTTGGCCAGTAAGGTTTACTCGGGTACCCAAAAAGCAAATTGGAACTGGAAGTAAGGCCCCACGCCAGCCAGCCTAAAGACAGATTGCCCAGGGAGGGGTCGGAGGGTTTTCCTTGTAAAAGAAATAAATAGTTCACGAAGCAAGCTGCCTGTCCTTTGTGGGCAAGTTAAGAAGAATTTGTGTGTTTTGTTGAAGATCTAAGCAATAATAAAAAACTTTGATAAACTTTCCAAGTTTCTAAAGACTTTGTTTAGGAAAATCCATAGGGCCTCTCAGCCGAGGCATCCTGGCGTCCCGCTGGGCACAAAGAGCACGTCCTGTTTTAAAAGACAATTGCTATAGGCCCAGCGCGTGTCAGCACACTCTATCATGTCATCTCTCAATCTCTCCTTCTCTAAACTAAATTCAACTGTTCCTCCTTAGGCTTTGCCACCTAAATTAGGAACCATTCCTTGCATTAAAGGACAGGTGGCAGCTGGATTAGAGTGCTACGAATGAATATATTTAAAGCAATATTTGACTAGCCAGTTATTAAAACAACATTTTTTCCTCACACACACAAACACTCACACAATTAAACATTTTGAAACAAAGGATGAAAACTTCACTGCAACTCCCATGGCTGTGCTGGTTGAGGAATTCTGGGTATCGCAACCAATAGATCTTAAAGAGTTGGAAGGAAACACAAGGACTATCTAGTCCAGTGGTTCCCAACCTTTTTTTGACCAGAGACCTCTCTCCAACATTAATACCAAAAGGGTTACGCATCGGTTTTTGGCCTCAGGAGTGAGAAGGGCATGGTACAAATGTAAATAAAATAAACTTTAGATCCAGTTTAGTTATTTGGGGTGCTGATTCAGAAAATTGCATTGGATAGACCACACCAGCTCCAGTTACACAACATATGCCATCCAGTAGTTGCCATCTGCTTGCCCACAGAAAACCATATTTCCTAATTTAGAGCTGATGTGGTAGTAGTAATCTTTCCTGGGTAGTTAGCCTCTCCTCTCCTGACATCTCTATTGCTTTGACACTATAAAAGAGTTTTGCAAGACCAGTCACTCTCATTGCCAGGTTGTTTCAAGGCAACGGTGTAGTAATGCTGAGGCCACAGACCATATTTTCATTCTTGTGGACCATTGGTGGTCCACAGACTACAGGTTGGGAACCACTGATCTGCCATGCAGAAGTACACAACTAAAACAGCCTTGAAAGATGTCCATCCAGCTTTGGCCATAAAACACCAAAGATGGGCGAGTCTGTGGATTTTTCCAAGCTCTTTCCTAGAACTTCAAACAAAAAGTGCATGTCACTTTCCTTCTGAAACGGCATTGTTTGGCTGTGGTTTTTTCATGATGTTTTCATTAAGAATGCATAAACTGTTTTTGTTAGATCAAGTTTCAGTCTAAGCAGGAAGAGTTTCAAGCAGTAGCCATTGAGATCCCTTTGAAAGCAGGCAACATGAAGAAAGCTCCTTCTGCTTAAGCCACCAGGAAATCTGGAGGTCCACCTTGGCATTGTTCTCTGCATGGACCTTCCCACCCCAGCATTTTCTCACGTATCTGTCTTTTAAGGCTGTTGCTGATACTGGCTTTCTGTGGCGGTGAAGAAATCCTCCAGGATGCTCTGATTGGACTCAAAGGTGGGGCGGTCTTCTGGCTTCTTTTTCCAGCACCGCAACATGATGTCATAGAGTTCAGCTGGGCAGGTCTCTGGACGGGGCATGTGGTAGCCCCGCTCGAGGGCACGCATCACTTCCTGGTTTGACATCCCTGGATTATTAAAACAGATAAGACATGTGTATGAATGGGTACAACAGGCATGGCCAAATTTGGGCCCTCTGGGTGTTTTGGACTTCAACTCCCACAATTCCTAACAACCTGTAGGCTGTTAGGAATTGTGGGAGTTAGTCCAAAACAACTAAAGTCCATAACAACAAGTTATACACAACTTTGGTGTTGTGTATAAACAACACAAAAGAAGGAGACTCCACCATCATCCCAAGAAGTTTGATTTCACTATCAGATAGCATTTTATGTCAGGAAGGTTCTTCATAATGTTTAGTCAGAATCTCTTTTATTGTCATTTCAATCCATTGGATTGGGTCCTATCCTCTGGAGCTTCAGAAAACAAGCTTGCTCTAGGGACCACCAAACAGCATTGTCCAAATAAAATCAAGGAACATGAAAGACACTGCAGACTACTTCAACCAGAGAAGTCAGCCATAGCAGAGCACCTGAGGAACCAACCTGGACACAGCATATTATTTGAGAACACAGAAATGCTGGACCACTCTCACAACCACCATGTCAGACTACACAGAGAAGCCATTGAAATCCACAAGCATGTGGACAATTTCAACAGAAAGGAGGAAACCATGAAAATGAACAAAATCTGGCTACCAGTATTAAAAAAACTCTAAAATTACAACAGCAAAACAGAGAGGAAACAATCAAGGACATCTAATCACCTCTCAACAAAAGATTGCCCCAGGTACTAACAAGCCACACCAAACAACTGCCAGGCCATCAAATGCTAATGAAGATGGTCAGTTGAAACATTCACACCTAGCTCCAACAGACAAGAGTTCTTTGTCCCACCCTGGTCATTCCACCCATTTTCCTAGTTCCAACAGACCTCACTACCTCTGAGGATGCTTGCCATAGATGCAGGCGAAACGTCAGGAGAGAATGCCTCTAGAACATGGCCATATAGCCCGAAAAAAACCTACAACAACTCAGTGATTCCGGCCATGAAAGCCTTCGACAATATAAGCTTGCTCTATCTTGCACATGATGACAGGCCTAAAGATAGCTATTGTGTCTTCTCCATGCTAAGTATAACTAGCTCTCTAAGCCATTCCTTGGTTTCCAGACCATTTAATTCCCCTTTTAACCATTTAGTCACCCTTCTCTTGTCCATATCCACAGAATAACAACAACAACAACAACAACAACTGAGAAACAACCGAGAAACAACTGGAAAAGCTGACAGAATATGAGGATTTAAAGATTGAACTGCAAAGACTCTGGCACAAGCCAGTCAAGGTGGTCCCAGTGCTGATGGGCACACTGGGTGCAGTGCCTAAAGACCTTGGCCTGCACTTAAACACAATTGGTACTGACAGCTGCAGAAGGCCACCTTACTGGGATCTGCACGCATTATTTGCCGATACATCACACAGTCCTAGACACTTGGCCAAATTTGGCCAAACTTGGGAAGTGTCCGATGTGTGATCCAATAGAACAGCCAGCAGAGTGTCTGCTGTGGACTCATCTTGGGTGGACTCATCTGCAAGTCCTGTTCAAAAGACAATTATTACAGGCCCAGCGCGTGACAGCACAGGGACCATGAGCCAAGTCTTTGTCAGGGGTTCAATGCAGTCACAGAACTCCTGTTCTTGCAGAAGTGACTCTATTAGTTCCAGTTAAGGAACCAGGTATCCAAAAACACTGTTGTTGTGGTCTTCTGCCCAAGCAACAAAACACAGAGAGACTTTTGTTCTTCCCCAAATGAGCAAGAAGGCTTCTCTTCCTCCTTTGTTGCAGCAGTATACAAAGTATATACAAAATATACAAACTTTGCAGCTTTTTCTTCCTCACTACTCACATCAGCAATTATCAAGCACACTCTCCAATTATCCCTCATGTGACTTAATCAATATAACTACAATCTATATACTATTCCCATTGCATTAATCACCACACCCTAATTACAGTGGCTTAACTCTTTTACAGATGGTTAGACCAGAGGTATTAACTGTGCTGTCACTTAGAAAATGTTAGGTAATTTCCACATCCTGACAGTAATATCTACACCTCTGACAATCCTTTCCCCTAGGTTTGCTACTTTTGATCTAAAGCTTGGAAGAGTACGATTTTTGGGCTGCGATTCCTAGAATCCACCAGCCAGTGGATGTTGGTTCTGACCTACTCCGTGATGATCTATGGCAGCTTCGCCTAACCTGGCAGCCTTCCAATGTATTTGGGGGGCCACTAATCCTCACCCATCCAGATTTATTTATTTATTTATTTACGACATTTATATGCCGCCCTTCTCACCCCGAAGGGGACTCAGAGCGGCTTACAAGATATATTTTCATACAATATATTATATTATTAGCATAGTACAATATCAGTATTATGTATTACTATATTGTACTACACCATTATATAGTAATACTAGCCGTCCCCTGCCATGTGTTGCTGTGGCCCAGTCTGTGTATATGTGTTTTGTGTGTGTATATATGTGTTTATGTCTTGTATATATTTGTGTATATGTGTATATATGTGTGTTTGTGTGTATATATGTGTGTGTGTGTATTTATGTGTGTATAAGTGTGTATATATTTGTGTATTTGTGTTTATATATGTATGTATGTGTATATTGTGTATATGTGTGTGCTTGGGCATATGCATATATGTGTGTATATATGTGTGTATGTATGTGTATATGTATATGCATGTAGGTGTATATATGTTTATGTATATGTGTTTATTTGTGTGTACTTGCGTATATATATGTGTGTGTGTGTCTGTATGTATGTGTGCATGTGTATAGGTATATTTCTGTGTTTATATGTGTATATGTATATTGTGTATATGTGTGTGCTTGTGTATATGCATATATGTGTATTTATATATGTGTATGTATGCGTATATGTGTGTAGGTGTCAAGAATAGGGCTCCACAGCCACCTACGAATCCACAAGGAAACCCATCATGGAAGACCATCTTACTCGTCCAACGAGGGATCGCCTAAGTAGTAAGTAAGTAAGGTGTATATATAGGTGTGTATATGTGTATATTTCTGTGTGCTTGCATACATGTGTGTCTGTATGTATGTGTGCTTGTGTATATGTGTATGAACGTATGTGTATATGTATATATGGTTTAATTTGGGGGTTTTAAAGTCCGTTCTGCTGGGGTTTTTTGTGTGTTTTTAGGGGTGATGGACACTCATTGGCGTGATTGGTGTCTTGTGGCCAAATTTGCTGCCAATTTGCCCAGTGGTTTTTGAGTTATGTTAATCCCACAAACGAACATTACATTTTTATTTATATAAGATTATTAGTAATATTACATGTAATACAAATATATAATTATAATATCATATTATTAGTATTATATTGCATTACATTATAATATTATAAATATTGTATGTATATACAATATATTACATTACATTATTAGCATTGCACAGGAGACAAGGTTCAGGGAGCACCAGGTTGGGACATGTTCATCCAGTGCAATTCCCAGAGCCATCGTTCACCCCGTCTCCTTTCCACAAAGGGCTCCCACTCTCTCCAAGCCCTAAAACCAAGAAATCCAGAGCTTTATGCTCCACGAACCTGGGTAAGGGGTCCGTCCGTAAGTAATGATCTCCATCAGAAGAATCCCAAAAGACCAGACGTCAGATTTGATAGTGAAGGAGCCGTAGTTGATGGCTTCCGGTGCAGTCCATTTGATGGGGAACTTGGCACCTGTCCAATGAGAAAAGAGTGAAAGAGGGTAGAGATTCAGTTGAAAAATAGCATTATTGTTGTTATTAAGATTGGATTGTTGTATGTTTTTTTTTCTTTTTTTCCAAGTTAATTTTTATTGAAAGGGTATATAGTTACATGGAAAGTAGGGGGATATTGTGGAGGAGATAGAAAAGTAGGAAATAAAGTAGAACAAAAAATACCGGAGTATGAAGAAAATGGAAAAAATTAGAGTGCTTGTCCCTAGGGTGTGCAGGTCCCCTCCAATAAAAAAGAGGGGGAGAAAAGAAAAGGGAAAAACAAAGAAATGGAAGCACTTCCATCTATTCTTTGAAGATCTTCTGTGAATTTTTTCCACAATAGTGTTAAGAGTTGCTCCCCTATTTTGGTTCTTCTTTAACTTGTTTTCTCCTTCAAGAAATGAGCTCTATTTTTCATTGTTTAAGGTAACATTTTACCAGGAATTTTGGAATATGGTACATAATGACATACAAAAGATTCCCAAAATACAAATAAAAAAGGAACCAGACTTTGAAGGAGAGAAAAACAAGGATATAATCTTCAACTACTTAAGCACCGCAGCCCAAATTGTATATGCAAAGAATTGGAGACAGAAAGAAATAACTCTAAGAGAAGATTGGCAAAATAAAATACTGGAAATAATGAACATGGACGAACTAACTTATTGTATTGTCGAAGGCTTTCATGGCTGGAATCACTAGGTTCTTGTAGGTTTTTTCGGGCTATAGGGCCATGTTCTAGAGGCATTTCTCCTGACGTTTCGCCTGCATCTATGGCAAGCATCTATGGCTACCTCTGAGGATGCTTGCCATAGATGCAGGCGAAACGTCAGGAGAAATGCCTCTAGAACATGGCCCTACAGCCCGAAAAAACCTACAACAACCTAGAACTAACTTATTGGCTATCGCCGAACGAAGGAATTCCAAAGAAGCACACAAACTGGGACTTGGTAAAAAGTTACCTTAAACAATGAAAAATAGAAGTTTTTGTAGGTTTTTCAGGCTATGTGGCCAAGTTCTAGAAGCATTCTCTCCTGACGTTTTGCCTGCATCTATGGCAAGCATCCTCAAATCATTAAGGTTATTTTTACCCCTCTGTTCAGCTATTGAGGGTTATACAACAGCACGCAAGTGACCAGGGGCGGCTCAACCCATTACGCAAAGTAAGCATTTGCAGTATAGTTGATTTTGCCCAGGGGCACTCTTGAGGTGCTCTTGGGGGAAAATAGACCTTGACATATGTGAGTTGTAGTTACTGGGATGTATAGTTCACATACAATCAAAGAGCATTCTGAACTCCACCAATGATTGAATTGAACCAAATATGGCACACAGAACTCCCACGACGAACAGAAAATATATATCAGTGATTGGTTGGCGGGTGGGGGGGGCACCAAAATACTGTTTGCTTACCGTTGAAAATTACCTAGGGCCGCCTCTGCAAGTGACAAATACAATTTTAAAGACAGCTGTGCAGGTATATAAATAAAAGCAGAAGGAGGAAATTGCAGTTTGCAATAATGGCACAGATTCTTCCTTCCTTCCTACCTTCCCGGGCTGTGTATTCGTTATCCTCAATCACTCTGGCCAGGCCGAAATCTGCAATTTTGCAAACCAGTATTCCCGATACTAGGATATTGGCGGCCCTCAAGTCCCGATGGATGTAGTTTCTCTGTTCAATGAAAGCCATGCCTTCAGCAATCTGCAGCAAGAGGAGGAAAAGGCATCTGTTACAAAAGGGCGGCAGGTTGCAAAACTGGCTAGGAGACATCATCTTCATACATTTTATTTGCCCTTTAATGATTAGTTTGATTTTCAGTTTTACGCCACAGACATAACGTTATTGCGTAGTGTCTCGAAGTTTCATGCACGTAAGAAATGACATTTCTAGGACAAAACAATTGGGTTAAGTTTCAACCGTGTTAATATAACCAGTTCTAAGCACTAAATAAGCAAAGGACACAAACACATAGATAGTACGCTCTCCAAAGAAACACAATATTTATCCTTGCAGGAACACAAAAGCAAAGCCTTCCTGACAGAGGGCCATCCAGCATCTGTTCAAAATCCTCCAGAGGCAGCAGCAAACAGCTCTTGCCATCAGGAAGGTATCTCTAATGGTTCCCATGGACCACCAGTGGTCCACAAAAACTAAAACATGGTCCGTGTGTTGTAGTTCAGCATGCTGACAGAGTTGCTACTCCTAGTAGCAGAGGGGAAAGGTCTCCTCGGGAGTCAGAGGGAGAGCGGCAGCGTCAGCGCATTCGAGAAATCCTCATGGCTCCAAGTGATTCCGATACGTTTCCTGGCTTCTCAGATTACGACATGGAGAGTGGGGAAGGGAGTAGAGGAGTAAAGAGAACTGCTCGTGAGCCAGAGTCATAGGGGGAATTGCAAAGGAAGTGTATTCGGGAGATACTTTGTGCACCAACCGATGAAGACGACTTTTTGGGTTTTGAACAGAGTTCTGGGGCTGAGAGTAGCATGGAGGGGGAAGAGTTGGATTGGACCCGTGTGCAAAACATAAGGGACATCTGCAACCAGCCCACCTCTAGCGAGGAATTTGAGGGGTTCACTGGGGACTGGCAGCCAGGAGATTCTTGGCAGGATCTAAACACCAATGATAATTGGCAGAGGTGGAGGGATGGGCACTCAGCTGCGGCTTTGGGAGCAGGTGATAGTGATGACGAGAGGGTGGGGAGCTCATCAAGCTCTGGTGATGATTTGTGAGATATAAGGGGGTTCTGTTGGCACATTTAGTTGCAGGAAGCAAAGTGTCTTATGGGACGTATTCTTTGTACTGCCAACTCTCACCCTTGAGTCCTGGGCTTTAGCCTCGTGTGTTCCTGAACCTCGGTTTCTCCAGCGTTTCCAGCGTTTCAGCTTCACTCTACTTTGGATTGACCACGGACCGGTTTGACTTCGCTTTCAGGATTTCTGGACTTTGCTTATTAATATCTTAGTGACTCTAACTACTTTTTGTTATGAAAATACATTTTTCCAGCTTTAAAGACTGTGTTTGTGCTCTGTTTTGATTTTCAAGCGAATTGCTGCATTTTTAGTTTAATCCGGATTAAGAGTCTACACTATAATCCAGATTATATTTCAGTTTGCCCTATTGAGTCATTTTTGGTGCCAAATTACTCATTGGACCTTCTGCCCTACCGTTAAGTGCGTTTTTGGTTCTTTTGCTTTCAATAAAGCTGTGTTTGAACCTTTATTTTGTGCCTGGCATTGTTTGCAAGCATCTGGGTCTTGACACCGTGGCCTCACCATTACTACATCGTTGCAACACGAGCATCTGGTTTATCTTAAAAGATCTCAAAAGATTTGAAGGGAGGAAGATAGTTTTCCGTTTCTTTGAAGTTTGGGGGTGCATGTGAACTGTAGAATTAACTTCACATTAACTTCCATAGAATCATAGAATCCTAGAATTGGTGACCCATCCAGTCCAACCCCATTCTGCCAAAAAGCAGGAAAACTGCATTCAAAGCACCCCTGACAGATGGCCATCTAGCCTCTGTTTAAAAGCCTCCAAAGAAGAAGCCACCACCATGGCTCAATGCTATGAATGCCTGGGATTTGTAGTCTGGTGAGGCATCAAAACTCTCCGGCAGAAAAAGCTCAAGGTTGCTAAACTACAACTCTCAGGATCCGAGAGCATTGAGCCACAGCAGGTCAAGTTGGATCAAACTGCATTCGTTCTACAGCATAGATGCACCCTAAGATGCCAAGTCGTGGATTCAAATGGCAAGAGAAGAGTTTCCACCTAAGCGTTAAGAAGACTTGCTTTACTGTAAGAACAGTTCAGTTGTGGAGCACGCTGCCTCAGACGGTAGCAGCAGTTCTTCATTTTTGGAGGTCTTTATACAGAGGTCAGGTGGGCATCTTTCTGGAGTGCTTTAGTTGTGCCTTCCTGCAGAGTGGAATGGGGTTGGACTAGATATCTCTTGGGGTACCCTTCATCTGTGTAATTCTAAGTCCGTGAAGTGTTGAAAATGAGAAGGAAGAAGGAGTTAACTGTCAGTTCAGCCAAGCTAAACACGATGGATGGATGGCTGGCCGTGGCTGCACCTGCTCCTTTGAATGTTGACTTTGATGGGAGGAAGAAAAACACCGTCAGGGCAAAGGAACAAAGGGCTGTTTGTTCCAAGATTAGAGTGAGAACAGTTCCTCCTTTGGAGAGAATTAGATCGAAAAGGAGGAAAGCCCCTTGGACTTGTTCCAGGTTGCCTGTCCCACAGAAATTACACAACGCATCCTCACATAGACCCACTGCAAAGGGAAGGCAGCTTTGTATATGCAAATACTATGAGCTCTGCTGCTTTTAGCGTCTTAGGCTGCGTTTCGCCAAACCTTTTGCCCCTTTAATTAATATATTCTCTATCTATCTATCTCTATCTGAAATGCCAGCAGTGCTTGGGTAGTAAACTAATTTTGCATTTCAGTCTGAATTTTATTTATTTATTTATTTACGATATTTATATGACACCCTTCTCACCCTGAAGGGGTCTCAGAGCGGCTTACAAGATATATATACATGCAATATATTATGTTATTAGCATAGTACAATATCAGTATTATATATTACTATATTGTACTATAACATTATATTGTAATATTATTAGTAATATTACATGTAATATAAATATATAATCATAATATCATATTATTGTTATTAGTATTTGTTCTGGCACGGCTGTGCCAGGGGTTTGAATCCCCTTTTTCTTTTCTTTTTTTTGCTTGTTTGCATGAATTCCTGAAGGCTATGCACTTTGCAATTTGGTAGCTTCTTCCAAATTGCAGTAATAGGGCCAGCAACCTGTCAATCACTGTTGCAGCCTTTAGATCCGCCCCTTTCCCCAGGGTTTTGGAGGGAAAAGGGACCTTTAGCTCAGTTATCACGGAGAAGCCTTTCCAACAGGACGTGTGTAGATTCTCCCACCTTCGTTTCTCACAAACTTCGAGGGAAAGCAGTTCTACAGCTTTACTAAGAAATACAGCCAGCTTTGCTGGAAGGTAAAGGACACCAACTGGAAAATCTACGAAGTCTTGGCCGGTAAGGTCTACTCGGGTTACACATAAAGGAAATTGGAACCGGGAGTAGGGCCCCACGCCAGCCTAAGAACAGATTGCCCAGGGAAGAGTCAAGGATTTCCTTTATAGAAGAAAGAAACAGTTCTTGAAGCAAGTTGCCTGTCTCTTGTGGGCAGATTAAGAAAGCTACCAGTTTTCCAGAGTTTTAAAGTATTTGATTGATTTGTTGAAGATTTAAGCATTAATAAAGAACCTTGTTAAACTTTCTAAGCTTCTAAAGACTTTGTATAGGGAAATCCATAGGGCCTCTCAGCTGAGGCACCCCGGGAGTCCTGCTGGGCATATAGAGACCACATCCTGTTAATAGACAATTGCTACAGGCCCAGCGTGTGACAGCACAGTATTAGTATTATATTGCATTACATTATAATATTTTATGTATATTTTACAGCCAAGGAGCTGAACTCTTGTGTGCATTCAAATGTTTTCCAATTTACTGTGATCTTAATTAATTAATTAATTAATTAACAGCATTTATATTTTGCCCTTCTCACCCCGAAGGGGAATCAGAGCAGACCACAGAACACATACACTGCAAACATTCAATGCCATTCAACAGACACAACAAACAACAGATAGAGGTATATGTTGGCATTTTTCCCAACTTCGATATCCTGGAGGTTGTGCTTGATTCTGGCCACAGGGTCTTGCTCCATCCTCTATGATGAAGGGCCTTTGATCACACACTTCCTCCTTTCTTTGATCACAGGCATTTTCTGGTATTTCCTAATCACTCAGAGCCCACAGCTGTTTTCAAACTGCTTAGGTCAGTGGTTTTCATCCTGGGGGCCTACAACTCCCAGAAAACCCAGCCAGTTTATCAGCTGTTAGGGATTCTGGGAGTTGAAGGACAAAACATCTGGGGACCCACAGGATGAGAACCACTGGCTTAGGTGGACAGTGAGCTGGGCAGAAGACTGGGTGCTCACCGACCCAAGCTTCGAACTGCCAACCTTTCGGATAGTGTGATCTATTGCTGCTGGTGATTAACCAGCTGTGCTATAGCCTGGCCCAGTCACAATCATGGGGTTTTCTTGGCTGGATTTCTTCAGAGAAGGTTTGCCTTTGCTACCCTTTGAGGTTGAGAGAGCGAGCGACTTGCTATATATCACCCACTAATAAAAAAATAATAATAAAACTGTATTTATATACCACTCTATCTCCCCGGGGGGACTCAGGGCGGTTTCCAAGCAACAACGTCAAAACATACAGAGTCACAATATGAACAAAAAAATAACCATAACAGCATCATAAGCATGGAATTACCCAACAACACATAAATATTAAAAGAAAAAAATCCTGCCTGCTTTTCATGTCTATTTGTTAGGGCATGGAAAAGGAATGGGTCAAAACAATTAAAAAAGGCTGGGTCAAGACTGATACAAATTGAAATAAGATGGGACCGGCATTTGGGTACAGTACTGTAATAAGTAAATGACAAAAGCAGGGACGGGCTGTTTCCATGGGCCTATTAGGAGAATGACCAGGGTAATATGTAGGGGGCTAGGTCGTGTCCGGACAGTGTCAGGTCACTCTCAAAGGTTTGTTGAAACCACCAAGTCTTCAAACTTTTATGAAAAGAGGGGAGGGATGGGGCCTGTCTTATTTCCCTTGAAAGGGCATTCCAGAGGCGGGGGGGCCACCACCGAGAAGGCCGTCTCTCTCATCCCCACCAACTGTGCTTTTGACGATGGTGGGAGCGAGAGGAGGGCCTCCCTGAAGGATCTTAGAGTTTGTGCTGGTTCATAGATTTATTTATTTATTTCGGTTGCTTCTACCCCGCCCTTCTCACCCTGGAGGGGACTCAAAGCGGCTTACAAAAGCAAGGCACAATTAGATGGAGATGCGATTGCGAAGATCACTAACTTTCCATGGCTGAACCAGGTCTCCAGGGCTTGACTCATTCTCCAAGCTAAAATGCATTCATCTCCACTCATATAGACTTGTTGATTTGGACAGTTCCTTTAAAGTTCAGACCGAAACCCAAAGTGGATTTGTCTCATCACTGACAGAGGAATGGAAACTGAACTAAAGTGGGAAATGGACACTGAATGAATAACATGGAAGGGTTTTTTGGGAGGTGGCAAAATTCTGCACGCACTACTTTTGCGTGCAGAATGTGGTACAAGATTCAGCCACCAGCTTCTCCATCTCAGGCTGGGAAAGAACCTGGTCAGAAACCTCGGACAGGAGCGTTTTGACAGCCAAAATGTTTGAGGAACTGTAACAGCTCCACCGTGTGCAAAGGTTAAAACATTTGGTGGTTGCTTATCTTAGAAAAAAGGGAAGTAAGAGGAAGTAAGATAGAGATGCATCAAATTATGTCCTGCGTAGAGTGTGCAGCAAAGAGGGGGGCAGCTTACTTTTTGCTTCTCTAGAGGCCAGGACACAATGGAGCCATGAATACAAATTGAAGGAATAGATTCCACTTAAACATTAGGAAAAAAAACCTTATGAATGTTAAAAGCTGTTCATCAGTGGAATTTGCTGCCTTGGAATGTAATGGAGTCTCCTTCTCTGGAGGAGACTGGGTGACCATCTGCTGGGAGTGATTTGATTGTGTCCTGCATGGCAGAAGGGGGTTGGACTGGATGGTTCTTGGGGTCTGTTCTAACTCTATGATTATATTACTCTAGTGGTCCCTTCAACTCTATATTTTTACAATTTATCAATGCCAATCTCCAATGGGAGCGAGGGATCCTGCAGCAGCCTCATACCTGGGCAGAGAAGTCAATCAATTTTGGTAGCTGCACGCTATGTCCTTCATCGCTTTTCAGGAAGTCCAGCAAGCTTCCTATAGGGAGGAAACGAGAAATAAGAGACCTCTTGAAGATAAACAAGACCAATTTGGGTGCAGTTCAGTCTATTTCATCAGAAGAAGAGGAAAACGAACAGGAAACAACCTCTGGATCACAATTGACTGGCAGAACCAGAAATGCCAACTCTCAGAATCTTTATGAGGCTGGTGAGATTCTCTGAGTTGTTGTAACCTCTTGTCTTTATATTTCCAAGATCTAGTAAATTCATATATGCTCTGATTCAAATCCTAGCAAAACTTTTAAAGGGAGAAGAATGTTGAGCGAGTGGGCTTATTAACAAAAGACCCTCCTCAGAAATGTACAGCAGAGAAATTTATCAGCAGCAGTGTGACCAGCACCAGTAGCCCAAAGTGATAACAAGAACAAAACCACATAGACCAATGTTATCTTTTCCATAGGAGACTTTTCTTTATAGCAAAATAGTACGGTTGCACTATTTACAAAAACAAGGTTTCCATAACACAAATAAAGTTCAGCTTTCACACTGGAGCTTCACACATGAGGCCTTCTCATACTGAGGGCTCTCTAAGACTAAGGCCTACCTCACACAGAGGCTTCGCTCACAGACTAAGGTCAACCTCACACAGAGGCTTCTCACACAGGCTAAGGCCTACCTCACATTGTGAGGCCTTCTCTTACAGACTAAGGCTTACCTCACACTGTGAGGCCTTCTCTCACACTGAGGCATTCTCTCACAGACTAAGGTCAACCTCACACAGAGGCTTCTCACCCAGACTAAGCCTTACCTCACACTGTGAGGCCTTCTCTTACAAACTAAGGCCTACCTCACACTGTGAGACTTTCTCTCACAAAGGTCTACCTCACACTGTGAGGCTTTCTCTCACAGACTAAGGTCTACCCCATTCAGAGGCTTCTCACATAGACAAAGGCCTACCTCACACTGTGAGGCCTTCTCTTACAGACTAAGACCTACCTCATACCTCACACTGTGAGACATTCTCTCACAGACTAAGGTATACCTCACACTGTGAGGCCTTCTCTCACAGACTAAGGTCTACCTCACACAGAGGCTTCTCACACAAAGGCCTACCTCACACTGTCAGGCATTCTCTCACAGACTAAGATATACCTCACATTGTGAGGCCTTCTCTCACAGACTAAGCCCTACAGAGGCTTCTCTCACAGGCTAAGGCCTACCTCATACTGTGAGGCCTTCTCACAGAGTGAAACCTTTCTCCCACTGAGGTTTACCTCAGACTGACAGCTACTAAGCTATAGGCACACCTGCTTGGATAGAACTGCAGCTTTTGCTGAGTCATTGCATCCATTTAACTCTTTCAATGCTTGACTCACATTTTTGTGATTAATTTTTAATATTTCTGACACAGAAAGTATCTGAAATCTTTCTCCATGGAGAACTGCTGCCTGCCAGTCATGCAAATGTCTGGAATGCAGTTGCCTTGTATGCAATCAGACCTTTGAAGCAATGTGTTATTGGTTCTAGTTACTTCTTTGGACAATGAGGACATGGCCAAGTTATTTTTTCCAAAAATAAGAAACAGGAATGAAGTCAGTACTGGTATAAGTGATAACTGTTTCAAGTAATATCCAAAATTGACAGAGGCATGCTTTCCAACCCAAAGGCATCTTATCATTGCCCAACTACACTTTTTTCCCAACTGCACGGTTTTGTCCCACTACATATTTTAAAATAATCCTTAAAATAATCCTCAGCAGCAAACGTTTTGCAGCATCTCATCGAAGAAGCAGTGTTGGAGCTCAGTCTGTGATTGTGTTTCAGGATCAGAGAGCTTTGGATGTGGAGAGTGATGTCAATGAGTTTCAAGATGGCAATGGTTTGGTCAATGATATTGATGCAGAGATTGACCAGGAGATCCCTGTTTAAAGTGTAGTTTCCCATGAGAATGTCCCTGTAGGGTGTGGGGATGATGGTGTGCTCCCTGAATTGCTACCAGAGAGTTCCCATGATTTGGAATTTGAAAACGGCTTGGTACATGGCCCAGCTGCAGAAATTAATGAGAAAATAGATAGACGGGAGGAGATTAGTCAAAACAGAAAAGCCGAACAGTGGCTTCGGTGTTCTGCCAGGCTCTGAGAGAAAAAGATAAAAGACTCTCAGCTAAAGCTAATTTCTGAGTGCTAGAGACATAGCTAACAAGGAGATAAAAGTCCCAAGTACAGGATATGTAGTCAGATGAAGCATCGTTTGGAATCAAGTCAAGATCTTGTCCTTGTTTCATGGAAGCTCTGCTTGGAAAGATTCATGTTTAAGAGCCTTTTGTTTCATGGCTTTGATTCTTAGATTCTATGCTTTTATATTCATGCCTTGGATTCATGTTTCCTGATTTCTTGCATTTTGTTTGGGAAGTTTTGACTTTGTTTTTATGGACTTTGCTGGACTATTACCCTGAACTACTTTGTTGTTGCTTATCTTTTTACTTAATTGGATTTACCTATTTATTTAAAGTGCTTTTTACTTTACTGCTCTTTAATTATATTCAATAAAAGGATTGTTTCCCTACTCAATTGTGTGGTGTTTAAAGTCAGAGGGCTTTTCCTGTTCTGGAGTGCAACACAAGGAAATGTGGAGGAAATGAATACAGTGGCAGGCACTAGCTTTCAGCTTGTTACTTACAAGAAAAAATTATAATCCCCTCCATTGCTTAAAAGGGGCAAGTTGCCTCCCTCACTTGTCCACAGGGCTTTCTGAAAGCCCAACCACAGCAATTTTCTCATCCTAATTCACATTGTATGGGAATTACAAACCACAAGGTGCTGGACTGCAATTCACAGCATGCTTCAATATGGGCTTTGCAAGTCAGGGGTGATGGGACTTGCAGCTGAACAAGTTCTGGAAGGCCATCTTGGGTTCCTTCCTGGCCTAAATCATGCAAGGAATTTTGCAATTCATTGTGGGAAAGCAGCTTAAATTTAGTACTCCAAGGGAGATGCTCTCAGGCAAAGTGAATGGCAGCCTAAATCCTTCAAGCATTAAGACTCCTTCAAAGCACGAGTTATCCTTTTTATCCCCTTCATTCTGGTCTATCTGAATTACCTCCCCTTCCTGTTTGGTTTCTATTATCTCTTCCTACAGGCTGCTCTCGGCACAGTTTCCGTGGCACACGCACATTTGTACACATAGTTAACAAAGGACAGAGGCCCTCCATTATACAGAAGGAAAAAGTAGCTGCTGGAATGAGTGTATTTAGGATAGGAAGCAAGGCTGTGTTTTCAGCTTCATGAAGGCATCATGAAGCCAGTCCTGAGATCATGCCTCAAGCCAATTTGGAGCAAGGGCAGTGCCTTTACTCGCCTCCCGTCCACAGCGCAGAATTATAGCAGCTTGAGACCACTTTAACTGCCATGATGCCATCCTATAGAATCCTGGGATCGCATTATATGCATTATATGTATGTAAATATACCATAATCTGAAATAATCCAAAACACTTCTGGTCCCAAACATTTAGATAAGGGAGAGTCAACATGTACCACTTTCCAAATCTTCAGTGGAATCTAGGAATTCTCATCCAAAATGCATCCTTTCCAAGCTCTATAGCCATATCCCAAAAGCTTCCTTTTGAACTATTTGTTTATATGCCATGGGACCCGAAGTGGCTTCCAAGCTAAAAATATCCACCCCAGATCAACTATCCCCAGTCCTGGGTCTTTACCTTTCTCCATGAATTCTGTGATGATGTAAATAGGCTCTTCCTTGGTCACGACAGCATTCAGCTTGACCAGTTTGTCATGCTGCAGGGTCTTCATGATGTTGGCCTCTTCCAGGAAGGCTTCCACGGACATGCTGCCCGGCTTCATGGTCTTCACGGCAACTTTTGTGTGCTTGTTGTAGGTGGCTGGAGGAGAGAAAGGGATGCTGCAAAATGGCAGAATCACACAGGATCTCCCTGGAATACACTTACAGGATCACAATACAGCCATCCTCCCAAATTTGTGGTTTTAAATTTGGTGGATTTGGTTATTCACAGATTTGATTTCAATGTCCCAGCCTATGAATATTTAGGTCCACCTGTGTGAATCTTTGGCCAATGTTGCACTTTGGCAATGAAACACCTTTTCATCCAGCACCACACCTGAGACCAAGAGTTCTATCTAAGAACGTTTATTAAAGAAAGCAGGCAAAAGGGGGAAAGGCGATTCCAAAAGAGTCAGAAAAATAGCAAATACAGAAGTAGCAGGAATCCAAAAAAAGTCAGAGTAGATAAAGTGAAGAACCCCAAAATCCACAGCGACACTGCAAGCATAAACCCATAAATAAGGCAGCAAGAACTTTTCCAAGGTAAACCTTTCCAGGAAACACAGGCATGAACTTGAACAGGAAACTTGAAGATACTGGAAACTTGAGAGCTGAGACAGCCATCCTTTGGCAACGTTGTCTCCTCTGAGATTGTAAGGCCAACATCACTTAATTTAAGGTAGTAGCCATGAGGTCATGCCGAATGCACCTGGACTTCAAGGTCTTCTCACATTCTCTCAGACAATTGAATTAGACTATTCTTCACTCCTTTCATTCTCAAACCTAATCTGTCCTCATGAGAAAACTCCCCATCGGCCATAGGCTGATTCCCAAGAGAACTTGTTTCACTATCTCTGGTTGCTGGGTAGGCTGTTAGGAATTGTGGGAGTTGAAGTCCAAAACACCTGGAGGGCTCAAGTTGGCCCATGCCTAGGGTACTGCATTTCTTGTAGTACAAGGCCAACAACCAGTTGTGTCTTCTTCTTACCCATCCAGACTTCCCCAAACTGTCCAGCTCCCAGTTTCTTCTCCAGCTTCAGGGATTCCCGGGGGATTTCCCAGGCATCTTTCTCCCAAGGTTTCTCAGGCTTTGGCGCAACACACGGGTTGGTCAGCACTTGGCAAAGCCCATCGCTTTGGCCTGAAAGAGATCAAGGAGGAATAGAAGTGATATACACCTAAAAAGGTTGACTAGATACAGGTCCTCATTTGCCTCTACCGGATGCTGATGGTTTTCAGTCCTGAGAGTCAGCAGCATGTCTAGTCTTTGCGTACTTTCTAGCTTTAATAACAACAACAACAACAACAACAACAACAACAACAATAAAAACTTTATTTATACCTTGCCACCATCTCCCCAAAAGGACTCGGGGTGGCTTACATGAAGCCAAGCCAGTCAAATACGAATACAACAATACATCAACAAACAAGCAAGCAAAGAGCTTTGTCCATTACTTATTTATTTTTTAAAAACATTTATATTCCGCCCTTCTCACCTCGAAGGGGACTCAGGGCAGAGCACAGCATACATACGGCAAACATTCAATGCAACACAAATTTTTATATACATACATAAACATTAAAAACATTTATCAAAATATTAAAACTGTCCTAGTCATCCACATCAAGTCTAATTGGCCTGGTAATCTTTCCTATTGTTACTTTCTTGCCCTGTCCCGAAAGCTTGGTGTGAAGGAGCCTGTATATTAGTGCTATTAATTGTAAAGGCTTGGGCACTAATCTGCAACGATGCCACCAAATTGTAAGGATGTATAAATATAATTGCTACCAACATGCAAAGAGTGTTGGTAAAAGGAGACACCTCTTTGTGAGGGCTTATTAAATTGATAGCACAACCAATAACTTGTAATATGGATTTGGTCTTTCTTCAATATGTAGCGTGACTTGACTTGGAAAGGAATGGTAACATAGGCTTGACTTTAAAAAGAAACTGTAATACGTTTATTGAGGCACAGAAGCTTGATGGTTTCAAAGTGTCCTTTCTCTTAGAGGTACAGATCTTCAAAGGTTACATTCAAAACAGTTCTTAAATAACTCTTAGGAGGTCTAATTCTTCTAACAAACAAGCCTCAAACTTAGTGTTGAGATTAACTTCACAATTCAGCAGCAGATCAGTTGCACAACTTCAGTGCTTTCCAGTAGCTTCTTCCTGCACAGTATTTTCAGTCAACTGCTCCCACAAACTGCAGTCACTCTGGAACTCTTTTACAGACACTTGAGCACATGTCCGGCCATTGTCAGTTTTACCATTGTCTTTTCCCCAGTCTAGATGACATTACAAACTTATCACAGCATACAGTTACATCTTGTCTTAGCAGACAGGTTCTTTTAATTACATATAGCCTTCGACGAACAACTTCACAGCACAAGGAGAAATATACACTGTACATGACTTCCTTATATACAATTCTATACAATTACACATAGCAGTCTCTGATTGGTTCCCAACTCATTAACTTAACTCAGACCCAGGATTACATCATTCACAATCACCTGGACTAGGCCAGAACACATTCCCCAAATGATTCCCTATAACAGTTAATGCATGACTCAGTATTTCCAATAGAAGCCCATTAGCAGTGCATGACTCAGCTATATTACATTACAATACATTGTAAAACCTGACACTTAGTTCTTTTAAAAAGATGTTTCTTTCTTTAACAGATTGTTTCAGGCACACGCTTATTATTTATTTATGACGGTTCTGTTACAATCAAGATGCTTATTAGGGCTTCTCCTCTTTTTCCACAACCGTTACTTTTGAGATAAATAAGTCACTCGACTTATCTAAACTATATTGGCTCAAAGCCAAAACCTTCCTGATTCTTAATACCAAAAAATCAGCCTTCCCCTGTCATTCTTTAACTACAAAATCCTCACTGGTTCACCACATACAACAGAACCAACCACCTCTGCAGTTCACCGACCACAGACTGACTGCTTTAAAATGGCTGCTCTGCCAAGTGGCAGTTGGCTCCGCCCCTATCTCCATAGCAACTCAGCTCAAAGCGAGCTAAGCTGGCTACCATCCCCCAATACTATGCAACATTATATACTTATCCTCACAAACACTTATCTATCTATCTATCTATCTATCTATCTATCTATCTATCTATCTATTTACAGCTTTTATATTCCGCCCCTCTCACCCCGCAGGGGACTCAGGACAGATTACAGTGTACATATATATAGCAAACATTTAATGCCATTTTTTGACATACAAACATATACAGACATACACAGAGGCTATCTATAACAATACATAACTGTAGATAAAAAATTACACTTCATCACACTTGGTCCCACAGCCAAGTTTTGACCATCCTTCTAAAGGACAGGAGAGAGGGGGCCGACCTGATCTCACCAGAAAGGGAGTTCCATAGCCGGGGAGCAATCACCAAGAAGGCCCTGTCTCTCGTCCCCACCAATCGCGCCTGTGACATTAGCGGGACAGAAAGCAGGGCCTCCCCGGAGAATCTTAATCTCTGTTATGATTCATAGGGAGAGATGCCTTCGGACAGGTAATTTGGGCCGGAGCCGTTCAGGGCTTTATTATTATTTATTATTATTAACTTTATTTGTACCCCGCTAGCATCTCCCGAAGGACACGATGCGGCTTACAAAGGCCAAGGCCTCAATAAAACAACAACATAACGAATACACAACTTAAAGCAACTCAAAACATTAAAGCAATAACAAAACAATAAAAAACAATACACCATAACACAATAAAACTAGGGCCGAGCCAAATGTGATGGGTACATATTAAAAAGTGCTGGGTGTGACAGATGGTATGTCGGAATTTAGGGTAAGTGCAGTGTGCAGGCAATCTTTGAACTCCGATAAAGTGCTTCTGGGACATATTGCTGGAGTTTTCCTATTCTGGAAAGACACATCGGAACAGCCAGGTCTTCAAGCTCTTCCTCTTTATAGGCCAAAGCCAGCACTTTGAATTGTGCCCGGTAGCAAACTGGCAGCCAGTGGAGCTGGCGTAACATAGGAGTTGTGTGCTCCCTGTATGCCACCCCAGTTATTAACCTGGCTGCCTCTCATTGGACTATTTGAAGCTTCCAAGCAATCTTCAAGGGCAACCCCACGTAGAGTGTGTTGCAGTAGTCTATCCTAGATGTAACAAGAGTGTGGACCACCATGGCCAAGTCTGAATTCCCAAGGTATGGGTGCAGCTGGCGCACAAGTTTTAGTTGTGCGAACGCTCCCCTGGCCACCGCTGTAACCTGGGGTTCCAGGCTCAGTGATGAGTCCAGGAGGACCCCCAAGCTGCAAACCTGTGCCTTCAAGGGGAGTGTGACCCCATCCAGCTTAGGTTGTGACCCTATACCCTATTCGGCCTTGTGACTGACCAGGAGGACCTCTATCTTGTCTGGATTCAACTTCAATTTGCTGTGACCATCTGGATGATGGTCACAGCGGCCAGGCACTGGTTCAGGACTTGGACAGCCTCCTTAACATCCGTACCATCTATCAGAGATTGACAATATGTTTAAGTTGGGTTATGAGTCCTAATTCTAAACATGAAAAGAACACCCCAAATTACCAAGGTGTTCTTACCTTTATAATGGGCAACTAATTCCTGGAGGCTGCTGAAGGTGTTCCGAGGGGAGATGTAGAAGCCCCCGCTGTCCAGCGTCCGGATCTTGTAATGCTTCACGATGTCCACCCTGCTGCTGTTGTCAAAATCTCTTACAGATAAGGAGTAACTCCCTGTGAAAAGAGGAAAAGGACAATGTTTTCTCCAGTCTCTCAGACCATGGAAATCTTTTTCATAAGGATCTACAATACGACCCCCACATGCGTAGGGGGCATTTTCCTGGAAGTGTAAAACCAAAATAATAGCAATTAATAGCTTCTGGAGAAAGCCTAATATGGAATTGCCTGAAAGGCCTAGGAAATTCCTAGGGAAAATACTTCTCTAGTATTTCTAGGTCTTCCAATGTGACTCCATACTCAGCTTCCGGTTTTTAATTGGCTTTACAAACCCTCACAGATATATTGTTTGAAATCATGTTCAACTGTTTTAACAAGTTTCAACATTGTGTTTTAATGTGTTGTCAAAGGTTTTCATGACCGCGATCACTGGGTTGCTGTGAGTTCTACTGGAACATGGCCACACAGCCCAAAAAACTAACAGCAACCCATTTTTTTGTTAAATTGTTTCATATGATTTTGGCCTTTTAAAATCACTTAAGAGTTTACACTGCTTTAAATGAGCCTTTTAAAATGGTGCACCGAGATCCTGGAAAATACAAATATTTTGATATATGAGAACATTAGGAAGAACTTCCAGACAGTGAGAGCCGTTCAGCAGTGGAACTCTCTGCCCCGGAGTGTGGTGGAGGCTCCTTCTTTGGAAGCTTTTAAGTAGAGGCTGGATGGCCATCTGTCAGGGGTGATTTGAATGCAATATTCCTGCTTCTTGGCAGGGGGTTGGACTGGATGGCCCAAGAGGTCTCTTCCAACTCTTTGATTCTATGATTCTATGATTCTATGAAAGTAAAAGTAAAGGTTTCCCCTGACATTAAGTCTAGTCATGTCAAACTGTGAGGGGTGGTGCTCATCTCCATTTCTAAGGCAAAGAGCCAGCATTGTCCACAGACACCTCCAAGGTCATATGGTCAGCAAGACTGCATGGAGGGCCGTTACCTTCCCGCAGAAGTGGTACCTATTGATATACTAATTTTTCTATGTTTTTGAACTGCTACTTTGGCAGAAGCTGGGGATAACAGCAGGAGCTCACCCTGGTCCCTAAATTCAAACCGCCAACCTTTCAGTCAGCAAGTTCAGCAGCTCAGTGCTTTAACCCGCTGCACCACTAAGGGGCCCAATATAGTGTGTGTGTGTGTATGTATGTGTATGTGTGTGTGTATATATATATACTGTATATACTCGAGTATAAGCCTAGTTTTTCAGCCCCTTTTTTTAGGCTGAAAAAGCTCCCCTCAGCTTATACTCGAGTCAAGGTTATTTATTATTTTATTCTGTTATTAGTATTATGTTTATGTCATGTATTATTTTATTACATTTACAGTATTTTACTCTATTATTACGATTATTATTATTACATTTATTATACTTTATTATTATTGCATTTATTACTTTAATCTATAATGACATTTATTATTTTACTCTATTATTACTGTTATTATTGCATTTCCATTATTTTACTTTATTATTATTACATTTATTATTTTACTCTCTTTATTATTGTTGGAAGGATACGTAAATACATTTATTTACATTGAAGATTAGAATAATGATTTCATCAGAGTTGGGCAGTCTTACCTCAAATTACAATTTTGTGTAAATATTCAACACCATTTCACCTCCTAATGCCTCAATTAATGTAATTTTATTGTTATCTGTTTTTATTTTGAAATTTACAGGTTGCGGCTTCATTTCTCACCCTCGACTTATACTTGAGTCAATATGTTTTCCCAGTTTTCTGTGGTAAAATTAGGTGCCTCAGCTTATATTCAGGTTGGCTTATACTCGAGTATATACGGATATATATATATATATCCTCCCTCCCAGCTTTATCAAAAGGAGAGGATGGGGTCCTCTTAACTTCCCTTCGGAAGCACATATACTAAAATTAGAACATATCCCCTTAACTCTTCCCTTCCCATATTGTGTCTCTCCTCAAACTAAAGAGCATCCCTTTATCCCAATTGTTTATAGTAACCGAGTAACCTGGCACCTGCTGCCCGTGAATTTTAGAGGTGAAAGCCATTTTTACCTTTGGTGGTCTCACTGTCTCGGATCATGAAGGAGCCAATAACATTCCCAGGGGCCAGCAGCTGCCGCTCTGCATCCTTCCGACTGACGCCTTTGAAAAACCACCTGAGAAGCCACATTCAAAGAACAACACGTTGAGCAAGATGTTTTTCTGATCACCTCATGCACAGGATTTCCCCTCTCATAGGATGCATTACACCAGGCATGGGCAAACTTGGGACCTCCCGGTGTTTTGGACTTCAACTCCCACAATTCCTAACAGCTGCTAGGCTGTTAAGAATTGTGGGAGTTGAAGTCCAAAACACTTGGAGGACTCAAGTTTGCCCATGCCTGATCGACACTGTTGAATTGGATATTTCTGATGTGCACAAGTCTCTAAAAATCTTTAAGCCCCCCAGCACAAATCTATGGACTGAATAATAATAATAATAATAATAATAATAATAATAATAATAATAATAATAATTATTATTATTATTATTATTATTATTATTTGCAACAGTTAGGTGATGGATTGAATTAGCTCAATGTTTCAGGAACATGGCAGAAAATTAAACCATTTTCCTTTGAACTGGATTATATGGCTGTGTAGACTCATAGAATCACAGAACCCTAGAGTTGGAAGAGACCTCATGGGCCATCCAGTCCAACCTCCTGTCAAGGAGCAGGAAAATCGCATTCAAAGCAGATAATGTCGATTATCTTTTTTTATAATCTGGATTATAGGGCAGTGTAGAAAAGGGTCTGAGTGAGCAGTAGAAATAGGGCTCAATAGTGTGAGTCACCAAGACATTTTCCCTTCTTGTCTACTTATCCTGAACTCTCTGTGATATAGTATATGGATATTTTCCACCTCTCCTCTTTCAGCTCTTTCTTAGAATCAAGATAGATTAGATTATCTTCCTTGGGTAACTTCCCTATCTACCTGTAATTAATAAATAAAAATTGTTTCTCCAAGGCATTGACGCTTTTGCTCCTTAATCAGTATTTCTAACCAGTGCATGCACTCTCTTCTCAGGACTGGAGATTAAAGAATGATCCCAGTGCAGCTGAGTGTTACTGGATTACAGCTATCTATAGGATTGAAACAGGTAGCTATGTATAAATATGTGAGAGGAAGCCACAGGGAGGAGGGAGCAAGCTTGTTTTCTGCTTTCCTGGAGACTAGGACGCAATGGAACAATGGCTTTAAACTACAAGAAAGGAGATTCCATCTAAACATTAGGAAGAACTTCCTGACTATGAGAGCCGTTCAGCAGTGGAACTCTCTGCCCCGGAGTGTGGAGGAGGCTCCTTCTTTGGAAGCTTTTAAACAGAGGCTGGATGGCCATCTGTCGGGGGTGCTTTGAATGCAATATTCCTGCTTCTTGGCAGAATGGGGTTGGACTGGATGGCCCATGAGGTTTCTTCCAACTCCATGATTCTATGATTCTAGGTAGGCACCCCAATTTTCCTATTGCCCAGTTGCATGTCCAGACTCACTCTTCTGTCTCCAGTGAGTCGACCCTGGCGACGTAGTTGCTTGGGATGAAGCCTACTTTGCCAGTTGAGAGTGACTTGGCTTTCCACCATTCGCCTGACCTGCACACAGAGAGAAAGAGAAAGCATGTGGGAACATTAGCAACTCTACTTTCAGATGGGTTAGAACAAGCACAGGCAAACTTGGGCCTTCCCTCCAGGTGTTTTGGACTTGAACTCCCACAATTCCTACTTACTTAGGCGATCCCTTGTTGTTTGAGTAAGATTGTCCCCCAAGGTCGGTGTACTGGTGGTCAGTACGTAGGTGACTGTGGAGCCCTATTCTTGATAATCTGGATTATATATGTTCTCCTGCAGTGAGGGCATCGGTTTCCAGGTGGAGGGCAGTCCCAGTTGGGGTTGGCTTGTTGCGCCTTCCTCTTGGCACATTTCTCTCTTTCACCCTCCATTTGTGCCTCTTCGAATTCTACATCACTGCAGGTCACAGCTGACCTCCAGCTGGAGCGGTCAAGGGCCAGGGCTTCCCAGTTCTCGTTGTCTATTTCAGATTTTTTAAGGTTGGCTCTGAGCCCATCTTTCAATCTCTTTTCCTGTCCTCCAACATTCTGTTTTCCATTCTTGAGTTCGGAGTAGAGCAACTGCTTTGGGAGATGGTGGTCGGACATCCGGACAACATGGCCATTCCAGTGGAGTTGATGGCGAAGGACTTTCGCTTCAATGCTGGTGGTCTTTGCTTCTTCCAGCATGCTGACATTTGTTCGCTTGTCTTCCCAAGAGATTTGCAGGATTTTTCAGAGGCAACGCTGATGGAATCATTCCAGGAGTTGCATATGGTGTCTGTAGACTGTCCACGTCTCACAGGCATGAGACGTGGTCCAGCGAAGTTGGTGGCAGAGGAGCATCTCTTCAATATTTATTTATTTATTTCATTTCATGCATTTCTACCCCACCCTTCTCCCCTCGAAGGGGGACTCAGGGCGACGTCACACAAGCATCATATGATGCTATCAGCATATAAACAATCAAAATTACATTTAAAACATTAAAAATCATTAAAAACACATTATACAATTCATTAAGCAAAATTAAACATGCCAGTTATTTAAGTCAGGGTAATTCCAATGTCGCAGATATCCTAAGTTTCTTTCTAATTGCCACTGTCCACTAAATGAATGACTTGTCCCGAAGCCAAGTCTTCAATTGTCTTCTAAAGGACAGGAGCGAGGTGGCCAACCTGATGTCCTTAGGGAGAGAGTTCCATAGACGGGGGGCCACTGCTGAGAAGGCCCTGTCTCTCATGCCACCAACCGGGTTTGCGAAAGTGGTGGGATCGAGAGCAGGGCCTCCTCTGACAATCTTAAGCTCCGTGATGGTTTGTAACAGGAGATACGTTCGGACAGATAATCTGGAAGAAGCAAATACTGGTGGTCTTTGCTTCTTCCAGCACGCTGACATTTGTCCACCTGTCTTCCCAAGAGATTTGCAGAATTTTTTGGAGGCAGCGCTGATGGAATCATTCCAGGAGTTGAGTGTAACATCTGTAGACAGTCCACGTTTCGCAGGCATATAGCAGGGTTGGGAGGACAATCGCTTTATAAACAAGCACCTTCTTGGTATCTCTACGGATGTCCCGGTCCTCAAACATTCTCTGCTTCATTCAGAAAAATGCTGCACTCGCAGAGCTCAGGCGGTGTTGTATTTCAGTGTCAATGTTGACTTTTGTGGAGAGGTGGCTGCCAAGAGAGCGGAAATGGTCAACATTTTCTAATGTTACACCATTATGCTGTATTTCTGGCCTTGGAGAGGGGTTGGCTGGTGAATTGTGAGAGTTGAAGTCCAAAACACCTGGAGGGAGGGCCAAAGTTTGCCCATGCCTGGGTTAGACACACAGGGGCTTATAAAAAGCAGGGTAAAAATAAAGTAAATAAGTAAATAATAAATGGATTCTGACTCAGAAAGCCCGGAGTTGAAATAACAGATGCTCAGAGGGTAACCTTGAGCAAGTCACACACCCGGAGGAAGCCAACAGCAAAGCTCCTCTGAATAAATCATGCCAAGGAAACCATAGAGTAAGAGGTGCCATAATATAGACACATAATAATTAGATTCTCAGAGTCATGAGGACTCTGCTTCCCATAACAAACTCTCCCCTTCTTCCAGGAACTGGCACTTACTCTTCTAGGACTTTGAGGTGGTCTCCCTTCCGAAAACTCAGGTCTTCGTTGTGGATGGCATCATAGTCGTAAAGAGCCAGGACAACAAAGTCTTCCGATCCTGTGAGAGCGAGGAAGGGCATGAACTCACAAAATCAACACTCAAGTTGCACACAAAGGCTATTTTAAGGGTTAAATCTGCAAGTCTGAACGTCTGATATTTCAGGGCAAGGCTATGTACTTCAGGAAGCCAAGGAGAAGTCTCTACTGTTTACCTTCACTAGAGGCTTCACTACATAGTTTGCCTTCCGTTTCCCAAGCTAGGGAAGTCATGCTCCCCATGCTCTATTCTGCTCTGGTTAGACCACACCTGGAATATTGTGTCCCATTCTGGGCACCACAATTCAAGAGAGATATTGACAAGCTGGAATGTGTCCAGAGGAGGGCGACTCAAATGATCAAGGGTCTGGAGAACAAGCCCTATGAGGAGCGGCTTAAGGAGCTGGGCATGTTTAGCCTGAAGAAGAGAAGGCTGAGAGGAGATATGATAGCCATGTATAAATATGTGAGAGGAAGCCACAGGGAGGAGGGAGCAAGCTTGTTTTCTGCTTCCCTGGAGACTAGGACGCATTGGAACAATGGCTGCAAACTACAAGAGAGGAGATTCCATTTGAACATGAGGAAGAACTTCCTGACTGTGAGAGGTGTTCAGCAGTGGAACTCTCTGCCCCGGAGTGTGGTGGAGGCTCCTTCTTTGGAAGCTTTTAAAAAGGGGCTGGATGGCCATCTGTCAGGGGTGATTTGAATGCAATATTCCTGCTTCTTGGACTGGATGGCCCATGAGGTCTCTTCCAACTCTTTGATTCTATGATTCTATGATTCTATTTCAGCAGGTCTTCCGTTTTTGTGGGGTTAGGGGTGAGGAACTGATGCCAACGTGGAAAAATGCAAATATTATCATGCTTTTTAGAGACTTCTATAGGTATGTCCAAGTCTTAGATATGTTCAATAACAGTATTGGGCCAAACTTCCCACACAGAACCCCCATGACCAACAGAAAGTGTTGGTCATGAAAATGAACAAAATCTGGCTACCAGTATTAAAAAAAAACTCTAAAATTAGAACAGCACAACAACAGAGAGGAAACAAACAAGGACATCACCTCTCAACAAAAGATTGCTCCAGGCACTGCCAGGTGGTCACTTGAAACATTCACACCTAGCTCCAGCAGACAAGAGTCCTTTGTCCCACCCTGGTCATTCCACAGATATATAAACCAATTTTCCTAGTTCCAGCAGACCTCACTACCTCTGAGGATGCTTGCCATAGATGCAGGCGAAACGTCAGGAGAGAATGCCTCTAGAACATAGCCATATAGCTCGAAAAAACCTAGAACAATCCAGTAATTCCGGCTATGAAAGCTTTCGACAATACATTGTTTTCTGATGGTCTTTGGCAACCCCTCTGACACCCCTCATGACCCCCCCCCCCGGGGTCCCGACCCACAGGTTGAGAAACACAGTCCTAATGGAATTTCCTTATTGTTGGGAAACCTATTTCTGACTTTGGAATGAATAATTATGATTATTTTGAACACTTCTATGCAACCGTTATATCCCACTCATCAGCATTATAACATGCAGCTGAGAACTTAATCCACAGTAAAGGCCAGTACATACTATGTCAAATGGAATGGAAAATTCCCTCTGAACTTTTCAGCAGACAACCAAGGGGTTGGACATTATCTTCTGCAGTAGGACCTGCACCTTGTGTGCTGTCACGCACTGGGCCTATAGCAGTTGGCTTTTGAACAGGACGTGTTCTTTGTGCCCAGCGGGAAGCCGGGGTGCCTCGAGTGAGAGGCCCTAAAGATTTTCCTATACAGAGTCTTTAGAAGCTTGAAAGGTTTAACAAAGTCCTTTATTATTGCTTAAGTCTTCAACAAACAATCAAATACTTCTTAGATCTTCAACAAATTAAACAAATGCTTCAAGGCTTTGAATCAACTGGTGGCTTTCTTAATCTTGTCCACAAGGGACAAGCAACTGGCTTTGTGGACTGTTTCTTTTCTTTAAGAGGAAAATCCTTTTTAACCACTCCTTGGGCAATCTACTTTCTAAACTTTGCTGGTGTGGGCTCTACTCCCGGCTCCAAACTGCTTCTTGGGTCCTACCAGTAGACCTACCAGTCAAGGCTTTGGAGATTCTCCAGTTGGAGTCCTTTGGAACTGTTTTCCCCCAGAATTTCCCCCGGATGCTGTGAGAAATGAAGCTTCTCTACAGGTGGAGCTAATGCACGCCCTGTAGCTAAGATTTCCAATGCAAGACTGACCTAAAATGGCTCCCTCTCCTCCCAGAGCCCTGGGGAAAGGGGCGGAACCAAAACTTAACAATGATTGATGGGTCATTGGCCCTATAATTGCAAACCAAGGGAAGCCACCTTATTGCGAAATGCATAGAACCTTGGAATGCATGCAAACACTCAATAGAAAGAAATGAAGTTGGAGCTCTTGGTACAGCCGTACCACCACACCTTGGTTAACTCCTCTGAAGTTTGAACTAAAACCCAGTGTAGATCATGGAATCATAGAATCATAGAGTTGGAAGAGACCTTGTGGTCAATCCAGTCCAACCCCATTCTGCCAAGAAGCAGGACAATCGCATTCAAAGCACCCCCGACAGATGGTCATCCAGCCGCTGTTTAAAAGCCTCCACCACACTCCTGGGCAGAGAGTCCCACTGCAGAACAGCTCTCACAGTTAGAAATTTCTTCCTAGTGTTCAGGTGGACTCTCCTTTTCTGTAGTTTGAAGCCATTGCTCTGTATCCTAGTCTCCAGGGCAGCAGAAAACAGCAGAAAACAAGTTTGCTCCCTCCTCCCTATGACTTCCCCTCACATATTCATACATGGCTATCATGTCTCCTCTCAATTTTCTCTTCTGCAGGCTAAACATGCCCAGCTCTTTAAGCCACTCTTCATAGGTTTGTTCTCCAGACCCTTGATTATTTTAGTCACCCTCCTCTGGACACATTCCAGCTTGTCAATATCTCTCTTCAAGCTGGAATGTGTTCAAGGAGGGCAACTAAAATGTCCACCAATTCCATGTCCATGACAGTCTCCATCTCCCTAGCTGAGCACCGGTTCCCCCATTGCATATGCCATTTAACTCTCCAAATCTTTCTTGGGAAATTCCAGTCTTTACAATGTGTTAAGAAGGATCTGATTTAGATCTGCCTTTGACCAAATCAGGCAATACATACCATCATTTCCCTGAAGGTTCCCTGAGCAGGATGCTTGGCAAACCTGGGATGCAACAGAAAAGATTAGTTCTTAAGCTGATCACAGTTTAAACTCAGTAGAGTATTTATTTATTTTTAAAATGTTGGAATGTGCTTTGCAGCTTTCCCCAACCTAGTGCCCCTCAGACCTGTTCAACGCCAACTCTTATGGCCATATTGGATGGGGGATGATGGGAGCTATATTCTGACAGATTTGAAGAGGACCACATCTCTAAAGTGCTAGTCTACCATTCTTCATTCTCACTGCAGTGAGGAGACTAAGGTGATCAACCTCAGTATATGTCTGACAACGCCAACAAATAAATGATATTTAATTAATCTATCAGTATACCAGAGGAAGCAATGAAACATGGGAAAGAGAATAAATGTTTTCCCATTGATTTCCAGACTGAGTGGGGTGCATTTTTGCCACATTTTTGGGCCCCTTCCACTATCATTTTAGACTTAAGAGAAGTTTATTTCTACTCCATAAAATGGCTAGGAAGTGACTTAAAATATGTAAGTCCCCTCTTACAACCACTAACAAACCCAAGGCATTTTATACTTCGTGCTTGGGAGGATCCTTTATTGGAAGGTGATTAGCTGGCCCTGATTGTGTTGTTGGGCTTGGCCTCATGTAAGCTGCCCTGAGTCCCCTTGGGGAGATGGTGGCGGGGTATAAATAAAGTATTATTATGATTATTATTATGATTATTATTAAAGGCTGAATTTCAGAGGAAGGAACTGGCCAAACCATCTTGCGCTAGTCCTTGCCTGAGGAAAACCTATGAAATTCTTCATAAGTCAGTAGATGACTTGAAGGCACATAAACATACAAAGCCAATGTACATATTCATCGGTGGTCTTCCATCCAAGCACTAACCAGAGCAATCTCAGCTTAGCTTCCAAGGTCAACCAGGATTTAAGAGTATTTAGGCTTGGTGTAAAATTGAACTGAGTTGTTTTATGGTGTTAATGTTCACCCACTTACAAAGTATGGATAACCAGTGTGCAATTATAGTGATCTATGCGCCAAGGGCAATGCACACTGGCCACGCAATGCACATTTGAGTGTTCCCTGATGCTTATCTGGACACAGGTTGGGAAGAACTGGAGTGCAACAGAAGAGACCTGTGCACACCAGAAATACCCAACGCTTATCGGAGAAGCCAGATGCACATTGAAGTGCTCTGGTCAGTGTCCAGATGCACAGGGTTTCTTTGCATTTCTGGACCAAAGCCACATAATCATACATTTTTCAATTGAAGAGAGGGTTGTAGGATCCCAACACTGACATTTGTTTCCTTGGTGTCTGCTGAGGTTTGGTTCCAGGACCCTCTAGATACCCATTTCAATTGATGCTTAGTATCATGACATACAATGGTGTAATACATTGTGTCCCTTATATAAAAACAAAGATAAGATTTGCTCCTTTTTTTGCAATATTTTGGAATAGTTTCATAATTGGACAGTTAAATCTGTGGATGTGGACTCTCTGGATCTGGAAGACTGGGTGTAACTTGTAATGTGTCCCTTCCAAGATCAATAATAATAATAATAATAATAATAATAATAATAATAATAGATATTGCAATGTGTCCCTTCCAAGATCAATAATAATAATAATAATAATAATAATAATAATAATAATAATAGTTGATGTTGCAATCCCAGACAACAAGAGGATTGAAGAGAAACAACTGGAAAAGCTGACATGATGCAAGTATTTAAAGATCAAACTCTGGCACAAGTGAGTCAAGGTGGTCCCAGTGGTGATTGGCACACTGGGTGCAGTGCCTAAAGACCTTGGCCTGCACTTAAACACAATCGGCGCTGACAAAATCCCTGCCTGTCAGCTGCAAAAGGCCACCCTACTGGGATCTGCAAGCATTATTCGCCGATACATCACATAGTCCTAGACACTTGGGAAGAGTCCGACGTGTGATCCAATACAACAGCCAGCAGAGTGACCTTGTTTGCTGTGGACTCATCTTGTTGTGTTTCAAATAATGATAATGATGATAATGATGATTTATTTATATCCCACCCATTCTCCCTGAGAGGACTCTACGCAAAACAATTAGAAAACCATGCAAAATCACATTACAGGGGTAGCTCTGCTATTGCTCCTGATTGTTGCTGCCTAATTAAACACCAGCCTTGATCTTCCCAGACACTCCCCAACTTTTGGACTTACAATAAAAGGCTTGGATGTTGGATCTTTGACATAATGGCCTTGGAGGCTGGAGCTTGAATTGGTTTTGGATGTCTTTCTTTGAAGGCTAGGTTCTTTAGACTTGATGCAGCCCATCCTGGGAAGAGAGAACAAGAAAAGAGAGTTCTTGCATAAATCTGAGCTGATTTTGAATGAAAAGACAGGAACAGAACCTCTTACAAAAATCCTACTCCTACAATCTGATGGATTAGAGATCTGTCTTATTCCACACACAGACTAGAAAAGAAATGGGATAGCATAGGTGGCATGGGCATTAATCTTTTCCCTTGTGCCCATTTTTATTCTATACAAGTTTAGTTTTATTTTAGTATTCCCTGCAAATCTATATATATATAAATGCTCTGTGCATAATGAGTACCTTAAAAACAAAAGAACCAATGAACGAAATCACACCAAATTTGGCAACAAAACATCTCACAACACAAGGAGTGACCATCACTCAAAAAATTATGATTTTGTCATTTGGGAGTTGTAGTTGCTGGGATTTATAGTTCACCTACAATCAAAGAGCATTCTGAACTCCATCAATGATGGAATTGAACCAAACTTGGCACACAGAACTCCCATGACCAACAGAAAATACTGGAAGGGTTTGGTGGGCATTGACCTTGAGTTTGGGAGTTGTAGTTCACCTACATCCAGAGAGCACTGTGGACGCAAACAATGATGGATCTGGACCAAACTTGGCACAAGCACTCAATACGCCCAAATATGAACACAGATGGAGTTTGGGGGAAATAGACCTTGACATTTGGGAGTTGTAGTCACTGGGATTTCACAGTTCACCTACAATCAAAAAGCATTCTGAACCCCACAAACAACAGAAATGGGGCAAACTTCCCACACAGAATCCATCATGACCAACAGAAAATTCTTAAGGCCATCCAGTCCAACTCCCTTCACCAAGGCAAGAAAACATAATCA
>NW_026847438.1:6522922-6763404 GCF_025583915.1 Anolis sagrei ordinatus
AATAATTAGATTATTAATAATAATAATAATAATTTCTATTAAATAATAATTATAATTATTACCTTAGATTATTATCAATTTCTATTATTATTTTAGATTTCCGTTATTATTGATTTCTATTATTATTATTATTATTTTCTATTATTATTATCATTATTATTGATTTACATTATTATTATTATTGATTTCTATTATTCCTTAAATAAAATATAATATACAATAAAGATAAGCAAAGAAATAGGAGAAGAAAATAATAATTATAATTATTACCTTAGATTATTATTATTAATAATTTCTATTATTATTTTAGATTTCCATTATAATTGATTTCTATTATTATTGTTATTATTATCTATTATTATCATTATTATTGATTTACATTATTATTATTGATTTCTATTATTCCTTAAATAAAATATAATATACAGTAGAGATAAGCAAAGAAATAGGAGGAGGAGGAGAAAATAACATAAATATTACCTTAGATTATTATTATTATTATTATTATTATTAATTTCTATTATTATTTTAGATTTCCGTTATTATTGATTTCTATTATTATTATTATTACTTTCTATTATTATTATTATTATTATTATTGATTTACATTATTATTATTATTGATTTCTATTAGTATTATAGATTTCTATTACATTATTATTATTATTGATTTCTATTAGTATTATAGATTTCTATTATTATTATTATTATTATTGATTTCTATTATTATTATTGTTATTATTATTATTGATTTCTATTATTATTATTGTTATTATTATTATTATTATTATTATTATTATTATTATAGATTTCTATTACTATAGAATTCCATTATCATTACTATTGATCTCTATCATTATTATTGACTAACCGTCCCCTGCCACGGGTTGCTGTGGCCCAGTCTGTGTATTTGTGTTTTGTGTGCGTATATATGTGTGTGTGTAAATATAATATTCGTGTATATTTGTATATATGTGTGTTTGTGTGTATATGTGGTTTTGGGCATACGTTGTAATGTAAATTTTGGTTTTTTGGCTTTTTAAGTCTCTTCCGCTGTTTTTTAATGTTTTTATGAGTGATGGTCACTCGTTGGCCTGATAGGTGTCTTGTGTCCAAATTTGGTGTCAATTTGCCCAGTGGTTTTTGAGTTATGTTAATCCCACAAACGAACATTAGATTTTTATTTATATAGACTAGCTGTCCCCTGCCACGCGTTGCTGTGGCCCACATGGAGGTTCTGTTTGGGAAGTTCAGCCCAATTCTATCATTGGTGGGGTTCAGAATGCTCTGTAATTGAAGGTGAACTACAAATCCCAGCAACTACAACTCCCAAATATCAAGATTCTATTTTTCCCAAACTCCACCAGTGTTTACATTTGAGCATATTGCATATTCGTGTAGAGTTTGGTCCAGATCCATCATTGTTTGAGTCCACAGTGATCTCTGGATGTAGGTGAACTACAACTCCAAAACCAAAGGACACTGCCCACCAAACCCTTCCAGTATTTTCTGTTGGTCATGGGAGAACTGTGTGCCAAGTTTGGATCAATTCCATCATTGGTGGGGTTCAGAATGCTCTTTGATTGTAGGTGAACTATAAATCCCAGCAACTACAACTCCCAAATGACAAAATCATTTTTTTTGACTGAAGGACATACATTGGGTTGTTAGGTGTCTTGTGTCCAAATTTGGTGTCAATTTGCCCAGTGGTTTTTGAGCTATGTTAATCCCACAAACAAACATTACATTTTTATTTATATAGATTTCTATTATTATTATTATTATTATTATTATTATTATTGGTTTCTATTATTGTTTTTATTATAGATTTATTATTATAGATTTCTATTATTATTATTTATCTCTATTTTTATAATTGTAATTATTATTGATTTCTATTGTTTTGATTATAGATTTCCTTTTCTGGCATCTCCTGATGACCAGCATAAAGATCCAAAGCAGAAGGAACAGGAGGCGCAGCTAACAACAATAGAATAACATTCAGATCTGGTATGAAAATTCCCCCAGAAAATCCAGTTTCCTTAAAGCCACATCTGAGGAGGAAGTCAACAAGAAGTCAGGTAAGGCACTCCTTAATGGAGGTCTCTCTCACATTATACAGCTTTAAGTTCCATCTACACTGTAGAATGAATCCAGTTTGACATCACTTTAGCTGCTTAATGCTTTGGAATCATGGGAGTTGCATTTTTTCAAGGCTTTTTGTCTTCTCTAAAGCGTGCTAGTGCTTCACCAAACCACAAATCTCACAATTCCCCAGCATTGAGCCATGGCAGTTAAAACGGTATCAAACTGCATTAATTCTGCAATGTAAACGGACTCAGGGCCAGCCTCAAATCTAGCATTGGAAGTGTGCATTTCTCTCAATAGTGGCTGTTCCGTTAAAACAACAATATAGTTTATGTAGTTCTCCAGATCCTATTTGACTACAAATCCCATCAACTTTAGTCCTCATAGCCAGTGCTGAGGAACAGTGGGAATTCTAATTTATTAACATCTGGGGGGCTATTTGATTCCTACTTCTGGGATATATTTTCAACTGCACTGAACTCCATTATATGAGTCAACATTGACCATATAATGCAGTTTCAAACTGCATTACATGGCAGTGCAGACGAAGCTTGAGTTCCAGACTCATGGATATACAGATTTGAGCATCACTTATCCAAACAACAGAAAAGTTCAGTATTTCAAATATCTTTTTTCGAGGTTTGGAATACTGGCACATATATAATGATATACCTTGGGCATGAAATTAATGTATATTTTATACATATAGCCTGAAGGTATGGTTATAAACAATATTTCTTAATAAATTTGTGCAAAAAACAAAGTTTGTGTATATTCGACTATTAGAAAGTGATGGTGTCATGATCTCAATTGTGGACAATTTAGGAGTGATTCACATTTCAGAATTCTAGATAGCGGACCCTCTACAGACACACACATACAAACACACCTACACACACATACACATACTGTGGGTTTTGATACTACTTACTTAGGCGATCCCTCGCTTTCCGAGGATGATTGTCTTCCAATATTCTTGTGGGTCCGTATGTGGCTGTGGAGCCCTATTCTTGCTCTGCATCTTCTTCCGCAGTGAGGGCATTGGTTTCCAGGTGGAAGGCAGTCTCGGCCGGGGTTGGCTTGACGCGCCTTCCTCTTGGCACGTTTCTCTTTTTCACCCTCCACTCGTGCCTCCTCAAATTCTGCAGCACTGCTGGTCACAGCTGACCTCCAGCTGGAGCGGTCAAGGGCCAGGGCTTCCCAGTTCTCAGTGTCTATGCCAGAGTTTTTAAGGTTGGCTTTGAGCCCATCTTTAAATCTCTTTTCCTGTCCTCCAACATTCCGTTTTCCGTTCTTGAGTTCGGAGTAGAGCAGCTGCTTTGGGAGACGGTGGTCGGGCATCCGGACAACATGGCCGGTCCAGCGGAGTTGGTGGCGGAGGACCATCGCTTCAATGCTGGTGGTCTTTGCTTCTTCCAGCACGCTGACGTTTGTCCGCTTGTCTTCCCAAGAGATTTGCAGGATTTTCCGGAGGCAGCGCTGATGGAATCGTTCCAGGAGTTGCATGTGACGTCTGTAGACAGTCCACGTCTCACAGGCATATAGCAGGGTTGGGAGGACAATAGCTTTATAAACAAGCACCTTGGTATCCCTACGGATGTCCCGGTCCTCAAACACTCTCTGCTTCATTCGGAAAAATGCTGCGCTTGCAGAGCTCAGGCGGTGTTGTATTTCAGCGTCGATGTTGACTTTGGTGGAGAGGTGGCTGCCAAGGTAGCGGAAATGATCAACATTTTCTAATGTTACACCATTAAGCTGTATCACTGGCATTGGAGAGGGGATGGCTGGTGACTGCTGGAAAAGCACCTTGGTTTTTTCAATGTTCAATGACAAGCCGAGCTTCTCGTATGCTTCTGCAAAAGTGTTTAGAGTGGCTTGTAGATCTTCTTCTGAATGCGCACAGACGTTGTCATCAGCATACTGGAGTTCTATAACAGATGTTGTGACCTTGGTTTTGGTACTACACACACACACACACACACACACACACGCACACACACACTGTGAGTTTTGGAGTATTTCAGAATTCCGAATCAGGGATGCTCAAATGGTATCATTTATTTTCAAAGCTGCTTGTAACTTGGGAGATTCCTGCTTTTGCTAAACCTTCCTCGAATGCTCACTTTTGCTTTAGGTGAACTGTTCAAGAGGAACTTAAGCACTTTCCCCTCAGCATTTATATTTATTTCACACACAAAATTGAGGAAGAAAAAAGAAAAGAAAAGGGAAACAGCACATAATGCTACTTCTTGATTATTTATTAATTATTTATTTACTGTATTTATACCCCGCTCTTCTCAACCCCCCTTCTTGAGGCTTATTTATTTATTTTATTTATCGTGTCAGTATCAACCAGACAATTGTATTACATTTTTAACAAATTTTTAACAAACAGACAAAACAGAGTTTGCAAGCTTGGTAGTTGGTTAAATGTCCTTTGACCAGTATCTGGCCACTTGGAGTGCCTCTGGTGTTGCCGCAAGAAGGTCCTCCATTGTGCATGTGGCAGGGCTCAGGGTGCATTGCAGCAGGTGGTCAGTGGTTTGCTCTTCTCCACACTCGCATGTCGAGGATTCCACTTTGTGGCCCCATTTCTGAAGGTTGGCTCTGCATCTTGTGGTTCCAGAGCGCAGTCTGTTCAGCGCCTTCCAAGTCGCCCAGTTCTGTGTGCCCAGGGGGGAGTCTCTCATTTGGTATCAGCCATTGGTTGAGGTTCTGGGTTTGAGCCTGCCACTTTTGGACTCTCGCTTGCTGAGGTGTTCCAGCGAGTGTCTCTGTAGATCTTAGAAAACTATTTCGTGATTTAAGTCATTGACGTGCTGGCTGATACCCAAACAAGGGATGAGCTGGAGATGTCTCTGCCTTGGTCCTTTCACTATTGGCTGCTACTTCCCGGCAGATGTCAGGTGGTGCAATACCGGCTAAACAGTGTAATTTCTCCAATGGTGTAGGGCGCAGACACCCCGTGATAATGCGGCATGTCTCATTCAGAGCCACATCCACTGTTTTAGCGTGGTGAGATGTGTTCCGCACTGGGCATGCGTACTCAGCAGCAGAGTAGCATAGCGCAAGGGCAGATGTCTTCACTGTGTCTGGTTGTGATCCCCAGGTTGTGCCAGTCAGCTTTCATATGATATTGTTTCTAGCACCCACGTTTTGCGTGATGTTCAGGCAGCGCTTCTTGTACGTCAGAGCACGGTCCAGAGTGACTCCCAGGTATTTGGGTGCGCTGCAATGCTCCAGTGGGATTCCTTCCCAGGTCATCCTCAGAGCTCGGGATGCTTGTCTGTTCTTAAGGTGAAAGGCACATGTCTGTGTTTTAGATGGGGTGGGGATCAGCTGGTTTTCCCTGTAATAGGCAGTAAGGGCACCTAGACCCTTCTTGAGGCTGAAGCCAGTCCTTGTTGCTAACAGGGGAAATAAGGTTGGCTCAAAATTCAAAATTCAAGAAAAGCTCCAGTATATCTAACAAAGCAACGCTTTAGTTTGTGTATTCCTGCATAACAGGAATCTGGACAAGATGGCTTTTTCAACTCTGATTTTAGAGCTTTGTAACTATTGCAGATATAGTCAATACAAGTTGAGCATCCCTTATCCAAAATGCTTGGGACCAAAAGTGCTTCTTATTTCAAATTTTGGAACACTTGCATATATATAGTGAGATATTTTATAGATCAGCGTCTAAGCACAAAATTCATTTATGTTTCATATGTATTTTATATACATACCTGGAAGGTAAATTTTGTGTACAATCTCTCTCTATAAAAGTTAGGTAACGGTAAAAGGTAAAGGTTTCTCCTGACATTAAGTCCAGTCGTGTCCGACTCTGGGGTGTGATGCTCATCTCCATTTCTAAGCCAAAGAGCCAGCATTGTCTGTAGACACCTCCAAGGTCATGTGGCTGGCATGACTGCATGGAGCACTGTTACCTTCCTGCCGAAGCAGTACCTATTGATCTACTCACATTTGCATGTTTTTGAACTGCTAGGTTGGCAGAAGCTGGGGCTGACAGCGGAAGCTCACGCCGTTCCCCGGATTCGAACCGGCGACCTTTCAGTCACCAAGTTCAGCAGCTCAGCGCTCTAACCCACTACACCACCAGGGGCCCCTATATAAACATTAATGTATGTATATATGCATATTTGTTTGTTTGTACCATAAAAAAATCCTCCATGGATTGATGGATCTGGGCAAAACCTGGCATAGAAACCCTTCATGGTCCAAATTAAAAGAATTGAATGGTTTGAACTACAAAAATTCAACATATTGGACCCAGAGATGAGGGAACGAAAAGGAACAAAGCGGAATGGCTGTAGCTAGGTGAAGTGGCCCTTTGTGATGTCAGTGGGAAAGAAAGAGAGTGGATTGGCTGTTGCTGGTGACACATGTATGGAGGAGAGGGAGGAAGGAAAGATAAAAAAGAAAGGAAAGGAAGAAGAGAGGGAGAGAAAGGTCAGAAAGAAAAGAAGGAGGTTGGGTAAGAGGAAAACCTATAAGGGGAGGGAAGGAAAGAATGTAAAAGAAGGGAAGAAAATAGAAGGAAGAGAAAAGGAAGGAAGGAAGGGGAAAAGGAATGAAGGGAGAAAGAAACTGAATGGAGGAGAAAGGAAAGCAGAAAACTATGAGGGGTGAGAAAAAAAAGAAAGAGAAAGAAGGGAAGAGAAAGGAAGGAAAGAAATTAGGGATGAAGAAAATGAAGGAAGACAGGAGGGAACGGAGGGAGGGACGGAGGGGGAAAGGAATGAAGGGAGAAAGAACTGAATGGAGGAGGAGAAAGGAAAACAGAAAACCATGAGGGTGAGAAAAAAAAGAAAGAAAAAGAAGGGAAGAGAAAGGAAGGGAAGAAATCAGGAATGAAGAAACGGAGGGGAGACAGGAAGGAAGGAGGGAAGGAAGGAAGGAAGGGGAAAGGAATGAAGGGAGAAAAACAATTGAGGAGGAGAAAGGAAAGCAGAAAACTATGAAGGGTGGGAAAAAGAAAGAAAAAAAGGGAAGAGAAAGGAAGGAAAGAAATTAGGAATGAAGAAACAGAAGGAAGGAGGGAGGGAGGGAGGGAGGGAGGAAGGAAGGAAGGAAGGAAGGAAGGAAGGAAGGAAGGAAGGGGAAAAGGAAGGAAGGGAGAAAGAAACTGAATTGAGGAGGAGAAAAGAAAGCAGAAAACTATGAAGGGAAGAGAAAGGAAAAAATTAGGGATGAAGAAAAGAAGGGAAGACAGAAGGAAGGGAGGGAAGGAACAAGAAACTGAATGGAGAGGAGAAAGGAAAGCAGAAAACTATGAGGAAGGAAGAAAAAGGAAGGGAAGAAATTAGGAATGAAGAAAAGAAGGGAAGACAGGAAGGAAGGAAGGAAGGGAGGGAGGGAGGGAGGGGTAAAGGAATGAAGGGAGAAAGAAACTGAATGGAGGAGGAGAAAAGAGAGCAGAAAACTATGAATGGTGGGGGAAAAAGAAAGAAAGAAAAAGAAGGGAAGAGAAAGGAAGGGAAGAAATTAGGAATGAAGAAAAGGAAGGAAGGAAGGAAGGAAGGAAGGAAGGAAGGGGAAAAGGAAGGAAGGGAGAAAGAAACTGAATGGAGGAGAAGAAAGAAAAGCAGAAAACTATGTGGAGTGAGAGAAAAAGAAAGAAAAAGAAGGGAAGAGAAAGGAACGGAAGAAATTAGGGATGAAGAAAAGGAGGGAAGACAGGAAGGGAGGGAGGGAGAGAGGGGGAAGTTGTATGAGGAAAAGCTAAGGTAGAAGGGAAAGAAGGGGAAAAAAGGAGATGGTGCATAAGGAAAACTGAAGAAGGGAAGAAAGAACCACAAGGAAAATGCAAATTCAGGCAGTACTGGGTATGTATGCTAATACACACACACAGAGAGAGTGGGAAATTTCTTTGACACAGTCTCCAGCAGTAGTTTCCTTCTCCATTCATTATGACCCCCAAACATTTCAAATAGCTTCCTGCATTTGAACTGTAGAGTCATGGGGCTTATAATTTCGCAAAGTCTTCAGTCTTCTTGGCTGGGGCCGCTCCAAAATACAGCTCTCAGGATCCCACAGCATTGAGCCAGAGCCGTGAAAGGGGTGCCCTGCACAAGATGCAACCGGAAGCAGACTTTCACTCATTTGATGCCATTGTGCAAAGCTTGCAAAGTTTGGGCATTTGCCAAATCCTCCGCTGTCCACCTTGTATGTTTGCACATAAACAGATATTGCTACGGTTCAGAAATGACCAGGAAGCTGATCCTGAAAGGGACCTTTTTGAAGCCGGGGGTGGTGTGGAAAGTGCAAAACAGCCCAAAATAAAAATTGCTGAAGTTGACAAAGCAATACAGGAAGCTCTTTTTAAGCAGAAGTGTGATATCAGGCTTTTTCTGACCTCCTCTTTCCACTGTTGTGGATATGTTGTTGTTATTGTTGCTGCTATTATTATTATTATTATTATTATTATTATTATTATTATTATTATTAACACAACAAGATGAGTCCACAGCAGACAAGATCACTCTGCTGTCTGTTGTGTTGGATACAATATAATAATAATAATAATAATAATAATAATAATAATAATAATAATAAGTCAATGCATAGAGACTCACAGAAACACAATATCAAGAAAAATAAATTGCAACTGAGGCCCCTTCCACACAGTTGTATAAAATACACAGTGAACTGGATTATATTTATTTATTTACGACATTTATGGCAGTGTGGACTCATTTAATCCAGTTCAAAGCAGATATTGTGGGTTATCTGCCTTGGTATTTTTGGTTATAGGGCTGTGTGGTAGGGCCCTTAGATACCTATATCTAAGACAATCACCTGAACATAAAAGAAACCCAAACTAATAAATGCAGCACTGCTATTTATTATTTATTGATTTAGTTAGTTACAATATTTATAGCCCACCTTTCTCAGCCCTATGGCATCCCAAGGCGGGTTACGGATTGGCACAATTTGATGCCAGGCATTCATAAAAGTGCCATTAAAAACAATCAACATTACAACATCCCGTTTAGACTACTGCAACACTCTCTACGTGGCGTTGCCTTTGAAGACAGCTCGGAAGCTCCAACTAGTCCAACGCTCGGCAGCCATGATTTTAACAGGAGCGGAGCGCAGGGAGCATACAACCCCCCTGTTGCGCCAACTCCACTGGCTACCGATCTGCTACCTGGCTGAATTCAAAGTGCTGGCGTTGGCCTTTAAAGCCCTAAACGGTTCCGGCCCAAGCTACCTATCCTGACCGCATCTCTGCCTATGAACCCACCAGGACTTTGAGATCTTCCGGGGAGACCCTGCTCTCGATCCCGCCTGCTTCTCAAGCACGGCTGGCGGGGACGAGAGATAGGGCCTTCTCAGTGGTGGCTCCTCGGCTGTGGAACGCCCTTCCCACGGACATTAGACTAGCACCATCTCTAATGGTATTCCGCAAAAAAGTGAAGACCTGGCTGTTTGAGCAGGCGTTCGAATAATTAGTGCAATGATTGGTTAATGAACACTGGAATGGAACAATGGATGACGAATCTGGATTATGTTTTTGATGATGAGACGACAGTGAATGGGTATTGTAGTAACTGTTTATTAATTGTGTAATGTGTTAGGTTGTTGACTGTTTTTATACTGTAGCACTGAATTTTTTCTGTTCGTATTTGTTGTGAACCGCTGTGAGTCGCCTTCGGGCTGAGAACAGCGGTATATATGTAAGGTAAATAAATAAATAAATAAATAAATAAAAACCGTTTAAAAACATAGAATCATCGGTGTCATCCTGTTGAAAACGTTATCCAGTAACATCGTCTGGCCATTCCACGTTCATCATTCATAGTTCTGTGTTATCTATTCCGTTGCATTCTCAAAAGCTTGCTCAAAGAGCCAGGTCTTTAAGCAAAGTCAGAAGGGAGAGGGCTGATCCAATATCCCTGGGGAGGGAGTTCCATAGCCGGGGGGCCACTACTGAGAAGGCCCTGTCCTTCGTCTCCGCCAGTTGCCCTTGTGAGGCAGGTGGGATCGAGAGCAGGGCCTCCGCAGATGATCTTAAAGTCCTAGATGGTTCATAGGAGGCTCCTAGATGGCTCCAAACGTTCAGACAGGTAAGCTGGTCCAGAATAGTTTAGGGCAGTGTTTCTCAACCTTTCAAATACCGCGACTCCTTAATACAGTTCCTCATGTTATGGTGACCCCCAACCATAACATTATTTTTGTAGTTACTTCATAACTGTAAACTTGCTACTATTATGAATCATAATGTAAATATGCAGGAGGCACTTTCATTCACTGGACCAAATGTGGCACAAATACCTGATACCCAAATTTGAATACTGGTGGGGGGGGGGGGTTGATTTTGTCATTTGGGAGTTGTAGTTGCTGGGATTTATAGTTAATCTACAATCAAAGAGCATTCTGAATTCCACAAACAATGGAATTGAACCAAACTTGGCACACACAACTCCCACAAAAGTCCAACAGAAAATACTGGAAGGGTCTGGTGGGCCTTGACCTTGAGTTTTGAAGTTGTAGTTCACCTACATCCAGAGTGCACTGTGGACTCCAACAATGATGGATCTGGACTAAACTTGGCACGAATACTCAATATGCCCAAATATGAACATTGGGGGAGTTTTGGGAAAATAAACTTGTAGTTGCTGGGATTTATAGTTCACCTACAATCAAAGAGCATTCTGAACCTCACCAACGATAGAATTGGACCAAACTTTCCACACAGAACCTCAATGAACAACAGAAAATACTATGTTTTCAGATGGTCTTTGGTGACCCCTCTGATACCCCCTTGCAACTCCCCCCCCAGGGGTCCCGACCCCCAAGTTGAGAAATACTGGTTTAGGGTTTTATAAGCTAAAGCCAACACTTTGAATTGTGCTCGGTGGCAAATTGGCAGCCAGTGGAGCTGGCACAACAGAGGAGTAGTGTGCTCCCTGAATGCTGCTCCTGTTAGTAACCTGGTTGCCGCCCTTTGGACCATTTGAAGCTTCCGAACAGTCTTCAAGGGCAACACCACATAGAGCATTTTGCAGTAGTCTATTCGGGATGTAGCAAGAATGTGGGCCACTGTGGCCAAGTCAGACTTCCCACTATGTATAATAATAAATAATAATAAACTTTATTTATACCCCACCACCATCTCCGCAAGGAGGACTCAGAGTGGCTTACATGGGGCCAAGCCCGGATGACAAAAATAAAACCAAAACAACAACAAACAACAGCATCAAAATTACATTAAAAAAAAGAAAATAACATATGAATACAGTAACAAAATATCATTATAAAAACCACAATCACAGAGAGAATGGGCAGGCCACATATCTATATATATATAAATGCTCTGTGCATAATGAGTACCTTAAAAACAAAAGAACCAATGAACGAAATCACAACAAATTTGGCAACAAAATGTCTCACTACACAAGGAGTGACCATCACTTTAAAAATTGTGATTTTGTCATTTGGGAGTTGTAGTTGCTCGGATTTATAGTTCACCCACTATCAAAGAGCATTCTGAACTCCAGCAACGATGGAATTGAACCAAACTTGGCACACAGGACTCCCATGACCAACAGAAAATACTGGAAGGGTTTGGTGGGCATTTGACCTTGAGTTTGGGAGTTGTAGTTCACCTACATCAGAGAGCACTGTGGACTCAAACAATGATGGATCTGGACCAAACTTGGCACAAGACTCAATATGCCCAAATATGAACACAGATGGAGTTTGGGATAGACCTTGACATTTGGGAGTTGTAGTCACTGGGATTCACAGTTCACCTACAATCAAAGAGCATTCTGAACCCCACTAAAAACAGAATCGGGGCAAACTTTCCACACAGAACCCCCATGACCAACAGAAAATACTTAAGGCCATTCCATTCAACATCAGGGCAAGAAAATGTAAACAAAGTCCTCCTGACAAAGAGCCATCCAGCCATAGATATAGATAGATAGATAGATAGATAGATAGATAGATAGATAGATATGATTCACACACAGAGAGATATAGTATCATAAGGTTCTTATGGGTTTTTTCGGGCTATAGGGCCATGTTCTAGAGCAGTGTTTCTCAACCTGGGGGTTGGGACCCCTGAGGGGGTCGTGAGGGGGTGTCAAAGGGGTCGCCAAAGACCATCAGAAAACATAGTATTTTCTGTTGGTCATTGGGATTCTGTGTGGGAAGTTTGACCCAATTCTATTGTTGGTCGAGTTCAGAATGCTCTTTGATTGTAGGTGACCTATAAATCCAATAACTACAATTCCCAAATGTCAAGGCCTATTTTCCCCAGACTCCACCAGTGTTCACATTTGGGCATATTGAGTATTTATACCAAGTTTGGTCCAGATTCATCATTGCATGAATTCACAGCACTCCTCTGGATATAGGTGAACTACAACTCCCAAACCCAAGGTCAATGCCTACAAAACCCTTCCAGTGTTTTCTGTTAGTCATGGTAGTTCTGTGTGCCAAGTTCGGTTTAAATCCACCGCTGGTGGAGTTCAGAATGCTCTTTGATTATAGATGAACTATAAATCCCAGCAACTTCAACTCCCAAATTACAAAATCAACCCCCCCCCCCCAACCCCACTGGCATTCACATTAAGGCATATTGGGTATTTGTGCTCAATTTAGTAAAATGAGAGATATCAAGTAGCAACAAAAACAATATTATGGTTGGGGGTCACCACAACATATGGAACTGCATTAAGGGGTCACGACAATAGCAAGGTTGAGAACCACTGTTCTAGAGGCATTTCTCCTGACGTTTCGCCTGCATCTATGGCGAAACGTCAGGAGAAATGCCTCTAGAACATGGCCTTATAGCCCTAAAAAACCTACAACAACCCAGTGATTCCAGCCATGAAAGCCTTCGACACATTTTTATTTATATATATTATCAATTTATAAGGGACCCTAAAGAAGGACAATGATATCTTGCATGTTCCAGGGTGGGCAAACCAGACACTCTCCACATCAACACTGACAAATCAACAGCAAGAAATACTATTTACCCACAAGCATTAAGACATGACATATATTAGAAACTGACACTTTCTCATTACTTTATTTTCCAGATCAACAGACTGGGCCACAGCAATGCATGGCAGGGGACAGCTAGTACAGGATAAAATGTTTAAAAACTTGAAAGGGATAACAATAGGAGCAAGTTATTTGGAGGGAACTGTACCAGAACTATTCCCACTCATTACCTTTTGATTTTTACTTCTTCTTTTACGCGCTCCCTTCAAATATCACTACAAAACAGCATTAATTCCACAGTGTGGATGCAGATGCATCCCCAGACTTTGTGAAGAACATGAGAAGAAAAAGCCCCAGGTCAAGAAGCTCCTTTTTTGGAGGCTTTTGTAAATCATAGAATCATAGAATCAAAGAGTTGGAAGAGACCTCCTGGGCCATCCATTCCAACCCCATTCTGCCAAGAAGCAGGAATATTGCATTCAAATCACCCCTGACAGATGGCCATCCAGCCTCTGTTTAAAAGCTTCCAAAGAAGGAGCCTCCACCACACTCCGGGGCAGAGAGTTCCACTGCTGAACGTCTCTCACAGTCAGGAAGTTCTTCCTCATGTTCAGATGGAATCTCCTCTCTTGTAGTTTGAAGCCATTGTTCCGCGTCCTAGTCTCCAGGGAAGCAGAAAACAAGCTTGCTCTCTCCTCCCTGTGGCTTCCTCTCACATATTTATACATGGCTATCATATCCCCTCTCAGCCTTCTCTTCTTCAGGCTAAACATGCCCAGCTCCTTAAGCCGCTCCTCATAGGGCTTGTTCTCCAGACACTTGATCATTTTAGTCGCCCTCCTCTGGACACATTCCAGCTTGTCAATATCTCTCTTGAATTGTGGTGCCCAGAATTGGACACAATATTCCAGGTGTGGTCTAACCAAAGCAGAATAGAGCATGGGGAGCATGACTTCCCAGGATCTAGACACTAGGCTACTATTCATTAAGGGCAAAATCCCACTGGCTTTTTTTGCTGCCACATCACATTCCTGGCTCATATTTAACTTGTTGTCCACGAGGACTCCAATCTTTTTCACACGTACTGCTCTCGAGCCAGGCTTCGTCCCCCATTCTGTATCTTTGCATTTCGTTTTTCCTGCCAAAGTGGAGTATCTTGCATTTGTCACTGTTGAACTTCATTTTGTTAATTTTGGCCCATCTCTCTAATCTGTCAAGATCGTTTTGAATTCTGCTCTTGTCCTCTGGAATCTTGGCTAATGTCGGAAGGGGCTTTGATGGTGTCTTTCCTACCTGGCACAATAAAAGAGGGTTGGACTAGATAGCCTTTGGGGGTCCCAACTCTTCTAGGGTCCTATGAGCCTACAAGTCGCATCTCGAAGGGGTTTGTTGTTTTTCTCACCTGCCCAAAAGCGATTCCCGACTTTCCGACCAAAAGCGGCTCCCGACTTGGATGCGAATCCTGCTGCTCAGCTCAGCTCCTTTCCCTCTCTCCCAGGATGCGCTCCTGCATCCCCAAATCCGCTTCAGAACCCCAAAACCCAGGCTCCGAAGTCTCTGTCCTGGCTGGCTCTGCCTCTCAGCAGCTGTGAACAGAAAGGAGGGACCGCTCTCTTCTCAAGAGGAGGAGTCAAGGCCGGCCCAGGAAAGAGATCCGGATGGAGAGGGAAGCCTCCTAAAGATTGCAATATTGGGATTTCCAAAGTAGGGAGGGAAGGGGCTTCCTTGCGGACTCCCACTCCCAGAATCCCCCAGCCAAAAGGAAGCCCCTTCCCCAAGACCTGAAGGCTTCCCAAGCTGTTGTTGACTCTATTTCAAAGGAAAGCATTGGCAAAACTACTCCTTTGCCTAAAGCAACCCCCCCCCCCATAAAAACAACCATATAAATTGTGTTGTCGAAGGCTTTCATGGTCGGAATCACTGGGTTGCAGCATTCTCTACTGACATTTCGCCCACATCTATGGCAGGCACCCTCAGAGGTTGTGAGGTCTGTTGGAAACAAGGCAAGTGGGGTTAATATATCTGTGGAATGATGTCCAGGGTGGGAGAAAGAACTCTTGTCTGGGTTTTTGTAGGTTTTTTCGGGCTATATGGCCATGGTTTAGAGGCATTCTCTCCTGACGTTTCGCCTGCATCTATGGCAAGCATCCTCAGAGGTAGTGAGGATGCTTGCCATAGATGCAGGCGAAACGTCAGGAGAGAATGCCTCTAGGACAGGGGTCCTCAAACTTTTAAACAGAGGGCCAGGTCACAGTCCCTCAAACTGTTGGAGGGCCGGATTATAATTTGAAAAAAAAATGAATGAATTCCTATGCACACTGCACATATCTTATTTGTAGTGCAAAAAACACTTAAAATAATACAATAATTAAAATAAAAAAATTAAGAACAATTTTAACAAATATAAACTTATTAGTATTCCAATGGGAAGTGTGGGCCTGCTTTTAGGGTTGTTATTATTGTATGCTTTCAAGTAGTTTAAGACTTAGGTTGACCCTGAGTGAGGGCTGGGTAAATTACCTTGGAGGGCCGTATCTGGCCCCCGGGCCTTAGTTTGAGGACCCCTGCTCTAGACCATGGCCATATAGCCCGAAAAACCCTACAACAACCCAGTGATTCCAGCCATGAAAGCCTTCAACAACTCTTGTCTGTTGGAAGCAGGTGTGAATGTTGCAACTGGTCACCTTGATTAACATTGAATAGCCTTTCAGCTTCAAGGTTTGGCTGCTTACTACCTGGGGGAATCCAGGCAGTAAATAAAGAAAAACATTCAGAAAACAGAGGAATTCCTGGCATGAATGAACAGGGCCAGCTAACCCCTCCCAACAAAGGATTCCCCCAGGTAGTAAACAATGAATAGCCTTGCAGCTTCAAGGTCTGGCTGTTTACTGCCCCGGGGAATCCTTTGTTGGCTTGATGCGCCTTCCTCTTGACACATTTCTCCCTTTCACCTTCCATTCTGCAGCACTGCTGGTCACAGCTGTCCTCCAGCTAGAGTGCTCAAGGGCCAGGGCTTCCCATTTCTCAGTGTCTATGCCACAGTTTTTAAGGTTGGCTTTGAGCTCATCTTTAAATCTCTTTTCCTGCAACATTATATTTCTTGTTCTTGAATTGGGAGTAGAGTAACTGCTTTGGGAGACGGTGATCAGGCATTCGGACAACATGGCTAGTCCAGTGGGGTTGATGGAGTAGGAGCATCGCTTCAGTGCTGGTGGTCTTTGCTTCTTCCAGCACGCTGACATTTGTCCGATTGTCTTCCCAAGAGATTTGCAGGATTATTTGGAGGCAACACTGATGGAAGGGGCCTGAGTTGACTGTGACATCTGTAGACAGTCCATGTTTCGCAGGCATATAGCAGGGTTGGGAGGACAATGGCTTTATAAACAAGCACCTTGGTCTCCCTATGAATGTCCCGATCCTCAAACACTCTCTGCTTCATTCAGAAAAATGCTGCACTTGCAGACCTCAGGCGGTGTTGTATTTCAGTGTCAACGTTGACTTTTGTAGAGAGATGGCTACCAAGGGAGCAGAAATGGTCAACATTTTCTAATGTTACCCCATTAAGCTGTATTTCTGGCATTGGAGAGGGAATGGTTGGTGACTACTGGAAGAACACTTCGGTTTTCTCGATGCTCAACGAGAGGTCGAGCTTCTCATATGCTTCTGTAAAGATGTTTAGAGTGTATTGTTGAAGGCTTTCATGGCCGGAATCACTGGGTTGTTGTAGGTTTTTTTGGGCTATATGGCCATGTCCTAGAGGCATTCTCTCCTGACGTTTCACCTGCATCTATGGCAAGCATCCTCAGAGGTAGTGAGGTCTGTTGGAACTAGGAAAATGGGTTTATATATCTGTGGAAAGACCAGGGTAGGGCAAAGAGCTCTTCTCTGCTGGAACTAGGTCTGAATGTTTTAACTGACCACCTTCATTAGCATTAGAAGGCCTGGCTGAGCCTGGAGGAATCTTTTGTTGAGAGGTGTTAAGATGTGCCTGATTGTTTTCCTCTCTGCTGTTTTGCTGTTGTAATTTGAGAGTTTTTTAATACTGGTAGCCAGATTTTGTTCATTTTCATGGTTTCCCCCTTTCTGTTGAAATTGTCCACATGCCTCTAGATCATGGACATATAGCCCAAAAAAACCTACAACAACCCATGTTTAGAGTGGTTTGTAGGCCGTCTTCTGAATGCGCACAGACTACATTATCATCAGCATATTGGAGTTCTATATGTATTTATACAATACATTGTATAAAACTTATCTAGGATTGGTTAAAGTTCTGGTTTGCTATTTAACAACCACTGCAAAAAACTTCATGTCCTGTTGTATGTACTGAATTGTTTTTTGTAGAGACCTAGTAAAATTACTCTGTCATGAAAGGATGCATGTCTAAAAAGCATGTCGCCAGCGTGAACAGTTTGGAAAAAAAGACCCATTGGAGCCACTGCATTGCTTTTGGATTTGGGCACTTTTTGCACAACCCCAAACCAGAGTCTAAATGACTCTAGTTTGGGGTTAATCTTCTACAACTTCTGTGCTGGATACACATCTCTGAGGGCATGCATTCCTTTCATTCCAAAAGTGGCACACGTTATGTTTTGGTTCGTTTTCACCAACCTTTTCTTCCCAAACCGGTTTTCAGTACAATAAGTTTGCCAGGTCTTTGTCAAGGGTGGCATAAAATAAATAGAATATTTTCCTCATTAAGAAGAAACTAGACTATAGGTCAGGCATGGGTAAACTTGGGCCATCCAGGTGTTTTGGACTCCAACTCCCACCATTCCTAACAGCCTCAGGCCCTTCCTTTTCCCCCTCAGCCGCTTAAGCGGCTGAGGGGGAAAAGGAAGGGGCCTGAGGCTGTTAGGAATGATGGGAGTTGGAGTCCAAAACACCTGGATGGCCCAAGTTTGCCCATGCCTGCTATAGGTGCATCTACACTATAGAACTGCATTAATTCTGTGGTGTTGAAGCACCAAGACTTGCAGATACACCAAAAGTGACAGATTGAATCATGATATAGTAGAAATGAAAATATGTGTTCAGGTGGTGGTCGGAAGCAGGCGGCAGGGGTGTTGGCGTCCATTTCTGCTGCACAAATAAGTCACCTTCCAGCCTCTTGGGAAACTAAAAGAGGAAATGTACTTCTGCCTGTGGCTTCGAAAGGCATGACCGCACTGCAAATCCCCCCTCCCTTTCCCCTCCTTCGCACCAGTCGGCTTTATCTCCTGGGCGCAGTGACCGATCAGGAAGAGGAGGCTTCTGGTGGCTTCTGTATTTAGAGTTCAAAACAGAACGTAGGCTACAAGGAAGGCTTCGCAGCCAAGGGTTGTGGCACCAGCTGTGCCGAAAGTGTAGCGCTGCAACCCAAAAGGCCAATGCAATTCTCAATCTTTGAGATGACACCAAATTGGGAGGGAGAGCCAATACTCCAGAGGACAGGAGCAGAATTCAAAACGATCTTGACAGATTAGAGAGATGGGCCAAAACTAACAAAATGAAGTTCAACAGGACAAATGCAAGATACTCCACTTTGGCAGGAAAAATGAAATGCAAAGAGACAGAATGGGGGTTGCCTGGCTCGAGAGCAGTACGTGTGAAAAAGATCTTGGAGTCCTTGTGGACAACAAGTTAAACATGAGTCAACAATGTGATGTGGCAGGCAAAAAAAGCCAATGGGATTTTGGCCTGCATCAATAGGAGTATAGTGTCTAGATCTAGGGAAGTCATGCTACCCCTCTATTCGCTTTGGTTAGACCACACCTGGAATATTGTGTCCAATTCTGGGCACCACAATTCAAGAGAGATATTGACAAGCTGGAATGTGTCCAGAGGAGGGCAACTAAAATGATCAAGGGTCTGGAGAACAAGCCCTATGAGGAGTGGCTTAAGGAGCTGGGCATGTTTAGCCGGAAGAAGAGAAGGCTGAGAGGAGATATGATAGCCATGTATAAATATGTGAGAGGAAGCCACAGGGAGGAGGGAGCAAGCTTGTTTTCTGCTTCCCTGGAGACTAGGACGCGGAACAATGGCTTCAAACTACAAGACAGGAGATTCCATCTGAACATGAGGAAGAACTTCCTGACTGTGAGAGCCGTTCAGCAGTGGAACTCTCTGCCCCGGAGTGTGGTGGAGGCTCCTTCTTTGGAAGCTTTTAAACAGAGGCTGGATGGCCATCTGTCTGGGGTGGTTTGAATGCAATATTTCTGCTTCTTGGCAGGGGGTTGGATTGGATGGCTCATGAGGTCTCTTCCAACTCTTTGATTCTATGATTCTATGATTCTATGAAAGTTGTATTTCCTTGTCCTATTGGGCTTTGGTCAGACCCCTTCCATACAGCCCTATATCCCGGGATATCATAGAATCCTAGAGTTGGAAGAGACCTCATGGGCCATCCAGTCCAACCCCCTGCCAAGAAGCAGGAATATTGCATTCAAATCACCCCTGACAGATGGCCATCCATCCTCTGTTTAAAAGCTTCCAAAGAAGGAGCCTCTACCACACTCCAGGGCAGAGAGTTCCACTGCTGAATGGCTCTCACAGTCAGGAAGTTCTTCCTCACGTTCAGATGGAATCTCCTTTCTTGTAGTTTGAAGCCATTGGCCCTAAACGGTTTGGGACCCGCCTACCTGCGTGACCGCATCTCCATATATGAACCCACACGTTCCCTTCGATCATCTGGAGAGGCCCTGCTCACGATCCCACCTGCGTCGCAAGCGCGTTTGGTGGGGACGAGGGACAGGGCCTTCTCTGTGGTGGCCCCCCGACTCTGGAACTCTCTCCCCAAGGACATCAGACAAGCCCCAACGTTGGCAATCTTTAGGAAGAGCTGAAGACCTGGCTGTTCCAGTGTGCCTTTCCAGATTAGGAAACTCCTGGCATCATGTCCCAAATGCACTTTGTTAGAGACTAGGATTGTCTGCACATTGCACCTACCTCCAAAAAACCTCTACATACCTCCTGTCAAGTTCAGCACTTTTAAATTTTGTCCATTACATTTGGCCCAGCCTTTTAGATTTTAAATGCATCATGTGTCATTGTTTTTAGTGTTTTATTGTCTTTGCTTGATGTTTTATTATTTGCTTATGAGTTTTACTGTTATATTTGTATGTTGTTGTTTGTTGCGGCCTTGGCCTTTGTAAGCCGCATCGAGTCCTTCGGGAGATTTTGCGGGGTATAAATAAAGATAATAATAATAATAATAATAATAATAATAATAATAAGCCATTGTCCCATTGTGTCCTAGTCTCCAAGGAAGCAGAAAACAAGCTTGCTCTCCCCTCCCTGTGGCTTCCTCTCACATATCTATACATGGCTATCATATCTCCTCTCAGCCTTCTCTTCTTCAGGCTAAACATGCCCAGCTCCTTAAGCCGCTCCTCATAGGGCTTGTTCTCCAGACCCTTGATCATTTTAGTCGCCCTCCTTTGGACACATTCCAGCTTGTCAATATCTCTCTTCAATTGTGGTGCCCAGAATTGGACACAATATTCCAGGTTCCAATATTCCAATATTCAGGGCTCAATGCTATGGAATCTTGGGATTTGTAGTTTCATTTGGCACAGCATTATTTGGCAACGAAAGCCAAAGACATTGTAAAACCATAGTTTCATAGCATTGAGCCACAGGGTACTTGAAGTGGTGCCAAACTGAATTAATTCTGCAGTGTAGATGCACCCTGCAAAGTGTCTCATTGTGCCATTGTCTTTCAGTGCATTGTTCGCAATCCACAACAGTCACTTTGCTGGTTCCTGTTCCTAACATTGTAAGAGAATAGCCCCTTAATGAATGCAAAGGTAATGAAATAGTTCATTTCTCCTCCTTGCAGACTGAAGTACAGTTGTGGAAGTCCTCAAATTTTTTTTTGGTCATGTCAGGAGAGACTTGAGAAACTGCAAGTCGCTTCTGGTGTGAGAGAATTGACTGTCTGCAAGGATGCCTGGATGTTTTGATGTAATGAATTCCTGAAAGCCGAGTGACACAAAGTCTCTCCGTTCCCTCCTTCACTTTTCCCCATATTCCCCCATAAAATATTCTAGAGGACAATTTCCATATCAAGCAAATTATACACAAATTTTCTCTGCTATGCCAATATTCTCTGGCGCCACATTCTTTGCCTTTAGTAGTTAATGTCTAACCATATTGTTCCAACGATTGGCACACACAAAGTGTCAAGAGTGGGATCATGTTTCCTCCCCAACCATCTGTAGGATGTCCTTTTAATTGTAAATTGAGAGCCTAAAGTGTCAAAGGGGCTGTTGACAGAATAGAGGATCAATACGTTGGGAGGAACTTCCTCCCTGGGATTCCTGATATGTGCAAAAATCTGAATTTGGAAGAGAGATATCATCAGAATGACCCATTGAAGACCAAAGACCAGGCTGTGGCGCAGCTAGTTAGTAGCCAGCTGCATTAAATCACTACTGACCGAGAGGTCATGAGTTCGAAGCCAGCCCTGGCTGGAGTGAGCTCCCGACCATTAATAGTCTAACTTACTGTTGACCTATGCAGCCCAAAAGACAAAATCTGGCTACCAGTATTAAAAAAATTAAAATTACAACAGCACAACAACAGAGAGGAAACAAACAAGGACATCTAATCACCTCTCAACAAAAGATTGCTCCAGGCACTGTCAGGCCATTATATGCTAATCAAGGTGGTCAGTTGAAACATTCACACCTAGCTCCAGCAGACAAGAGTCCTTTGTCCCACCCTGCTCATTCCACAGATATATAAACCCTTTTTCCTACTTCCAACAGACCTCACTACCTCTGAGGATGTTTGCCATAGATGCAGGCGAAACGTCAGGAGAGAATGCTTCTAGACCATGGCCATATAGCCCGAAAAAACCTACAACAAGCCAGTGATTCTGGCCATGAAAGCCTTCGACGATACAATTTAGTTACCACTTTATGCGGGGAGACTAATTTAACTAATTTACAATACCAGAAAACCATCCATCAGCGTGCAGAAGAATGAGGAAGTACTCCATCAAGGACCCAGTGTCACAAGTGGACGGTGAAGCAACAGCTCCTCCTGTGGCCAGAATCGAGCATAACCCCATGAAGCCAGAAAGCTGGAATAATAAATCGCCTCTGTGTCTGTCTATATATGTTGTATGTCTAATGGCACTGTTTGCCATGTATATGTGTTTACCATGTATATGTGCATTGTAATCTGCCCTGAGTCCCCTGTGGGGTGAGAAGGGTGGAATATAAATATGTAAATAAATACATAAATAAATAAAGTATGGAAGAGTTAATGCCCTGACTACAAAATCCAGAATGGCTCCAAACATAAGTTTGCCACAAAAGCACAGAGTATGCAGTTAGATCCCATTGATTCTAAGCTGTATCAAAAGGAATATAGTGTCTAATAGGGATTTCAGAGTCAACAGTGTGATGCTGCAGCTAAAAATGCTAATGTGATTCTAGGCTGCACCAGTAGTGTCTAGTAGAGTGATAGAAGTAATACTACTATTCTGCTTCAGTCAGGCTCCACCTCGTCAATTCTGGGCACCACAATTCAAGGTATGGATATGCAGAAGCTAGAGAAGGTAAACTAAAATGGCCAACTATGAATCCCTCTGAGGAAATGCTGAGGGAGCTGGGGATGTTTAGCTTGAGAAGGCTGAGACTTAGGCGATCTTCCGAGGATGCTGGTCCTCCAAGTGTAGTGTCCTGGCGGTGGGTCTGTAGGTGACCGTGGAGCCCCATTCTTGACCTGCATGTTCTCCCGCAGTGAGGGCATCGGTTCCCAGGTGGAAGGCGGTCCCAATCAGGGTTGGTTTGATGCGCCTTCCTCTTGGCATGTTTTCTCTTTCGCCCTCCATTCGTGCCTCTTCAAATTCTACAGCACTGCTGGTCACAGCTGACCTCCAGCTGGAGCACTCAAGGGCCAGGGCTTCCCAGTTCTCAGTGTCTATGCCAGAGTTTTTAAGGTTGGCTTTGAGCCCATCTTTAAATCTCTTTTCCTGTCCTCCAACATTTTCTTGAGTTCGGAATAGAGCAACTGCTTTGGGAGATGGTGGTCGGGCATCCAGACAAAGTGGTTGGTCCAGCAGAGTTGGTGGTGGAGGACCATTGCTTCAATGCTGGTGGTCTTTGCTTCTTCCAGCACACTGACATTTGTCGGCTTGTCTTCCCAAGAGATTTGTAGGACTTTTCGGAGGCAGCGCTGATGGAATCATTCCAGGAGTTGCATGTGACATCTGTAGACAGTCCATGTCTCACAGGCATATAGCAGGGTTGGGAGGACAATAGCTTTATAAACAAGCACCTAGGTCTCTCTACGGATGTCCTGGTACTCAAACACTCTCTGCTTCATTCAGAAAAAAGCTGAACTCGCAGAGCTCAGGCGGTGTTGCATTTTGGTGTCAACGTTGACTTTAGTGGAGAGGTGGCTGCCAAGGTAGCGGAAATGGTCAACATTTTCTAATGTTACACCATTAAGTTGTATTTCTGGCATTGGAGAAGGATTGCTGGTGACTGAAGGCTGAGAGCAGGGGACATGAAAGCCATGTTTAGGTATTTGAAACAATGTCACATCGAGGAAGGGGAAATCTTATTTTCTGCTGATCCACAGACTGGGACTTGGAGTAATGGATTCAAAAGCCAGGAAAAGGGATTCCAACTGAATTTTGGGAAGTCATTTCAGAGCTGTAGGACAATGAAGTCCATTTCTGGTAGTCCAGCGGAGTCTCCTTCTCTGGTTTTTTTTTAAACAGATGCTGAATGGGCGTTGGTCAGAAGTGCTTTGATTATGTGTTGCTGCAATACAGAAGGGGGCAAACCTCATTTTCCAATGCTCCAGACATTAAGATACAGAGCAACAGATTCAAACTGTGAGAAAATAGATTCCTTCCTGTTTTTCTTGTTGTTAACAGCTGTCAAGCTGAGTATGACCTCTGATGATCCTATAAATGGAAATCTCCAAGCTGACCTATCATCATCCACAGCCCTGCTCAGGTCTTGCAAACCCATGGCCATTCCTTCCTTGGTTAAGTCCATCTATCTGGGAGCGGCGTCTTCCTCTTTTCCTCTTGCTTTCCACCTTCCAAAGCTTTATTGCCTTTACTAGCAAATAAAGGAGGAGGAGCTGAGGAGCCTTCTAATCAAGGTGAAAGAAGAAAGCGCAAAAGCTGGGTTGCAGCTAAATGTCAAAAAAAACCAAGATTATGGCAACAAGAATGATTGACAACTGGAAAATAGAGGGAGAAAATGTGGAGGCCATGACAGACTTTGTATTTCTAGGTGCAAAGATGACTGCAGATGCAGACTGTGGCCAGGAAATCAGAAGACGCTTCCTTCTTGGGAGGAGAGCAATGTCCAGTCTCGATAAAATAGTAAAGAGTAGAGACATCAGACTGGCAACAAAGATCCGCATAGTCAAAGCCATGGTATTCCCTGTAGTAACCTACGGATGTGAGAGCTGGACCTTAGGGAAGGCTGAGCGAAGGAAGATCGATGCTTTTGAGCTGTGGTGCTGGAGGAAAGTTCTGAGAGTGCCTTGGACTGCGAGAAGATCCAACCAGTCCATCCTCCAGGAAGTTGGGCTTTACTTCCTGCTCATTGGAGGGAAGGATACTAGAGACAAAGTTGAAGTACTTTGGCCACATCATGAGGAGACAGCAAAGCCTAGAGAAGACAATTATGCTGGGGAAAGTGGAAGGCAAAAGGAAGAGGGGCCGACCAAGGGCAAGATGGATGGATGGCATCCTTGAAGTGACTGGACTGACCTTGAAGGAGCTGGGGGTGGTGACGGCCGACAGGGAGCTCTGGCGTGGGCTGGTCCATGAGGTCACGAAGAGTCGGAGACGACTGAACGAATGAACAACAACAACAAAGCAAATAATCTCTTCTCCAAAGTATTTATCTTTACCATGGCATCCACAGAGCTCTTTTCCAACACTATATTGCAAATGGGCTGGTTTTCTTTCTACCTGTGTTCTTCATCACTGTCACAGCTACATAGAAATTATGCCACCAATAACCTTAACTGAATTAATTAGTGATCTATCATTACATTTCCTGTTTCATCCCTTCCTATAGAACCCTGGACGTTGTGGCTTCCAGAACATTGCGCCATGGAAGCTAAAGTGGTCTCAAACTGCATTCATTCTAAATATAGACACAGCGAGGCTCCCCAGCACTGCCTTGTTTTCCTCCGAGGAACCAAAGTTTTCTGGTGAAAAGCTTTGCATTCAGGACCTTGACTAGTTCCTTTTTTTCAAGGCAAAAACAGTTCCCAGGTATATTTGCATAGCTTGTGGGGGAGAGGACTTCTCCAAAGGTTTTGCAGGGTTTCTCGCACAATGGGGAAGTACGTGTGGGTTACAGAACCACAGCAGAGTTTGTCTCCTAATCGCTTTGGTGCTTCTGAGCACCAATGGAGACCTGTTGGCCCAGAGGCAAGGATGAATGCAGCTTGAGACCAATTTTACTGCTATGGTTCGATGTTATGGAATCGTAGGAGTTCTCGTTTGGTCAGGCACCATCACTCTTTAGCAGAGAAGGCTAAAGACCTTGTGAAACATAACTCCCAGGATGCCATAGCATTGAGCCATGGCAGGTAAAGTAGTGTCAAGTTGTATTAATTTGGCAGGCATGGGCAAACTTCGGCCCTCCCACAAGTGCTTTGGACTCCATCATCGGTGGAGTACAGAATGCTCTTTGATTGTAAGTGAAGTAAAAATCCCACCAACTACAACTCCCAAATGGCAAAACCAACCCCCCCCCCCCTCCCAACCCCCAGTATTCAAATTTGGGCATATCAGGTATTTGTTCCATATTGGTCCAGTGAATGAAAATACATCCTATATCAGATATTTACATTATGACCCATAACAATAGCAAAATTCCAGTTATGAAGTAGCAACGAAAATAATGTCAGGGTTGGGGGTCACCACAACATGAGTAACTGTAATAAGGAGTCGTGGTGTTAGGAAGGTTGAGAACCATTGGTCTAGAAGGTATTTATTCTCTGCTGGTGCCTCACCAAACTATCAATCCTATTGGGTTGTTGTAGGTTTTTCCGGGCTATATGGCCATGTTCTAGAGGCATTTTCTCCTGACGTTTCGCCTGCATCTATGGCAAGCATCCTCAGAGGTAGTTGAGGACCTCACTACCTCTGAGGATGCTTGCCATAGATGCAGGCAAAACGTCAGGAGAGAATGCCTCTAGAACATGGCCATATAGCCCGAAAAAACCTACAACAACCCAGTGATTCTGGCCATGAAACCTTCGACAATAGACTATAGGAATGTTTTTCATAGCCTTGAGCACTTCAAGTGGTGTCAAACTTGCATTCATTCTACAGTCTAGATGCACCCCTAATCTTTCAGAGGCAGAGTCAGTTATAATGCTGTGATGGAGACATAACTCAAGCTCATTCAATTAATATTTTCTTGAAATATTCAACACCGTTTTACCCAGGCTTCAAAGCAGTTGAGTTGGCGTCACATTGCAAAAGTGCAAAGGGATAATGACTGAAAAGTGACAAGAAGGCAGTGCTTTTTAGAATTGTGTCACAACCACACACTTTGGATGAATGGCTCTCTAGGCAAAGTCAGCGCCTTTGACTAAACAGTGATTCTGGAACATGAAGCACACTCCTGCCCATACCTCCCTCCCTCCCACTCACTCACTCACTCAGTCTGTCCGGCAGAAGACCCAACCTATTCTCAGAAATTGCAAGAGGGGAACTTCCTTCTCTAAAATGCAAATTGCTCCATGTTTGCAGCTTTGTTGATGCAAACTGAGAACTTCTGGCCGCCCGAATTGGGCAAAGGGGAAGCCACAGATCGGGACCCAGGAGGACAATGACTTCATTCGTCTCTCCTTCCATCTTCCCAGAAATGAACCACAGATCAGTATCTATTTTTGGTCTGCAGGAGCATCTACCCACAGTTCCCAACAGCTGGTAAGGACCAGGCTGTGGCACAGCTAGTTAGTAGTGTACTGTCATGCACTGGGCCTATAGCAATTGGCTTTTGAACAGGACGTGCTCTTTGTGCCCAGCGGGAAGCTGGGGTGCCTCAGCTGAGAGACTCTAAGGATTTTCCTATACAAAAGTCTTTAGGAGCTTAAAAAGTTTAACAAAGTTCTTTATTATTGCTTAGGTCTTCAACAAACAATCAAATACTTTTTAGGTCTTCAACAAGTCAAACAAATGCTTCTTATCTTGCCCACAATGGACAGGCAACTGGCTTCGTGAACTGTTTCTTTTCTTTAAGAGGAAACCCCTTTTAACCACTTCCTGGGAAATCTGTTTTCTAGGCACTGCTGGTGTGGGCTCTACTCCCGGTTCCAATTGCTTCTGGTTACCTGAGTAGACCTACCAGCCAAGACTTTGTAGATTTTCCAGCTGGAGTCCTTTTGGAATTTTTCCATGAATGACGTGGAGCTGTTTCTTTAACCCCAACAAGGGTTGTGCTGTCAAACTGTTTTCCTTAGAAGCTTTAGGGCTGTTTCCCCTGGATGTTGTGAGAAACGAAGCTTCTCTACAGGTGGGGAAAGCTCATGTCCTATAACTGGGCTTCCAAAACTATAAGACTGCCAGAAGTCTTTCTTTTCCCTCCCAGAGCCCTGGGGAAAGGGACAGAACCAAAACTTAATGATGATAGGCAGGTGGCTAGCCCCATGACTGCAAACCAAAGGAAACCACCTTATGGCAAAATGCATGGAACTTTGGAATACATGCAAACACTCAAAGAAAGAAAAGGAAGTTGGAGGTCCTGGTACAGCCATACCAGCACAAGTAGCCAGCTGCATTAAATCACTATTGACCGAGAGGTCATGAGTTCGAAGCCAGCCCGGGTCTGAGTAAGCTCCTGACCATTAATAGTCTAGCTTGCTGTTGACCTATGCAGCCCGAAAGACAGTTGCATCTGTCAAGTAGGAAATTTAGGTACTGCTTTAGGCGGGGAGGCTAATTTAACTACAACACCATAAAAACCTTCCAGCAGCATGTGTAAGAATGAGGAAGTACTCCATCAAGGACTCAATGTCACAAGTGGATGGCGAAGTGGCAGCTCCCCCTGTGGCTGGAATCGAGCATACTCTCATGAAGCCAGAAAGCTGGAATGTTAAATTGCCTCTGTGCCTGTCTATAGATGTTGTATGGGTATGGCATTGAATGTCTGCCATTTATATGTACATAGTAATCTGCCCTGAGTCCCCTGTGGAGTGAAAAGGCAGAATATAAATACTGTAAATAAATAAATAAATAAATAAATAAATAAATAAATAAATAAATAAATAAGCTGGCTGGAAGAAGCAAAGACCATCAACATTGAAGCAATGGTCCTCCGCCATCAACTCCGCTGGACCGGCCACGTTGTCCAAATGCCCAATTGCCATCTCTCAAAGCAGTTGCTCTACTCCGAACTCAAGAATGGAAAACAGAATGTTGGTGGGCAGGAAAAGAGATTTCAAGACGGGCTCAAAGCCAGCCTTAAAAACTGGCATAGACACTGAGAACTGGGAAGCCCTGGCCTAGTTCTCAGTGTCTATGGAGGTCAGCTGTGACTAGCAGTGAAGAGGCACGAATGGCGGGCAAAAGAGAGAAACATGCCAAGAGGAAGGTGCATCAAGCCAACCCCAACCGGGACCACCTTCCACCTGGAAACCAATGACCTTACTGTGGGAGAACATGCAGACCAAGAATAGGGCTCCACAGTCACCTACAGACCCACCACCAGTACACCAATCTTGATCTTACTTGGACAATGAGGGATTGCAGAATTTCCTGCTCTGGAGTACAACACTTGTGGTCTCTTCCATCTATGATTCTATGATTTCCCATTCAGAGTTCTACTTTCCGCACCACGGATGTAAGATCTCAGTCAGCAACAGCTGTTGAGAAGATGGAATTAAACATGTCTTGCACATTCATTGTCCGGCGATGATGCATTCCATATTTAAAACCAGACTGCCCCAGATTCCCAATTTTCAAAAGCACCGAGAGCATGGATGATGTTGAATGCGTCGTCCGTTAAAATTGCTGGTTTTAAAAATGCATGTTATTCAAAGCACCCCTGTGCGCTCAAGGCAATTTCCGGCAGAGTGTATTGCCACTGTAGGATTCATTAAGCCTACTTAGCCCAAATATTTATGAGTGTGGAGAGAATCACTTTAATACAAATTGGCTATTATGCCCCAATGTTACAGCTGGTTCAGCTACATTCAGCTTCTGGCAGTTGTGCTGTTCCCCTTTTCCTGGCACAACTTCTTGTTCAGGGAAACGTCTCTTAAGTTTCTCAAAGGAGAAAAGGCTGGAGCAGAAATTTTACAATGAGTGTTGGGGACTGTGATGTGCCTTCAATGCATTTCACATTGAGGAAGGGGCAATTGTTGTTGTTGTTATGATTATTTGTACCCCACTTTTAGAGAATGGGAGAAGTTCTAGCAGATTGGAGGAGGGCTAATATGGTCCCAATCTTCAAGAAGGGAAAAAAGGATGACCCAAACAATTATCGTCCGGTCAGCCTCATGTCGATACCAGGCAAGATTTTGGAAAAGATTGTGAAGGAAGTGGTCTGCAAACAGAAACAAATGCGGTCATTGCTAATAGTAAACATGGATTTATCAAAAACAAGTCATGCCAGACTGATCTGATCTCTTTTTTCGATAGAGTTACAAGCTGGGTAGATGCGGGGAAGGACATGGATATAGCATACCTGGATTTCAGTAAGGCCTTCAACAAGATCCCCCACAACCTTCTGGCAAGGGAACTAGTCCAATGTGGGCTAGGCAAAACTACGGTGAGGTGGATCTGGAATTGGTTAAAAGGACGAACCCAGAGGGTGATTCTCCCCAATGCTTCCTCTTCATCCTGGAAAGAAGTGACAAGTGGAGTGCCGCAGGGTTCTGTCCTGGGCCCGGTCCTGTTCGGGATCTTTATTAATGACTTAGATGAAGGGCTAGAAGGAATGATCATCAAGTTTGCCGACGACACCAAATTGGTAGGGAGAGCCAATACTCCAGAGGACAGGAGCAGGATTCAAAGGGATCTTGACAGATTAGAGAGATGATGTGCTAAAACGAATACAATGAAGTTCAACAGGGACAAATGCAAGATACTCCACTTAGGAAGAAAAAACAAAATGCAAAGAAAAAGAATGGGAGCCATGGAAGTCAAAATGATGCCAAACTGCATTCATCCTGCAGTGTGGATACACCTGGGGAGATCAGGGATTTAACCTGGGATTTTCCGCATGCAAAGCAGAACTCCCACTGAGCTGAATCCATGCAAAGCAGAACCAGCACGTGAATGCGATAAATGAAGTGTTTACGTGTGAAATGAAGTATGGACTTTTGGAGAATAGGAGCAGGGCAAAGGCAAAATAGGGAGTATGTATGTGCTGTTGGTAGTATGAATTCAGGTGATGTCTACCTCTTCTGGTCTTTCCAGTGGCAGATGGGGACTTTCCTATTTCGGCAAACTTTTGGCAATAGATTGCCAACCAGGGAAGGACTTATATATGGAACTCTACCTCTTTTTTCATCTTTGGTCAAATATTTTAAATGGTTTTAATTGTGCAATTAGTCTAATATGTCCTCCCTTTCACATCTGTGGTTTTGACTTTTGTGGATTTGATTACACAATGTATCCCGATTTGTGTTCCTGGGTTATAAATGTCATTTCCTAATTGGTTCTCTCATAAAAACATGGGAAAAGTTGGAGCCCCCTGTCAGCAGGACTGAGGTTGCAGGTTCAAATCTGGGGAGAGGTGGATAAGCTCCCTCTATCAGCTCCAGCTCCCCATGTGGGGACATGAGAGAAGCTTCCCACAAGGATGATAAAAACATCAAATCATCCGGACGTCCCCTGGGCAATGTCTTTGCAGACGGCCAATTCTCTCACACCAGAAGCAACTTGCAGTTTCTCAAGATGCTCCTGACATGACAAAAAAATGGGAAAAGTTTATTAAACTGCAAAAACTTTGGTTTTGCAGGACATCCCGCCACAGAACATTTTGCTATGGTTTTTCAATGAATATTTCATAGAGTTTCAACCAATTCAACCTAGCTTATGGCATCCACAAAAACAATGTTTCTGGCGTAAAACAACTAATTTCGAAGTCAGGACTGCACAATTAAACAGGAAGTAACAGTTTCAAACCTGGAACAGAAACATTTCCAAATTTTGTTACATAGTGCTACTCACAAATTGGATTTTAAATTTCATAAATCACCTTGAGTCCCAGCCTGTTAGGACATATAAGAAATCAGTTAGTGTGTATGTGATAACTGTAAAATGCAAGGCATGAAGCTGATTGGTTGGGCCATGCCCAGGGAGCTAGCTGAGTCCGGGAATTTTAGCAACAGTTCATATTCTGGCTTGAGCTATTAATTAGGCAATCCTTTGTAGTTCGAGGATGATGGTCCTCCAAGTGTAGGGTCTTGGCGGTGGGTTCATAGATGGCTGTGGAGCCCTATTGTTGATCCGCACGTTCTCCCGCAGTGAGGGCATTGGTTCCAGGGCGAAGGCGGTCCTGATCAGGGTTGGCTTAATGCGCCTTCCTCTTGGCACGTTTCTCCCTTTTGCCCTCCATTCCTGCCTCTTCAAATTCTACAGCACTGCTGGTCACAGCTGACCTCCAGTTAGAGTGCTTAAGGGCCAGGGCTTCCCAGTTCTCTCTGGGTGTTTATGCCACAGTTTTAAAGGTTGGCTTTAAGCCCATCTTTAAATCTCTTTTCCTGTCCACCAACATTACGTTCCCCATTCTTTAGTTCAGACTATAGTAACTGCTTTGGGAGATGGTGATCTTTGCGCATTCAGACAACGTGGCCAGTCCAGCAGAGGCGAAGTTGATGGTGGAGGACCATTGCTTCAATGCTGGTGGTCTTTGCTTCTTCCAGCATGCTGACATTTCCCCGCCTGCCTTCCCAAGAGATTTGCAGGATTTTTCATAGGCAACGCTGATGGAATCGTTCCAGGAGTTGAGTGTGATGTCTGTAGACAGTCCACGTTTTTCAGGCATATAGCAGGGTTGAGAGGGCAATAGCTTTATAAACAAGCACCTTGGTCTCCCTGTGGATGTCCCGATCCTCAAACACTCTCTGCTTCATTCGGAAAGCTGCTGGAAGGAGATTCTCCACATGGACATGAAAAGACCATCTCTCTCTCTCTAAAAAGGACATTTAGTGAGTTAATGCAAGCACTCTCATGATTGTAAATATGTTGTTCTACTTTATGAAGAGCAAACTACTTGTTCTTTATTGATAATCTGCGTGGCATATTTTCTTTGACAAGACAGTGTGTGGACGGACTGATAAAATGTGAACTCCGTGTGATTTACATTACGCCAACACAGTTGAGGGGAATAGGTGGGACATAAATATGGCATCGATGGGGATGATGAAGATAATGATGTCAGCTCAGTCCTGCCCAAATCCCAATCTTAATCCTGAGAAGACTTAATTAAATTAACCAAGGGATCTTATAGCATCTTTGAGACCAAGAGAAAGAAGTTGGTAGCATATGCTTTCAGAGACCTCTGATGCATTTAATTATTTATTCAATTATTTATATCCCCCTTTTCCTCCATCAAAATTGGTACTTGTCATTTAAGAGGACAACACAATTAAAGTAAACCTTGTTTGGCTCTACACTGGAGAATGAATGCATTTTGACCCCAGTTTAACTGCTTACCTCAATGCTAGGGAACCCTGGGAGTTTTAGTTTTCTAAGGCAGCAGCTCTCTCTCTGGCAGAGAAGGCTAAAGCCTTTGTAAAACTACAGCTTCCCATAGTGTTGAGCCATGGCAGTTGAAAGGGTGTCAAACTGCATTCACTCTACCTGCCGAAGTGGCAAAAAGTAATGTTTTGGTTACTTTCTGAACTCCATTAATTAATTAATTTCTCATGTCAGGAGCGAACCGAAACAGTTGTATTGCATTAAAAAACAAACAAACAAACAAAACAAAGTTTGCAGACTTGGTATTCTATTACATGACTTCCATAATATAGTCTTTCTGGGATGTTGTAGGTTTTTTCGAGCTATATGGCCATGGTCTAGAGGCATTCTCTCCTGAAGTTTCGCCTGCATCTATGGCAAGCATCCTCAGAGGTAGTTAGGTCTGTTGGAACTAGGAAAAGGGGTTTATATATCTGTGGCATGACCAGGGTGGGACAAAGGAGTCTTGTCTGCTGGAGCTAGGTGTGAATGTTTCAACTGACCACCTTGGTTAGCATATAATGACCTGACAATGCCTGGAGCAAACTTTTGTTGAGAGGTGATTAGATGTCCTTGTTTGTTTCCTCTCTGTTGTTGTGCTGTTGCAATTTTAGAGTTGTTTAATACTGGTAGCCAGATTTTGTTCATTTTCATGGTTTCCTCCTTTCTGTTGAAATTGTCCACATGCTCCTTGTGGGTTTCAATGGCTTCTCTGTGTAGCCTGACATGGTGGTTGTGAGAGTGGTCCAGCATTTCTGTGTTCTCAAATAATATTCTGTGTCCAGGTTGGTTCCTCAGGTGCTCTGCTATGGTTGATTTATTCTTTCCATGGCACATGTTCTCCAATGTGCCAACAGAGGGCAGCCTTGCTCCATGGCAGCTTCTGCAAAGATTGGTTGTTGCTTGCTTGCTCCATCTATGCTTGAAAGTGTACAAGGTGTCTCTACACCATAGAATTAATACTGTTTTGCACTGCTTTAACTGCCTTGGCCCAATGTGATGAAATCCTGGGAGAGGAAGTTTGGTGAAACATTGACCCTCTTTAGCAGAGAAGGCGAAGACCTGGCAAAACCACAACCCCCAGGATTCCTTTGTATTGAGCCATGGCAGCAAGTGGGGCCAAACTGCATTAAGACTACAGTGTAGATGCACAGCATAAATGAGAAACCCCACAGTCATTCACAGAGGAATCTCCTGAACCTAGGAGACCAGCAGGGCCTCATATTACCATGGTGTACCTGGAACACAGGTTAAGTTCATAAAGATGGACGAGGTTTGAATGAAAAGTAATGCCTACACCTTCGTAACTCCTCAACAGATGGCAGTACTGGTATACGGCAGGTACTGGCTTGTTCAGTAGACTCTTCTCTACAGTTCCATTTGGGTGGGAATTCTTACCATTGAACGGTTGTGTTGTTAAAGTGCGAAGTATGGAACCCTGTGCAGARGGTCGGTTAGTGCGACTTAAGCAACATGCAGTCATTGAATTCTTGACAGCAGAAGGTGTCACKCCAAAGGAGATTCAATAGAGAATGCAAGCTGTTTAMGGTGATTGTCTTGATATGAGTGCTGTGCATTGTTGGGCGAGTAACTTTAAAGATGTTGAGGTGGGAACATCTGACTTGCGTGACAAGCAAAGAGTTGGACGTCCTGTGACAGCAACCACCGAGTTTCACAAGCAAAAGGTTGACAAATGGATTCAGGACGATRGTTGTATCACTCAGAGAAATTTCAAGCATAATCYGCATTTCACAAGAACGTGCTGAGTAAAATGTAATATCCCCTTTATGTCACCAATGTAGTTTATAGTCTGTGAATCTACCTTCTTTCTCTGTAAAGTGCCTAATATTTATTTATTTATTTATTTATTTATTTATTTATTTATTTATTTATTGTCGAAGGCTTTCATGGCCYGAATCACTGGGTTGTTGTAGTTTTTTTCGGGCTGTATGACCATGTTCTAGAGGCATTCTCTCCTGATGRCTCTCCTGCATCTATGGCAAGCATCCTCAGAGGTAGTGAGGACACTCTTCTCCAGGATGAGGAGAAACCATTGATCAGTACTTTTTGGGTTCAGCCAATTAACCCAATCCTCATAGGTTCGACTCATAGAATCATAGAATCCTAGAGTTGGAAGAGACCTTATGGGCCATCCAGTCCAACCCCATTCTGCCAAGAAGCAGGAAAATCACATTCAAAGCACCCCAACAGATGGCCATCCAGCCTCTGCTTTAAAACTCCCACCACACTCCGGGGCAGAGAGTTCCAATGCTGAACAGCTCAATCAACCTAACACAGTAGTATCCTTGTCCAGCCCACATTTTATTGCAACAATATCATGGGGGAACTTGTTGAAATCAAGGTACATGGCATTATTCCTATCTATCAAAGAGTAGAATTGTCCAGCCCACTTTTTATTGCATGAATATCATGGGGTTGAAATCAAGAGGCACTCCATCCACCTACCGTCACCTACCAAACTGACTACATCATCATATAAAGAACCTTGGGTACTGTGTCAAAAAGCTTTACTAAAATCAAGATATACCACATCCACAACTCTATGCGTCTTCCTCCTCTCTTTAGTCTCTTTCTCACAGGTAGTTGTCCTCATTGTCCTCCTCGTTGTCCATTCCTCCTCCTCCTCCTCCTTCCTCCTCCTCCTCCCCATCATGTGCCAGGGCTTCAATGTCATGGGTGATGTCCGTGATCATGCGGTTGAAGGCTTCCGACTCAGAGTGCATGGACCAGCTGTCATAGCTGCGCACGGCTGAGGCTGAGGTGTTGCTCATGCTCCGCTTGATGCGCCCAAAGCTGTCGGTCATGATGCCCCCTTCACGGATGCCTATGTTCTCCAGGAAGCCCTCAAAGTAGCCGATGTCCTGGTCAGGAATGAATGGCCGCATTCCTAAGGAGAGAGAGAAAGAGCCAGAATTCATACCAGGGTTTTATCTCTTTTTTCAATGTAGACTCATATAAAGTTCAATGCAGCTGAACTGCATTAAATAGGTCTACACCAGACATGGTCAAGCTTTGGCCTTCTAGGTGTTTTGGACTTCAACTTTGAGAATTCCTAACAGTTGGCAGGTTGTTAGGGGTTGTGGGAGTTAAAAGTCCAAAACACCTGTAGGGCCAAAGTTTGGCCAGATTATATAGCTGATATAGGAAGAACAACAAGAAATCATAGAATCATAGAATCCTAGAGTTGGAAGAGACCTCATGGGCCATCCAGTCCAACCCCCTGCCAAGAAGCAGGAATATTGCATTCAAATCACCCCTGACAGATGGCCATCCAGCCTCTGTTTAAAAGCTTCCAAAGAAGGAGCCTCCACCACACTCCGGGGCAGAGAGTTCCACTGCTGAACGGCTCTCACAGTCAGGAAGTTCTTCCTCATGTTCAGATGGAATCTCCTCTCTTGTAGTTTGAAGCCATTGTTCCTTGCCCTAGTCTCCAAGTAAGCAGAAAACAAGCTTGCTCCCTCCTCCCTGTGGCTTCCTCTCACATATTTATACATGCTATCATATCTACACCCTCCCTGTTGACATCAGACAGGCGCCCTCCCTTATGGCTTTCCGTAAGAGCCTAAAGACCTGGCTATTTGAGAAGGCATTTAACTGAGTGCTACATTAACTGGTAATGACAACTGGAACGGAATATGGATTATGAGTTTGGCTATGATTCTATGTTGTGACGGTGCGGATTAGTTAGTGTAATTTAGATTAGTGTGCATTATTGATATGTTGATTTTTTTGTTGTGCTTTATTGTAAACTGTTTTTATATGTTGTACACCGCCGCGAGTCGCCCTAGGGCTGAGAGCGGCGGTCAACAAATGCAGCAAATAAATAAATAAAATATCTCCTCTCAGCCTTCTCTTCTTCAGGCTAAACATGCCCAGCTCCTTAAGCCGCTCCTCATAGGGCTTGTTCTCCAGACCCTTGAACATTTTAGTCGCCCTCCTCTGGACACATTCCAGCTTGTCAATATCTCTCTTGAATTGTGGTGCCCAGAATTGGACACAATATTCCAGGTGTGGCCTAACCAAAGCAGAATAGAGGGGTGGCATGACTTCCCTAGATCTAGACACTAGGCTCCTCTTGATGCAGGCCAAAATCCCACTGGCTTTTTTTGCCGCCACATCACGTTGTTGGCTCATGTTTAACTCCAAGTTCTTTTTCACTTGACTGAAACTCAAGACTGTATGATTAGGGAGTTAGGGGTTGGCTGAGAATAGAAGCAAAGAGAGCCAGGTAAGCCTTCATCTTTGAGATGAACAAAAGGTCTACTGAACTGAAAAGGTTTTGCAACGCATGCTCAGATTGCATGAAGGAAGGAAGAGGTGAAGGGGGAAGAAGGAGGAGGTAGAAACATGAACGTGGTGTGAGTTTCAAAAACTTACTTACTTGCTTAGATGATCCTTCATTGTCCGAATAGGATTGTCTTCCAAGATCAGTGCACTGGCGGTGGGTCCGTAGGTAACTGTAGAGCCCTATTCTTGATCTGTATCGTCTCCTGCAGTGAGGGCATCGGTTTCCAGGTGTAAGGTGGTCCCTGTCAGGATTGGCTTGACACGCCTTCCTCTTGGCACGTTTCTCTCTTTCGCCCTCTATTTGTGCCTCTTCAAATTCTGCACCACTGCTGGTCACAGCTGACCGCAGGGGCCAGGGCTTCCCAGTTCTCAGTGCCAATGCTGCAGTTTTTAAGGTTGGCTTTGAGCCCATCTTTACATCTCTTTTCCTGCCCAACAACATTCCGTTTTCCGTTCTTGTGTTCAGAGTAGAGCAACTGCTTTGGGAGACGGTGGTTGGGCATCCGGACAACATGGCTGGTCCAGTGGAGTTGATGGCGGAGGACCATCGCTTCAATGCTGGTGGTCTTTGCTTCTTCCAGCATGCTGACATTTGTCCGCTTCTTTTCCCAAGAGATTTGCAGGATTTTCTGGAGGCAACGCTGATGGAATTGTTCCAGGAGTTGCATGTGATTTCTGTAGACTGCCCACGTCTCACAGGCGTATAGCAGGGTTGGGAGTGCAATAGCTTTACAAAGAAGCACTTTGGTCTCCCTACGGATGTCCCAGTCCTCAAACTCTGCTTCATTCGGAAAAGTGGTGCACTCGCAGAGCTCAGGCGGTGTTGTATTTCAGTGTCAATGTTGACTTTGGTGGAGAGGTGGCTGCCAAGGGAGCGGAAATGGTCCACATTTTCTAATGTTACACCATTAAGCTGTATCTCTGGCATTGGAGAGGGATTGTCTGGTGCCTGTTGGAAGAGCACTTTGGTTTTCTCGATGTTCAACGACAGGCCGAGCTTCTCGTATGCTTCTGCAAAGGTGTTTAGAGTGGCTTGTAGGTCTTCTTCTGAATACGCACAGACAACATTGTCATCGGCATATTGGAGTTCTATAACAGATGTTGTTGTAACCTTAGTTTTGGCTTTCAGTCTGCTGAAGTTAAATAGCTTGCCAAAAACTTACCGTATGCCCCTTCCTTTCTCTGTGTAGTACTTTCCTGGCTTGATTAATTGCACAGGTCTACCCTTTAGTTACTCTGCAGAATAAACTATTGTAATCATATCTATTCGTTTCTTGGCTTAATTGGGAACACAGGCTAGGAATTAAGGCATTGTGCATCAACAGTGTCCTGCTTACCCAAGAGCAGAAACTTCCGCTTCTCCCCATAGAGTCGGAGCAGGCCCGCACAGTAACTCTCAACCGCCAGCCCCATCCGGTATTCCCGGAGCAAGAGTGCAAACTGTTGGATCTCCTGTGGGGTCAGCTTGTTCCTCAGCTGTGGGGAAAGAAGACACGGGTGGACAGTAATCACCCAGCAAGGTTTCCAGAGTATCCAAAAAGTCCATTGGCTTTTGCTCTGTTTCCTTATCTCCCCCCATTTCCCTTTCCTTGCAAGCCAACCCACAATTGCTGAGTCTCATGACTTTTGTGTAGTAGTATTAGTAGTATTAGTAGTAGTAGTAGTTGTGTGTCTTCAAGTTGCTTCCCACTTTTGGCATCATGAGGTGCCAAACTTTTCATGAGCTTTTCTGGGACTGAGAGAGTGTAACCTGCACAATGCCATGCTGGATCTCTCTTTCGAACCTATCATTCTTTCCTTTCCTGTCTTCCTTTCTTCCCTCCTTTATCCTTCTTCCTCTTCCTTCCTCACTCCCCTTCTTCACTATTCTTTCCCTAGTTAATTATTATTCATCCCCCCTCTTTCTATTTCTTATTTTTATAGTATGTTACAAACATTCTGTTCTTATTGTTTATCACTAGATGTCCCCTGCCACATGTTCCTGTGGCCCAGTCTGTATATGTGTGTTTTGTGTGTGTATATATGTGTTTATATTTGCGTACAGGTGTACAGCCCTCGCCTGAGGGCTGAGAAAAGCGGTATATAAATAAAGTAAATAAATAAGTAAATAAATATATATATGTGTGTGTGTTTGTGTTATACACACACACACACACACATATGGGTGTATATATGTGTGTGCATATGTGTGTGTATATATTTGTGTGTTTATATGTGTATATGTACATTGTGTGTGCTTGTCTATATGCATATTTGTGTATATATATGTATGTATATGTATATTTGTGTGCATGTGTATATGTATATATGTGTGTATGCATATATGTGTATATTTGTGTGTATATATGTATGTATATGTATATGTATGTGTGTTTATATTTGTGTGTGCTTGTGTATATGTATATGTGTATATGTGTGTATATGTATATATATGTGTATATATATATATATATATACACACACACACATTGTTTATGTGTATATGTATGCGTGTGTATGTGTATGTGTATATGTATATATGGTGTATTTCTGGGGTTTTGAAGTCCGTTATGCTGGTTTTGTGTGTGTGTATGTTTTTAGGAATGATAAACACCTGTTGAACTGTTAGGCGTATTGTGTCCAAATTTGGTGTAAATTCATCCAGTGGTTTCTGAGTTATGTTTCTCTCACAAACAAACAAACAAACAAACATCATATATATATATATATATATATATATATATATATATATATATATATAATTCCTTCTTTCGGGACTTAAAAAGCCCCCAAAAGCTAAATGACGGAAAGCTAAAAAAATTTTTTTGTCGTGTCAGGAGTGATTGCAAGTCACTCCTGGTGTGAGAGAATTGGCCGTCTGCAAGGACGTTGCCCAGGGGACGCCTTGATGATTTTGATGTTTTTATCATCCTTGTGGGAGGCTTCTCTCATGTCCCCGCATGAGGAGCTGGAGCTGATAGAGGGAGCTCATCCGCCTCTCCCCGCATTCGAACCTGCGACCTGTCGGTCTTCAGTCCTGCCAGCACAGGCTTTAACCCACTGTGCCACCGGGGGCTCTGCCCAAGTCAGTGAGTGTTGGGTAGTGTTTTATGAAGTGTTCATCGATTTAAAAGATTGTGTACTGTTAATAGGTTTCTAATAGTTTTAACCATTTGTTTTTAATAGTTATTTGAGTCTACACCAGGCATGGGCTAACTTGGGCCCTCCAGGTGTTTTGGACTTCAACTTCAACAATTCTTAACATCCGGTATAATGTGGTTTCAAACTGCATTATATGGCAGTGTCAATGGAGCCAAGAAAGCCTCCCTCTCCACCCTTTGACACCATAACTCACCGTGACCATGTAGTCCTGCAGTTGCTCCAGGCCAGCACTGCTCTGGTCACTCCCACTGCATGCAGTGGCCAGGCTGTGGTGGGACCGGTGGAAGGAGGGCGAGGAGCCGCCACTGCCACCACCATAGGCCTCAAAGGTTTCGTGGGAGCCATCGCTACGAGAGAGAAGGAACAAATAAGCCACTGCTGGAATGTGTCCAGAGGAGGGCAACTAAAATGATAAAGTGTCTGGAGAACAAGGCCTATGAGGAACAGCTTAAAGAGCTGTTTGAAGCCATTGTTCCGCGTCCTCATTTACAGGGCAGCAGAAAACAAGCTTGCTCCCTCCTCCCTATGACTTCCTCTCACATATTTATAGATGCCCCTCATCATGTCTCCTCTCAGCCTTCTCTTCTTCAGGCTAAACATGCCCAGCTCTTTAAGCCACTCCTCATAGGGCTTGTTCTCCAGACCCTTGATCATTTGAGTTGCCCTCCTCTGGACACATTCCAGCTTGTCAATATCTCTCTTCAAATGTGGTTCCCAGAATTGGACACAATATTCCAGGTGTGGTCTAACCAAGGCAGAATAGAGCATGGGCAGCATGACTTCCCTGGACCTAGACACTATGCTCCTCTTGATGCAGGCCAAAATCCCATTGGCTTTTTTTTTTGCTGCCACATCACATTGTTGGCTCATGTTTAACTTGTTGTCCACGAGGACTCCAAGATCTTTTTCACACGTACTGCTCTTGAGGCAGGCATCATCGTCCCCCATTCTGTATCTTTGCATTTCATTTTTTCTGCCAAAGTGGAGTATCTTGCATTTGTCCCTGTTGAACTTCTTTTTGTTAGTTTTGGCCCATCTCTCTAATCTGTCAAGATTGTTTTGAATTCTGCTCCTGTCTCTGGAGTATTATTATTATTATTATTATTATTATGGAGTATTATTATTATTCTGTCTTCTGGAGAAATATGCTCCTGTCTTCTGGAGCACCTTTTTGACTGTTACTGTATTGGTTGGGGGATTGTGGACGTGGCAGTCCAAAAAGAAGAGCCATCACCAGACTTGGAAGAACTCTCAAGGAATCCCATGTGCCATAGGTTGTATTTCAGAAGAAGTAACTGACAAAGGTGATTCCCTGCCTAAGAAAAGCCCAGTCAATTGGTAACTTGAAAGCATGTACACACCACTGTGCACTGATTATCCCCCAATTTGCATTGTTCTGGAACAGTTGTTCCCAACCTGCGGATCGTAGATCACCAGTGGTCCGCAAGAACTAAAATATGGTCTGCGGCCACACTGTTACTACACTGTAGCAACGGGAGCAACTGGTCTCGTGAAACCCTCTTATAGTGTTTTAACCTTTAAAGCCCTCAATGGTGCTGGCCCAGACTACCTTTCCGAACGTATCTCCTGCCATGAACCATCACAAAGTTTAAGATCTTCAGGAGAGGCCCTGCTCTCGATCCCACCACTATCGCAAACACGGTTGATGGGGACGAGAGACAGGGCCTTCTCAGCAGTGGCCCCCCGCCTATAGAACGTCCTCCCTAGAAATATCAGATTGGCCACCTCCCTCTTGTCTTTTAGAAGGAAAATCAAGACTTGGTGATGGGACCAGTGAGCAGCAAGTGGAAGAAGATCACACAACTTATGGCAATGAATTGACCCAGACTGCTTTTTGGAATTTGATTTTAATGGATGTGTCTTAATTAATTGTTTAAATTGTTGTTTTAATTTTTAATATTTTGATTGTACTGTGGTTGTTTTTATGATGCTAGCATCGTATGATGCTTTGTTAGGCCGGCCTGAGTCCCTTTTTGGGGGGAGAAGGATGGAGTATAAATATAGGAAATAAATAAATAATAAATAATAGTGCCGAGGCTTATTAAATATGGTTTTCTGCAGGCGAGCAGATGATTACTTCTGGATGGCATATGTTCTGTATCAGAAACTAGAGCTGATGTGGTTTATCCAATGCAATTTTCTAAATCAGCACCCCAAATAATCAAACTAAATCTAAAGTTGACAAAAAACTGATTTGTAGCCCTTTTGGTAATAATGGTAGAGAGTGGTCCCTGGTCAGAAAAAGATTGGGAACCCCTGCACTGGAAAGACCCTGCCATTCTTTGGGCTAATGTTTGTCAGGATACCTTCAGAACATGGAAATCAATCCACCCATCACCCACGGACTCTCCAGCTCTTTCCGTTGAGAGAAGCAAGACTTACAAAGAGCTGCAACAGCTGAAGTCGGCGTCATATCCATATGTCCCATCAGTCCGACAGCTTTCACCTGGGAGTAAACAAGGTGAGAGGGGTGAGTTCTTGGGCATTAGAGGCAGAGACGTGGATTTGCTCATCTCCTGTCATTTGCCCACTTCCTCACCTGCCCAATAATCCACCTGGGTCAGCATTTATTTATTTACAGTCCCTGTTTTCTCCTATCATTTCTTTACCTGTTGTTTTGAAAAATGGCTTTGCGGAGCAGCAATAATTATGTTTGGAAATGGACAATCTCCTGATGTAAACAAGGAGAATTTCAAAGTTGTTAGATGCAGGATTATTAAAACCTTACGTCTTTATTCACCTGGATGCGTTAACTGCCTTTTGAAGTTTTGCATAAATAATAAGGGAATAGAGAATGGCAGAGTGAATGAAGCAGAGAATGTTTGTGGACTAGGACATCCATAGGGATACCAAGGTGCTTGTTTATAAAGCTATAATCCTCCAAAACCTGCTATAAGCCTGCGAGACGTGGACTGTCTACAGACGTCACATGCAACTCCTGGAACGATTGCATCAGTGCTGCTTCCAAAAAATCCTGCAAATCTCTTGGGAAGACAAGCAGACAAATGTCAGCATGCTGGAAGAAGCAAAGACCACCAGCACTGAAGCGATGGTCCTCCGCCATCAACTGCTGGATTGCCATGTGCTCTGGATGCCCGACCACCATCTCCCAAAGCAGTTGCTCTATTCCAAACTCAAGAACGGAAAACGGAATGTTGGTGGGCAGGAAAAGAGATTTAAAGATGGGCTCAAAGCCAATCTTAAAAATTCTGGCATAGACACCGAGAACTGGGAAGCCCTGGCCCTTGAGCGCTCCAGTTGGAGGTCAGCTGTGACCAGCAGTGGTGTAGAATTTGAAGAGGCACGGATGGAGGGTGAAAGAGAGAAACGTGCCAAGAGGAAGGCTCATCAAGCCAACCCCAACCGGGACCGCCTTCCACCTGGAAACCAATGCCCTCACTGTGGGAGAAGATGCAGGTCAAGAATAGGGCCCCACCATCGAAGACGTTAACAACTAAAATAGAAGAGATTAAAATATTGCCCAGGAGTAACTCTGACCATTGCCCAATAACAGTAAAAGTGCGGGGAGATAAACGGCAGAGAATATGGAGATTAAATGAATTTTTGTTAAAAAAAGAAGAAGATGTGGCCTTATGCAGAAAACGAATTAAGGAATTTTTTGAGTTCAATGCTAATAAGGGTGTAAGGGAAGAAATTGTATGGGACGCAGGTAAGGCCGTTATTAGAGGTCACCTAATTCAGCAGGGAATAATTCGTAACAAAAAAAGAACAGAGGAATTAGCTATCCTAACAAAGGATATTGAGGAAAAAGAGAACTTACTAAAAAAGAAACCAGGTAATAAAAAAGTGAAATTAGAGTTAGAGCTACTGAGGAAAAAAAGAGATTCTAACCAATTGGAACATATAACGAAAAATCTAAAATATATGAAGGCCAAATATTATGCTCAGGCCAATAAACCGGGCAAGTTAATGGCAAAGAGTCTTAGGGAAAAAAGACAAGCACAACATATTATGAGGATTACTAATGAAGGGACGCTCTATACAGAGGAGGAAGGGATAAGAAACCAATTTGGCAAATTTTATAAAGATTTATACAAGAAAGAAAATATAATGGAAGAAGAAATAGTAAAATACCTGACAAAACATAATCTGGTTAAACTCACTGAACAACAAAGGGAGCTATTAAATAAACAGATAGATGAAAGTGAGATCAGTGAGGCGATTAATAAACTACCCATGCATAAATCTCCCGGGCCTGACGGTTTAACAGCTCTATATTATAAGATGTTTCAGGAAGAATTGTCTCCACATCTGAAGATAATATGCAACAAAATACTTAACGAAGCCATTATTCCAGAATCTTGGAACGAGGCGTTTATTACTTTAATACACAAAACAGGATCTGAGGAAGATGACGTTAGGAATTATAGGCCGATTGCTTTGTTGAACATTGATTATAAAATATTTGCACACATAATGGCCAGTAGGATGAAAATTTACCTTAACGAGGTAATTAATGAAGACCAAAACGGCTTTCTTCCAAGAAGACAAATGCATGATAATATAAGGACAATAATTGATATCATTGAATTTCACGAGACTAACCATCAAAGAGAATTGGGCCTTTTGTTCTTAGACGCCGAGAAGGCCTTCGACCAGATAGACTGGAATTTTATGTTGCATGTAGCAAGAGAAAAAGATATGGGGTACCAATTTAATAACATGATGAAGGCTATATATACTACTCAAAGTGCCAGGATTAAAGTAAATGGACATCTCACGGAGACAATAAAAATCGAAAGAGGCACTAGACAGGGTTGTCCCCTTTCCCCCCTTCTATTCATCCTATCTCTGGAGATATTATTAGAAGATGTGAGGAGAGATGCCAATCTGAAGGGGGTTAAAATAAGAAATGACGAGTTTAAATTAAAAGCGTATGCGGACGATATTGTCTGTATAATATCGAACCCAACGGAGAACATCACAAACTGGATAGAAAAGATTCAGGATTACGGAAAAGTGTCGGGGCTAAGAATAAATAAACAGAAGACCAAGCTTTTAACAAAAAACATCAGCGGACCCAAGAAACTTGAATTAGAAAGGATTTCGTGTTTTACTTTAACCAAGAAAGTGAAATACCTAGGGATAACTCTGACAGCAAGTAATATACAATTGGTAGAGAATAATTACGAACAGACGTGGAGGGAAATTTCTAAGAAACTAGAAAGCTGGAAACAACTTAGGCTAAGTATAATGGGGAGAGTAGCTCTGATAAAAATGAAAGTGCTGCCAAAGATGAACTTCTTATTCCAAATGCTACCGATACTCAGAACCAAACATCTTTTTGTGTTATGGAAAAAGGACATGCAGAAATTTATATGGCAAGGAAAGAAAGAAAGGATTAAATATACAACCATGATAGACTCAAAAGAGAGGGGTGGCCTATCCCTACCGGATTTTCAGTTATATTTTGAGGCGGCCGCATTGGTATGGGTAAGGGAATGGATTACCTTAAAAAAGAAAAAGCTCTTGAACCTAGAGGGCGCAGAATTAAGGAGAGGCTGGCATGCCTATCTGTGGCACGGAAAAGCCAAAATAGAAAAGAATTTTACCAGCCACATCATCAGAGCCCCGCTACTGAAAGTCTGGGAGAAATATAGAACTAGGTTCTATGGCAAAACACCCCTCTGGGTGTCGCCCACGGAGGCTTTCCATAAAAGGGAGATGCCCAGTGGCAGTTGGCACACTTATAAGGAATTACTAGATAAGGTAGGAAACCAATATAGTATAAAACCATTAGATAAATTGAAGTCTTTAGATATAAATTTCTCTTGGTTCCATCTTTACCAGGTCTCGGATAGCTTTAAAGAAGACAATAAAATAGGTTTTGCCCCAGCGGACTCCTTCTGGGATAGGATAATGGGGAAGGAGAGAAAAATAATAAAAACCCTTTATATAAAATTGTTGGAATGGCGGACAGAAAAAGAGCTTATTAAGGAATGCATGATCTCCTGGACTCGAGATTTGGGCCACACCATATTGCTAAAGGACTGGGAGGATATTTGGAAGAACAAAATAAAACTGTCCAAAGCAGTAATCATTAAAGAGAGCTGGTACAAGATGTTTACGCGCTGGTATCTTACACCATCAAGACTGGCCAAATTTCACCAAGGAGGAAGTAACTTATGTTGGAAATGTGGCACCAAAGTAGGTTCTTTCATACATTGTTGGTGGTACTGTAAAAAAGTAAAACTCTTCTGGAAGGAGATTCATCGAAATGTACAGAGGATTATACAGGTAAAGTTTGACCTAAAGGCGGAATACTACCTCTTGCATCTACTGGATTTTGAAATGGAAAAAAACAAGGAGAGGCTTTTATTTCATCTGTCAGCGGCAGCTCGAATGGTGATAGCAAGTAAATGGAAGATGAGGGAATTGCCCCCTATGGAAGCATGGATAATTAAGATAAAGGACTTAATGGAATTAGATATGTTATCTAATATGATAGAGAATATTAGTGATAAGAAAAGAGTTGACTGGAATCCTCTTAGACAATATTTCAAAGAAAAGAAAAAGTTAAAGTTATAAGGCACTTATTGTTGACAACTGCAACAAAAATTAGAAAATATGTAATTAAATATATGAAATATACAAGTTGTAAGAAATCCCTGGGGCCGTTAGGAAGTACAATGGATGAACGGATGATTGATTCACACCTCACAACCTATTCTTTCCCTATTACCTCCAATTACCCTTTCCCTACCCATTTACCCCTCTGACCTCATTTTGGTTCATTTTGATTAGGTTTAAGTTATAGTAGAGTGTAAGATACAGTAGAGATTTATAGAAAGCCTTTACTACTCTTTGTCTTCATGATTTTGTAAATATAGGAGGAATTCCCGTGGATCAGAATATATTAAGTAGGAAAGTCATAGAGGACGAATACAAGGAGAAAGTTCTAGGAATTAACTCGTGTCTATTGACTTATGTTTTGAATGATTGTATGTAATGTTGTGTATATATTGCAATGAAAACGCTTTAATAAAAATTTATTATATATATATATATATATATATATAAAGAATAGGGCCCCACAGTCACCTACGGACCCACCACCAGGACACTACGCTTGGAGGACCATCATCTTCAGACTACGAGGGATTGCCTAAGTAAGAGAATGGCAATCATTGGCCTCTTCTACACTGTCATTTAAAATCGAGGTTATCTGCTCTGAACTGCATTATATGGTAGTGTAGACTCATATAATCCAGATAATCCAAAGCAGATAATATGGATTACCTGCTTTGATAATTTGAATTATATAGTATAGTATTGTAGAAGGGACCTAGAAGGGGCCATAGCACCTTCTCCAAGGAACAAGTTCCTCCACTGCTGCTTACAGTAGATGAGTTACTATTGGACCGAATATAAGGAAAGCCCCTCCATTCACAAATACTCACTCCGGCTAGATAGCCAAGGACGCTTGGGTGTGGATGCGTAATGGTATCCGGCCCGATCCACACACTCAATGGTTTGGTCGCCATAAATTATTTGGAAAACTTGGCAGATAAGAGCGCAGGATTCCTCGGCCGTGTCCTGCATCCCGGGGAAGAAACAGCAATCAGATCTGTATTCCAAAGTTATCCAAGCATATTCAGGGTTGGAGCCATCTTAATATTTTTAAGGCTACCATGAATGGACAGGAAAAGCAAGGAATTGCTTGTTTGAAAACGGAGAGTAAAGCTTACTTTTAAGAGCAATCAGAGTTTCTAATCGTTATGGAACCAGCTTCAGAGTGAAAATGGGTGGCCATGCCTGCTGAAAATTCAGAAGCCAGGGGAAACCTTGGGTTGATTTCTACTCCATTTCCAGTGGTATAAATAAACTATGCAGAAGGATACCTATATACTTCAATTTAAGGACTTCCATATTTAAAAAAGTGGAATTTTTTTTGGTCGTGTCAGGAGCAACTTAAGAAACTGCAAGTCGCTTCTGGTGTGAGAGAATTGACTGTCTGCAAGGACGTTGCCCAGGGGACTACAAGGGATCGCCTAAGTAAGTAAAGTTATTATTACATTTATTACTTTATTATTGTTGTTGTTATTACCTTTATTATTTTACTCTATTATTACTGTTATTATGACTTTTCTATTATTCTTATAATTGTTATTATTATTATTATTACCTTTATAGTTTTACTCTATTATTATTGGAAGGATACGTAAGCACATTTACACTGAAGAAGGTTAAATAATGGTTTAATCAGAGTTGGGCAGTCTTACCTTAAATTACAGTTTTATGTAAATATTCCAAAACATTTAACCTACTGATGCCTCCATTAATGTCATTGTATTGGTATCTATTTTTATTTTGGAATTTACCAGTAGCTGCTGCATTTCTCACCCTCGGCTTATACTCGAGTCAATCCATTTCCCCGGATTTTTTTGTGGTAAATTTAGGTGCCTTGGTGTGCTGGCATGGCAGTGCCAGGAGATTTGAATTTCTTTTTCTTGCACTGCTAGTTTGCATGAATTTATCTAGCCATGCATTTTGCAATCGGGTAGCTTCCCCAGGTTGCAGTCATAGGGCCAGCAACCTGGTTATCATCGTTAGAGTCTTTAGACCCGCTCCTTTTCTCAGGGTTTTGGAGGCAAAGGAGGATCTTTGTTCAGTCTCACTGTTTGACGCGTGGATGATTTTGATGTTTTATCATCCTTGTGGGAGGCTTCTCTCATGTCCCCGCATGAGGAGCTGGAGCTAATAAAGGGAGCTCATCCGCCACTCCCCGGATTCGAACCTGCGACCTGTTGGTCTTCGGTCCTGTCGGCACAGTGCTTTAACCCACTGCGCCACCGGGGGCTCCATATTCCCAAATGTGAACACTGGAGGAGTTTGAGGAAAATAGACCTTGCCATTTGGGAGTTGTAGTTGTTGGGATTTATAGTTCACCCACAATGAAATAGCATTCTGATCCCCACCAACGATAGACCAAACAACACAGAACCCCCATGACCAACAGAAAACACTGTGTTTTCTGATAGTCTTTGGTGACCCCTCTGACATCCCCTCACAACCCCCACAGGGGTCCCGACCCCCAGGTTGAGAAACACTGATATACGGTAATACAAGTAAATTGGTTGGAAGGAAAGTGGGGAGATAGATAGAGGAATGGATGCGTACTCGGTTGGCCACAGCCAGGATGACCAGGTTGCAGTAGGCTTCAGGGCTGGGCTCCTTGGGGTCAAGGGGGTTTCCGCCCGTGTTCCTGCGCTCCCAGCTGCCACAGGTCTTGCCTCTCTCCCAGCTCCCACTGTAGGCCTGCCGCTCCCAGCTGCCCCCGCCTTTGACCCCAGGCCGGCGCTCCCAGCTCCCGCTGTAGGTCTGGCGACGCTCCCAGCTGCCGAAAGGGCGAGCTCCACCACCACCACCTCCTCCGGTGGCCCTCTGCCTCGTCTCCCAGCTACCGGTGCCCTGCTTCCTCTCCAGGCTGCCCCCTCCTCCGGCCCGGCCCTCCGGCCCATTGCGGGCCATCTTCCAGTCCAGGCTGCAGATGGTGTGCCGGCGCTCCATGGTGCCTCCCAGCGGACGGGGCTCCATGGGGCGCTTCTCCAGGAACTTCTTCTCCTGCTTGCTGGCCGGGTAGATGTCCGAGTTGCTCCCGGAAGGGACGGGGTCCACCCCCAAGCCTGGAGAGGAAACAGAGAATTACCCGCATTGACTCGAGTCTAACGCACCATCGAATCTAACACGGATCTCTATTTTCAAAACCCTGAAGTTGAAGAGACGTAGGTTGGAATAGTTGAAATCTGTGCTATTTGCATTTGCTCAACAAATGCAAATAGCACAGATGAACATGGAATGGCTTGACAATGTCATTTTATGTTTTTAATGCTTTTTACATGGGCCAGAGGTTTAGCACAGCTGGTAGATCACCAGCAACTATCAGGTTTAACACTTGAACCTGATTCAGCACATAGAAAGGCTTTGAAAGGCAGCAGATCACAGGAGCTCTCTTCATAGACTTGTCAGCAGCCTATGATACTGTGAACCACCACTGCCTCCTCCTGATAAAAATGTACAATATCACAAAGGACGACCACCTCACCCGCCTCATAGGAAACCTGCTACAAAACAGGAGCTTTTTTGTTGAGTTCCAGGGCCAGAGAAGCAGATGGCGGAAACAGAAGAACGGCCTGCCTCAGGGGAGCGTGCTTGCTCCATCCATGTTCAACATCTACACAAATGACCAGCCACTGCCAGAAGGGACAGAGAGCTTCATCTATGCTGATGATCGTGCCATCACCACTCAAGCAGGGATCTTTGAGATGGTTGAACAGAAGCTCTCCGAAGCTCTAGGTGCTCTTACTGCCTATTACAGGGAAAACCAACTGATCCCTAATCCATCTAAAACACAGACATGCTCCTTTCACCTTAAGAACAGACAAGCATCCCGAGCTCTGAGGATTACCTGGGAAGGAATCCCACTGGAGCATTGCAGCGCACCCAAATACCTGGGAGTCACTCTGGACCGTGCTCTTACCTACAAGAAGCACTGCCTGAACATCAAGCAAAAGTGGGTGCTAGAAACAATATCATACGAAAGCTGACTGGCACAACCTGGGGATCACAACCAGATACAGTGAAGACATCTGCCCTTGCGCTGTGCTACTCTGCTGCTGAGTATGCATGCCCAGTGTGAAACACATCTCACCACACTAAAACAGTGGATGTGGCTCTTAATGAGACATGCCGCATTATCACGGGGTGTCTGCGCCCTACACCACTGGAGAAATTACACTGCTTAGCCGGTACTGCACCACTGACATCTGCTGGGAAATAGCAGCCAATAGTGAAAGGATCATTGCAACACACCCAAATACCTGGGAGTCACTCTGGACCATGCTCTGACCTACAAGAAGCACTGCCTGAACATCAAGCAAAAAGTGGGCACTAGAAACAACATCATACGAAAGCTGACTGGCACAACCTGGGGATCACAACCAGACACAGTGAAGACGTCTGCCCTTACGCTATGCTACTCTGCTGCTGAGTAAGCATGCCCAGTGTGGAACACATCTCACCATGCTAAAATAGTGGATGTGGCTCTTAATGAGACATGCGCATTATCACGGGGTGTCTGCGCCCTACACCACTGGAGAAATTACACTTCTTAGCCGGTATTGCACCACCTGACATCCGCCGGGAAGTAGCAGCCAATAGTGAAAGGACCAAGGCAGAGACATCTCCAGCTCATCCCTTGTTTGGGTATCAGCCAGCACGTCAACGACTTAAATCAAGAAATAGTTTTCTAAGATCTACAGAGACTCGCTGGAACACCCCAGCAAGCGAGAGTCCAAAAGTGGCAGGCTCAAACCCAGAACCTCAATCAATGCTGATACCAAATGAGAGACTCCCCCCTGGGCACACAGAAAGACTGGCAACTTGGAAGGCGCTGAACAGACTGCGCTCTGGCACCACGAGATGCAGAGCCAACCTTCAGAAATGGGGCCACAAAGTGGAATCCACGACATGCGAGTGTGGAGAAGAGCAAACCACTGACCACCTGCTGCAATGCACCCTGAGCCCTGCCACATGCACAAGGGAGGGCCTCCTTGCGGCAACACCAGAGGCACTCCAAGTGGCCAGATACTGGTCAAAGGACATTTCATCAACTACCAAGCTTGCGAATTCCGTGTTTTGTCTGTTTGTTTGTTTGTTTTTGTTAAAAATGTAATACAAATGTCTGGTTGCTGATGACACGATAAATAAAATAAATAACAAATGCAAATAGCACAGATGAACATGGAATGGCTTGACAATGTCATTTTATGTTTTTAATGCTTTTTACATGGGCCAGAGGTTTAGCACAGCTGGTAAATCACCAGCAACTATAAGATCTATCAACCGAAAGGTTGCAAGTTCAAAGCCCCAGGTCGGCATGAGCAACCAACCATCAGCCCTGCTCAATGTTTACCTAAGCAGTTCGAAAACAGCTTTAGCTGTAATTAGAGAAATTGGGTACTTGAGCTGTAATTGAGAAAGTGGGGGAGGTCTTTTACGACACCATAAAGAAAGAAGATCAGAAAATGTTGGGCGACCCAAAGGATGGAGGAAGTCCTGATGGATCTTCATCATAGAGGATGGAGCGACAGTACCCCCTCGAGCCCAACCTTCCACGGCACCAAAACAGCTACACACTGAGTCAAAACAAACCACCTCCTTCTGTTCTGTCTATCTGTGTATCGTCTATACAAAGCGGCATTGAATGTTTGCCGTGTATTTGTAGTGTGAGTCCCCTTTGGAGTGAGAAGGGCAGAATATAACTAAAGTGTTGTTGTTGTTATTATTATTATTATTATTATTATTATTATTTTATAATATGCGTTTAATGTTTTTAATTTTGTTTTATGATCATTGTGGCATTGAATTGTGTCAGTGTACGCCGCCTTGAGTTGCCTCCGGGTTGAGAAAGACGGCATAGAAATGCAGTAAATAAACAAATAATAAATATTTAACAAACTCGAGAGCAGTACGTGTGAAAAAGATCTTGGAGTCCTCGTGGACAACAAGTTAAACATGAGCCAACAATGTGATGTGGCGGCAAAGCCAATGGGATTTTGGCCTGCATCAATAGGAGCATAGTGTCTAGATCTAAGGAAGTAATGCTACCCCTCTATTCTGCTTTGGTTAGACCACACCTGGAATATTGTGTCCAATTCTGGGCACCACAATTCAAGAGAGATATTGACAAGCTGGAATGTGTCCAGAGGAGGGCGACTAAAATGATCAAGGGTCTGGAGAACAAGCCCTATGAGGAGCGGCATAAGGAGCTGGGCATGTTTAGCCTGAAGAAGAGAAGGCTGAGAGGGGATATGATAGCCATGTATAAATATGTGAGAGGAAGCCACAGGGAGGAGGGAGCAAGCTTGATTACTGCTTCCTTGGAGACTAGGACGCAATGGAGGAATGGCTTCAAACGACAAGAGAGGAGATTCCATCTGAACATGAGGAAGAACTTCCTGACTGTGAGAGCCGTTCAGCAGTGGAACTCTCTGCCCGGAGTGTGGTGGAGGCTCCTTCTTTGGAAGCTTTTAAACAGAGGCTGGATGGCCATCTGTCAGGGGTGGAATAATATTCCTGCTTCTTGGCAGGGGGTTGGACTGGATGGTCCATGAGGTCTCAAAACATTGTATTTTCTGTTTTTGATTTTATTTTTGTGTGGGGTAGGGGAAGTCTGCCCAATTCTATCTTTTGCTGGTAGAATCATAGAATCATAGAATAAAAGAGTTTGAAGAGACCTCATGGGCCATCCAGTCCAACCCCCGGCCAAGAAGCAGAATGCTCTTTGATTGTAGGTGAACTATAAATCCCAGCAACTACAACTCCCAAATGTCAAGTCTCTTTCCCCCAAACTCCACCTAGTGTTCACATTTGGGCATATTGAGGATTTGTGCCAAGTTTGGTCCAGATCCATCATTGTTTGAGTCCACAGTGATCTCAGGATGTAGGTGAACTACAACTCCCAAACTCAAGGTTAATGACCACCAAACCCTTCCAGTATTTTCTGTTGGTCGTGGGAGATCTGTGTGCCAAATTTGGTTCAATTCCATCATTGATGGAGTTCAGAATACTCCTTATTGTAGGTGAACTATAAATCCCCCTACAACTCCCAAATGACAAAATCAATCCCTCCCTCCAACTCCACCACTATTCCAATTTGTGTGTATTGGGTATTCTTGCCAAATTTGGTCAGCGAATGAATACATCCTGCATATCAGATATTTACATATGATTAACAGTAGCAAAATTACAGTTAAGAAGTAGCAACAAAAATAATTTTATGGTTGGGGTCACCACAACATGAGAACTGTGTTAGGGTCAGGCATTAGGAAGGTTGAGAACCACGTTTTAAACAGAGGCTGGATGGCCATCTGTCAGGGTGATTTGAATGCAATATTCCTGCTTCTTGGCAGAATAGGGTTGGACTGGATGGCCCAGGAGGTCTCTTCCAATTCTTTGATTCTATGATTCTATGAAACTTGCTAATTTTTTAACAGGTGTGCTCAGTTCAACAACTGCAAATGTGTATTAACCACTGCTTTGATTTGTGTGTATTGCTAATTGCCTAATAATAATAATAATAATAATAATAATAATAATAATAATGCGGCTGAGGGGGGAAAGGAAGGGGCCTGAGGCTGTTAGGAATGATGGGAGTTGAAGTCCAAAATATCTAGATCAAGAGAAGGAGCAGATCCTCTTCACACAGTAACTAGACCGACAAAGCTACAACCGGAAGTCTCCCTGTGTTGATGCCCAATATCCTTTTGATGTGTGACAGTGCACACATTCTTACAAATGCAGTCTCTCGGTGTTTGATCAAGACTTGGCTGACTCGATTCTCCCTCATCTGCTTTCAACAAGCGGCTCGAAGGAGCGCGGATTTGCACAATAAAGGAATGTTTGCTAGCAATGTTGGTGGAAATAAAAGACTGATGTGAATTTTTTAAAGGCAAGTCAGGCTGTTGTAGTAGAGCAACATGCAAATCCTGCAAAGGGAGAGGGCTGTTCTATTCATTTAAAAATAAAAAGAAAGATAAAAATATATACTTTGATAGATCATACAAGAAAACAGCTAGCAAGGTATTGAGGCTCTCTTCCTTGGGCATTGCTCTCTCCAATAAAAATGCCACACCATATAATTTCCCCTTTGTCCCCAAATTTCTTTTGGGGCGCAAAATTATTATTCTGTGGGTGCAATGCTCTTGTTTTGCCCCTCCACACACCTATATTGTATCCCTACTATTAGAGACAGTTTGTGCAAAACATGCCCAAATTATTTAGGGTGCATCTATATTAGTTATGAGTAAACCCAGACCCAGAGGCCGGATGCGGTCCCTTAGGCTCTTTTCTCAGGCCTTCCTCTCTCTAACCATCCTTTCCTTCCTTCCTTCCTTCCTTCCTTCCTTCCTTCCTTCCTTCCTTCCTTCCTTCCTTCCTTCCTTCTCTCTTTCCCCTTCCCTTCCACCCTTTCATCCTTCCTTCCTTCCCTCTCTCCCTCTTTCTCCTTTCTTATCTTCCTTCCTTCCTGTCTTTCCTTCCTTCTCTTTCCTCCTTCCACTCCATCCCTCTTTCTCCTTCCATCCTCTTCTTCCACCCTTCCACCCTTCCTTCCTTCCTTCCTTCCTTCCTTCTTTCCTTCCTTCCTTCCTTCTTCCCTCTTTCCCTCTTTCCTCTTCCCTTCCTCCCTTTCTCCTTCCTTTTTCTTTCCCTCCCCTTCCTTCCACCCTTTCTCCTTTCCTTCCTTCCTTCCCTCTCCCTCTTTCTTCTTCCTTCCTTCCGTCTTTCCTTCCTTCTCTTTTTCCTCCCTCCTTCCCTCTTTCTCCTTCCATCCTCCTCTTCCACCCTTCCACCCACCCTTCCTTCCTTCCTTCCTTCCTTCCTTCCTTCCTTCCTTCCTTCCTTCCTTCCTTCCTTCCTTCCTTCCTCTTTCCTCCCTCCCTCTTTCTTACATCCCTCCCTCCGTCTTTCCTTCCTTTCCTCTCCTCCCTCCCCCTTCTTCCCTTCCTTCTTTCCTCTCCCTTTCTCTCATCCTTTCTCTTCCTTCCTCTTTCCTTCCTTCTCTTTTCTCTTCTCCCTTCTCTTCCTCTCCTTCCTTCTTCCTTCCTTCCTACCATCCTTCCTTCCGTTCCTTCCTTCCTTCCTTCCTTCCTTCCTTCCTTCCTTCTAGAATCATAGAATCATAAAGTTGGAAGAGACCTCGTGAACCATCCAGTCCAACCCTTGCCAAAAGCAGGACAATTGCATTCAAAGCACCCCCAACAGATGGCCATCCAGACTCCTTCCTTCCCTTTTGTCTTTCCTTCCTTCTCTCTTTTCTACCTCTTTACCCACCTACCTTTCATCCTCTCCTCCCTCCCTTTTGTCTTTCCTTCTGTCTCTCTTTCTTCCCCCTTCCTTCCTTCCTTCCTTCCTATCCTTCCTTCCATCCTTCCTTCCATCCATCCTTCCCTCCCTTCCTCCCATCCTTCTCCCCTCCTTCCTCCTACCCTCCCCCCTTTTGTCTTTTCTTCTTTCTCTCCTCCCCTCTCTCCCTCTTTCTACTTCCATCCTTCCCTTCCTTCCATCACTGGGCAGCCAATCCCTCTAGCAGAGAGTGCTAGCATGCGGCCCCCAAGTTAGAAAGTTTGCCCATGCCTGATCTATACTGTAAAGCTAATGCAGTTTGATGGCACTTTTACTTCAATGCTATGGAATCCTGGGAATTCCAGTTTTGCAGGGTCTTTACCTTCCTCTGCTCTCACCAAGGTAGACAGACCTCCTAGGACTCCACAGACTACAGCCAAAACAGTTTGAGGGGAGTCAGCACCTTGGACACTGGAGGCAAACCCACCAGTTTTGAGGACCAGGAGGTGCAGTGCATCGTCCCGCAGGTAAGAGGCGGCTGCGATCTCATGAGTCGGGATGCGCAGGATGAGCTCCTCGTTGTCCCTCCAGGTCAGGAGGAGGCAGCGGGCCGAAAGGCTCAGGATGCTGTCCTGCTCTGGAGTGGTCTTCAGGGGAAGCTCCTTCAGTTGCTGCCGGAAAGACAGAGCCAAGGAAGAGTACTTTTAAAGGAAAGAGGTCTCCGTAGCTTCTAAGGAACCAACAACTGAATGAAAAACTGCTGGTGATTTTCCTCTACTGCGCTACAAAGCGTGTCCTATCCTGCTGCATCGGTGTGTAGTTTGGTAACTGCACAGTGGCAGATAGGAAGGCGCTCCAAAGGGTCACCATTTCTGCACAGAGAATCATTGGGTGCTCTTTTTCTCCCCTCTTTGGAAGAGGTTTATGTCAGAAATATTGAAAATTAGCAGTGTATTTTTAATTACAAAAAGTAATAAACCGCATCTGACAAACCGCATCTCTCTCTACAGACCAACTCGGACACTGCGGTCATCGGAGGAGATCCTCCTCTCAGTTCCACCCCCGTCCCAAGCATGGCTGGTGGGAACGAGAGAAAGGGCCTTCTCCGTGACTGCCCCCCACCTCTGGAACTCCTTTCCTAAGGAGTTAAAGATGGCCCCTCCCTCCCCGCTTTCAAAAAACAGGTGAAGACATACCTTTGCTCATTTGCTTACAAGGAGGAGGAATAGTAGTTGATAATACTACCATTATACCTCTGATTAATAGTTGCCATCCATATCCGTGCCCTGCTCCCCCCAACAGCTCAATAGATATCTTGAGCAATGAAAGGTCGCTGCTGCCAGCAAACAAGCCTTTTTCCATCTACGACAAGCAAGGCAACTGGCACCCTACCTATCTGACGAGGCTCTGGCAACAGTCATCCATGCCACGGTCACGTCTAGGCTGGACTACTGCAACGCTCTGTCTACGACCCAAAAGCTCCGTATTGTTCAGAACGCAGCAGCCAGGTTACTCACAAGAACGCCCATGAAATGCCATATAACACCAGTGCTGCAACATTTGCATTGGCTTCCAACTGAGTACCGTGGCCTGTATAAGATGCTAGTTCTGACCTTTAAAATTCTTTACGGCCAGGGTCCATTGTACCTTAGGGACCACCTCTCCTTCTCCCATCATCGGAGGCCACAACGGTCAGCCCAACGCAACTTACTCTATATACCGGGTCCTAGAGAAGTGCACTTGGAAAAGACCAGGCGCAGATGGGCTTTCTCTATTTCTGCCCCTGCCTTGTGGCATTCCTTGCCGTCCTACATGAGAGCCATGTGTGACTTAGGACCTTTTACTCTAGCACTTCAGACCTGGCTTTTTGCTAGAGCATTCGATCTCTGTTAATTTTTAAATTCTGTATGTATGTATTTTATCTTTTACAATTTAGCTGTAAATCGCCTAGAGCATTCTCGGATGGAGGGCGATTAATAAGTAATTAAAGATGATGATGATGATGATGATGATGATGATGATGATGAATCTATTTGCACCTCAAAAATGGGAAATTATTGTTTCCATTTGATGTCTGATGTTTTGTCTTATGTCTGCTATAACAGGCTGTGCTTTTTATTTAATTTTAGTTTGTTAAGTTATAATTAAGTTAAGTTATAATTTGTATTAATATGTTGAGTTGTATACATTTTGTTATTATGGATGTGTTGTTGTTGTATTCGGGCACTGAATGTGTGCCTTTTATGTTTGGAATCCCTCTGGGGAGATAGGGCGGAATATTAATAAAGTTTTTAAATTAATATTATTATAATGTACAGAAACTAAAAGAGTTAAAATGTTGCAACGACTAAACAAAACCAGTAGGGTAATATAAGCAGGTGTGCCTGTGCTGGTATGGCTGTACCAAAAGCTCCAACTTCCTTTTCTTTGACTGTTTGCATGTATTCCAAAGTTCCATGCATTTTGCAATAAGGTGGCTTCCCTTGGTTTGCAATTATAGGGTCTATGACCCATCAATCATTGTTAAGTTTTGGTTCCGCCCCTTTCCCCAGGGCTCTGGGAGGAGAGGGAGCCATTTTAGGTCAGTCTTGCATTGGAAAGCTTAGCTACAGGACGTGGATTGGCTCCACCTGTAGAGAAGCTTCGTTTCTCACAGCATCCGGGGGAAATTCCGGGGGGAAACAGTTCCAAAGGATTCCAGCTGGAGAATCTACAAAGTCTTGACTGGTAGGTCTACTCGGGACCCAAGAAGCAGTTTGGAGACGGGAGTAGAGCCCACACCAGCAAAGTTTAGAAAGTAGATTGCCCAAGGAGGGGTTAAAAAGGGCTTTCCCCTTAAAGAAAAGAAACAGTTCACGAAGCCAGTTGCCTGTCCCTTGTGGACAAGATTAAGAAATCCACCAGTTGATTCAAAGCCTTGAAGTATTTGTTTGACCTGTTGAAGATCTAAGAAGTATTTGATTGTTTGTTGAAGACTTAAGCAGTAATAAAGGACTTTGTTAAATCTTTCAAGCTTCTAAAGACTCTGTATAGGAAAATCCTTAGGGCCTCTCACTCGAGGCACCCCGGCTTCCCGCTGGGCACAAAGAGCACGTCCTGTTCAAAAGCCAACTGCTATAGGCCCAGCGCGTGACAGCACAGTGCCTGTGAGTTACTGCTCCTCCTATGTGAAGATTTCCTTCTGTGTGAAGAATGCCTCGGTGTAAAGAGTGCTGTGTTTGACTACTCCAAGGAGAGAGCTGCTTCAGTTTGGAGACCGTTTGTATGTTCTTTGTCTACATGAGAGAGAAGTGCAGTGTGAAGAAAAAAGCTGAAGCAAAAATATAACAAGGAAGTATAAAGAGTTTTGTTTATGTTGTGGAAGCCTTGTTTTTGTAACCCTATTATTTTTCTACAAAAGATGCCTCTAAAGGAAGATAGCAATAGTCTATGTGGTTCTGGGTTACGCTGCTGCTGCTAAATACTCTGCTGTACTATTTTGGCGAGGGTCTTTTGTTATTAAGCCCATTTGCCAAACGGTTTATAGGTCCCGCAGCCTTAAGAAAGCTCAAAGCATGCTTAAGGATCCATTCTTTATTTTGAACTAGCCATCCCCTGCCACGCGTTGCTGTGGCCCACGTGGGGGTACTGTGTGGGAGGTTTGGCCCAATTCTATCGTTGGTGGGGTTCAGAATGCTCTGTGATTGTAGGTGAACTATAAATCCTAGCAACTACAACTCCCAAATGTCAAGATTTTATTTCCCCCAAACTCCACTAGTGTTCACATTTGGGCATATTGAGTATTCTTGTAGAGTTTGGTCCAGATCCATCATTGTTTGAGTCCACAGTGATCTTTGGATGTAGGTGAACTACAACTCCAAAACCAAAGGGCACTGCCCACCAAACCCTTCCAGTATTTTCTGTTGCTCATGGGAGAACTGTGTGCCAAGTTTGGTTCAATTCCATCGTTGGTGGGGTTCAGAATATTCTTTGATTGTAGGTGAACTATAAATCCCAGCAACTACAACTCCCAAATGACAAAATCAAATTTCTTAGAGCAGTGGTTCTCAACCTTCCTAACGCTGCAACCCCTTTACATAGTTCCTCATGTTGTGGTGACCCCCAACCCTAAAAGTATTTTCATTGCTACTTCATAACTGGAATTTTGCTACTGTTATGAATCGTCATGTAAATATCTGATAGGCAGGATGTATTTTCATTCTCTGGACCTTGGGAGTTATAGTTGCTGGGATTTATAGTTCACCTATAATCAAAGAACATTCTGAACTCCACCAGAGATGGAATTGACCCAAACTTGGCACACAGAACGCCCATGACCAGCAAAAAAATATATTAAAAAATGAAAGGGTTAGGTAAGCATTTGCCTTGAGTTTGGGAGTTTTAGTTCACCTATCTCCAGAAAGCACTGTGGACTCAAACAATGATAGATCTGGACTAAACTTGACATGAATACTCAATATGTCCAAATGTGAACACTGTTGGGAAAATAGACCTTGACATTTGGGAGTTGTAATTGCTGGGATTTATAGTTCACCTACAATCAAAGAGCATTGTGAACCCCACCAACGATAGAATTGGGCCAGACTTCCCACACAGAACTCCCATGACCAGCAGAAAATACTGTGTATCCTGATGGTCTTTGGCGACCCCTCCGACACCCCATCGCGACCCTCCCAGCAACTACAACTCCCAAATGGCAAAATCAATTTTTTGAGTGAAGGACTTACATTGGGTTGTTAGGTGTCTTGTGTCCAAATCTGGTGTCAATTCGTCCAGTGGTTTTTGAGTTCTGTTAATCCCACAAACGAACATTACATTTTTATTATATAGATCATTACCACCTGAGAGATAACTTTTATCCTTGAGCTGTAACTATATTGGTCAACCATTGGGTTTCATGGCTGAGTGGGAACTCAAACCCTGTTCTCCAGAATCCAAAAATTATTTAAACCCTATTTATCTCCCTATTGGATCTAATTCATGATTTATCAACCCCAGTCCAACATATTCATTATAACTGCATTACTGTAAACGATTACCCTTGCTGGGTTGTTGTAGGTTTTTCCGGGCTATATGGCCATGTTCTGGAGGCAATTTTTCTCCTGACGTTTCACCTGCATCTATGGCAAGCATCCTCAGAGGTAGTGGGTGCTTGCCATAGATGCAGGGGCGGCTCATCCATTATGCGAAGTAAGCGGTCGCAGAACACTTTTTTTTGCCAGGGGTGCAGAGGCACCTCTGTAAATGCCCCTCGACCGCCACTTGAGGAGCCCCCTCGGCTCACAACAGCCCTAGCAGTCCGGGGGGAGCCTCAGCTTTCTTGCCTCACTGCCGGGCGATCCCCTTCCTAAAGGGGCCGGGCCCTTGAGCCTCGCCTAGCCCCTCTCGTTCCTGCTTCACCCGGCCACCAGGTGCACGAGCAGAGCCGGCGCTCAATCGTTCTCCGTGTTCGATCCCTTCCCCATGACTGGCTCCCTTTCCTGATCCCCCGGCGCTCCACCTTCCTCCTCTCCTCTCCCCAATCCGCGGGTGGGCCAAGGGGCTGAGCCGCTGCACCTGGCCCGCTTTGGGTCCGGAGTGTCTGAAGACCCCAGCGTGCGCACCAAAAGTCGCCTCTTCTCCTGACTTTCTCTCCAGCCATTGGGACCAAGAGAGAGAGAGAGAGAGAGAGAGAGCCCCTCCGGCTGGAGGTATCTCCCACCTCCGCTCCCTCCTTTGTTTTTGCGCCTACCTTCAGGAAAGGTGGGCATCTCCACCTCTCTCTCTCTCTCTCTCTCTTGGTCCCAATGGCTGAGGAGAAAGTCAGGAGAAGAGGTAACTTTTGGTGCACACGCCGGGGTCTTCAGGCACGCCTCCGAACCCAAAGCGGGCCAGGCAAGGGAGCAAGTGCGGCAAGTGTAGTTACTGGGATGTATAGTTCACCTACAATCAAAGAGCATTCTGAACTCCACCAATGATGGAATTGAACCAAATATGGCACACAGAACTCCCACGATGAACAGAAAATGTATATCAATGATTGGGGGGGGGGCCAAAATACTGTTTGCTTACCGTTGAAAATTACCTAGGGCCACCTCTGCATAGATGCAGGCGAAACGTCAGGAGAAAAATTGTCTCCAGAACATGGCCATATAGCCCGGAAAAACCTACAACAACCCAGTGATTCCGGCCATGAAAGCCTTCGACAATACATTGATTACCCTTGCAGTGTCCAGGAGCTGCAACAGTTCATCTCGGCTGGAGGGATTCAAGGAGGTGTTGACCCAGGTCAAGTGGCCTAAAAACTGGAAAGGAGGAGAAGAAAATGATCTAAAAACTGATTGGGTTGCTGTGAGTTTTCCGGCTGTCTGGCCATGTTCCAGAAGCATTCTGTCCTGACGTTTCACCCACATCTATGGCAGGCATCCTCAGAGGTTGTGAGGTCTGATTGATTGAAGAGTGCCGTGTGGCAATTTCCAAAAATCTGGTTAGATGGGCATTTTAGTGCATCTACCACACTGTAGAATTAATGCAGTTTGATACCACTTTAAAGGCCGTGGCTCAATTTCAGGAGGAAACACACCACGGCATCATCTGGAGGGCCTAGAAAACTCCTAGACAAGGCATAATGTGCATCTGCATCATATAATTAGCACAGTTTAACCCCACTTTTACTCCCATGGTTCAATACTATGGAACCAGACTAAGTCCCCTTTCCCAACCCCTTCCCATGTATCCACTAAGTGTGCATAACTCTGTGTAACATGATTTTTGTTCCTGGGCTATAAATCCAGATGCTGGGTGCATACAGCAACTGGGTAGCTGTCTTGGCATTAAAAACTTTAATAGCGATGGTATATCCCAACCCCCTTTGGTAATGCTAAAACATAAAATGGCTGATCTGCTTACTTGTGCTTTCAGGGAAATAGAAGATATATGAGTGGACCAGGACAGAGTGTGATGGAAAAGTAGCCACAGGATTTCCAAATCTATGATTCTATGATGGCTGTTCCTGCCTTCAACTCTTGTGGGTTTCACTGGATCGGATTGGGAGCTATAGCACACTAGAAGGACCCTATTTGGTGCAGCTCTAGCATGCTTTGGTTGAGAAGGCTCAAGAGCTTGGAACACTATAACTCCCAGCATTCCATAGTGTTGCATTCCAGCTGTGGAACACCTCTTCACCCAACACCACACAGAGTCCAGACGTAGCTAACTAGGCTTGGGCAATGCATGGTTCTAAATGGTTCTAAAATACTTACAAAACTAAAGTTCTGGTGGTGAAAATTTCAAAACTCTAACAAAACTCTCAAAATTTCATTATAAATGGCAGTTCCTAATTGGTTCTGTCATAAAAATCACCAATAATGAAATAATAATTAAATTTTGAAAGTTTTGTTAGAGTTCTGAAATTTTCACCACCAAAACTTTAGTTTTTTAAGTACTTTAGAACCATTTGCCCAGGCCTACTAACTACATTCATTTACAAAAGTTTTTACAGGGTGGAATGGAAATTCCCCAAAAGCAGTAGAAAGGGTGCTATGAAATAGCAATAATCCAAAATACAAAGATCAATAGTCCAAGGTAGCAAAGTACAAGTAATCCATGAAGTCAAGAGCATAGGCATAAATCCATAAATCCATAAGCATGAATCAGGAACATAGACATTAATCCATATGCATGAAAACAGGAACTTATCCAAGACAAAACTATTTCAGGAACATACGCAACTTGTGAGCTAAACCTGAACTTGATTTTAAGACAAAGTTGTCTACTCTGAAGAGACCAGGAAAACATCTCTTAATTTAAACTCAAACCTGATCAAGAAGCCATGAAGTCATCCCTTCTGCGTCTGGGTTTCAAGGACTGTTTCTTACAAAATCTTTCTGACCTTCTAATTGACCTTTCCTTTGCTCTCTCTGAGCAGAGGCTTAATCTCATATCATTTTATTTATTTCGGGTGCTTTTACCCCGCCCTTCTCAACCCCCGAGGGGGGACTCAGGGCGGCTTACAAAAGGCACAATTCGATGCCTATACAAAAATTATACACAGTGTACAAAAACCATAGTTAAAACAATTATCACAGTTAAAACAATCATAACAATCAATATACATTACATCATATAAAAACTATTCACATGCTCAGCGTTCGTCTTTCAGAGTTCCAAATTCCATTCCATTAGTCATTTCCTGGCCATTCTCAAAGTCCTTTCTTTATTTGCACAATTGTCCAAATACCTGGTCCCAAATCCATGTTTTCAGTTTTTTCCTGAAGGAAAGGAGTGATGTCGCTGATCTAATTTCCCCGGGGAGCGAATTCCACAGGTGGGGGGCCACCACCGAGAAGGCCCTGCTCCTCATCCCCGCCAACCTCACTTGTGATAGAGCCGGGGTCGAGAGCAGGGCCTCCCCAGAAGATCTTAGACTCCGGGGTGGGACGTAAAGGGAGATCCGTTCGGACAGATACACTGGGCTGGAGCCGTATAGGGTTTTGTAGGTCAAAACCAGCACTTTGAATTGGGCTCGGAACTGGATCGGCAGCCAGTGGAGCTGACACAACAGGGGGGTGGCATGCTCCCTGTATGACGCTCCGGTGAGCAGTCTAGCTGCCTCCCGCTGGACTAGTTGGAGTTTCCGAACAGTCTTCAAAGGCAACCCCACGTAGAGCGCGTTGCAGTAATCTAATCGAGATGTAACAAGAGCGTGGACCACCGTGGCCAGATCCAACTTCCCAAGGTACGGGGCAACTCCCCATTCTCTGAAGGCTGTGAAGGCCAATTCTCAAGAGAAATAGAATCTGAAACATCTTCTATCTCTTATGCAGCTGTTGGACCTTCTCTCTGATCTATGGCCTGCATTTCTGTTTGTGATTCAGCCTGATCACACCCAGACTCAGTGAAAAATCTATCATTCCCCTCATCCTCCGAGGCAGAATCCCAGCATCCCTAGCATGTTGCTGCTGAGCCCCAACACATAGCAATGGAAGCCATGGTTGTTAAAGTGGGGTCAAACCGCATTCATCCTGTAGTGTAGATGAACCCCAAATACCTTCTGCCCTCCCTCCTCACCTTCACTTCCTTTTCCACATAGTCATGCAGGAGGATCTGGGGATCGATGAGGAAGTCCGGAGGGTAGAGAGGCACCGAGTGCAAAGGACGCCGGCAGATACTCGTCCGAAGGGCCTGCTTTCGGGCTGCTTTTGGGAAAACCAGCCTCTTGATGGGGGACACAAACTCCTGGGAAGGGAAGAGCAGATTAGAGGAGGAGTTTTTCTGACAACAGAGAGGTTATAGACTGCTAGATCATTGGTATTGGAAAATCCATAATTTCTTGGAAATTCCAGTTCACCATAACTTTATTGCAAAGCTAAAATGATGTCACCTCTGTTTGGCAAATGTGAATCTCTATGAACATATCCACCTCCAATGAAGTGGTAAGCAGACTTACAACATTGAAGTCCCATGAGTACACACCTACCTCATTGAAATCCCAAAGTAAACTAAACACAAAACAGACACAACTCTGCTACAGGATTCTGGCTGCCAATAATAGAATCATAGAATCAAAGAGTTGGAAGAGACCTCATGGGCCATCCAGTCCAACCCCATTCTGCCAAGAAGCAGGAATATTGCATTCAAATCACCCCTGACAGATGGCCATCCAGCCTCTGTTTAAAAGCTTCCAAATAAGGAGCCTCCACCACACTCCGGGGCAGAGAGTTCCACTGCTGAACGGCTCTCACAGTCAGGAAGTTCTTCCTCATGTTCAGATGGAATCTCCTTTCTTGTAGTTTGAAGCCATTGTGGCTTTAAAGGCCAGCATGTGGTTCCAATCCCCGCTCTGCCATGGAAACCCATAGGGTGATGCTGGGCAGGTTACACTCTCTCAACCCCAAGCCTAGGAAAAGCATCTGTCTTGGCGGCATCAGCTTCTGATACTGCTGAGTTGTCAATTAAACATATTTATAGCCATTTGGGGCTTCTGGGAAGCATCACCGACAAAAATAACATTATTATTATTATTATTATTATTTACAGTATTTACCGCCTTTCTCACCCCTGGGAGTCCAAATAATGGCAAAATTTAATGCCTCACATTGGGCTCCGATACGATGCCAATACAAACAATTACAATAGTAAAACCACAGTTAAACATAAATCCTAATTAAAACAATACATCAACAAACATTAAAACAATAAAACAGTCTTGTCAGTTGAATCACCATTCCAGTCAATGTCCCTCTAAAATGCTACATACATCTACTGTCCGAAGGCTGGTCCCCTAACCATGATTTTAATTTTTTCCTAAAAGCCAGGAGGGAGGGAGCAGATCTTACCTAATTTGGGAGTGTGTTCCATAGGCGGGGGTGTGATGGCGCGAGTGGCACCACCTGTGTGTAGAACTTTAAAGTGCAAAGGATTAAACTGTATAACATGCTCAAACTTGCCTAGTTTGTAAATGTATAGTTGGATTGATTGGTTATTTATAGCTGTCAATCAGTGTTGTTTGCACCAGTTATATTGCTTCCTCAGCTCAATTGCTTGGCTCCACCTCTTCCTGGAGGAGGGCAGAGCTTTTCCTTTTCCATTCTACCATCAAACTTTCTATCAGATAGACGTGAGAAAGAGACTTGGCTCTAAAGCCCTTATTTAAGTTACCTCTCATCACCAATTCTAAGGATTTTACCCTTGGGACTCATACTTCATGCCCAGATCGCCCTGGACAACATTGAGGAGACCCAAGTGCCTTCAAACGGGTCCTTTGGCATCAAAAGGAAGACTCTGTGCCTTCAACATAGGCCATTAGACTGGGGGTTGTGTTTGTTTCGACCTTCACAGCCATTGAGAAAAGAGGGAACAGGAGAAGCTTCTCAGTTGAGAAATCTCCTTGGACCCAAGACAACCAGAGACTGTAATGTATATTTCCTTTACCCCCTTTGAAACTTTCAGCTTATTGCCTTAAAGGGATAACTAGATTAGTACCATTTCTTATGGTCTTCCGCAAAAAAGTAAAGACCTGGTTATTTGTGCAGGCGTTCGAATGATTAGTGCAAGACTGGTAATGACATAGGAATGGAACAATGGACGACGAACCTGGATCATGTTTTTAGTGACGAGACGCTAGTGAATGGTTTCATAGTAATTGTGTATTAATTGTGTATTAGACTAGGTTATTAACTGTCTATATTGGTGTTTGAATATTGCTGTGTTCTGTGTTTTGTGAACCGCTGTGAGTCGCCTCCGGGCTGAGAACAGCGGTATAGAAGCAAAGTATATAAATAAATAAATAAATAACTCTTTGTGAACAATCAAACCTATTTTGAGTTATCTACAGTGTTTTGGTCCTTGGGAGTTCCTGTTTTCTAAAGGAAGGCAAGAAGCAATCCCCTGGAGGAAAGATGTCACGTCTATGTCTCTTTCACTAAGAGTTATAGCCCCCAGGCATGATGGCATAGGGGGGCCACAGCCGAGAAGGCCCTGTCTCTCGACCCCGCCAGACGCATATGTGCTGTTGACGGGAGCTTCCCTTAGTTCTGCAAAGTTGTCCTTTTATGTTAGTGAGAATAGTGAATTGACTCCAACCTGAACTTTTAAAGATGGTGAATCTTAAATCACAATAGTGTCCCAGCAGTTTTGAAGTTTGCACCAAAATCCAGAGCGAATTCAGTGCCTCGGCGACATGGGAGGACAATTCTTCTCCATGGGGGTGAACCAAAACAGATCTTCTGACTCTCGGCCTCCCTGCTTCCAGAGCCTTTTGGATGCTGGAGTCTTTTCCTCATTAGAGAGCAGCTGGTGTGGGTTTATTTCCTGCCTCGGGCACCGAAATGTCTCCATTTTGTCTGATGAGCGGCAGCCAAGGGAGCCGAGTTGACATGCTGGTCTCAGGACTGGCTGGTGGCAATTTGGCCAGGAGTCTGGCCTGACAGCTGGACATCGCCTGAAGGTGGCTTGTCTTGGAGTTGGAAAAGGATCCCCAAAGGACATCTAGTCCAACCCCAGTCCCTCTTGAATTGCTTTGCCCTGATCAGGACACAGGGTTATTATTCCAGATGAAGTCTGACCAAAGTAGAAGAGAGTGAGACTAGGGTCCTTTCTACACTGCAATATAAAATCCAGATCATTTGCTTTGAAATAGATTATCTGGTCTAGTGTAGACTCATATAATTCAATTTCTAGCAGATAATGTGCATTATCTGCTTCGATAATCTGGATTATAGGGAAGTGTAGAAGAGGTCTGGATACTACACTCCTAGGAGTTTCCAGGAGTTGGAAGAGGGTCCCCAAAGGACATCTAGTCCAACCCAGTTCTACTTGAATTGCGCTGCCCAGAACCAGACCCAAGCCCCTTATATGCTGGCCCTATATATCAGGATATAATCCCAGGTTATCTGATTTGAACTGGATTACATGCCTCTCCACTACCAGATAATCTGGGATAAGATGAAAATCTGGGATCAGATCCTGGGTGTGACAGCGCGAGTGGCGCCACCTGTGTGTAGAACTTTAAAGTGCAAAGGTTTAAACTGTATAACATGCCCATGCTTGCTTACTTTGTAAATGTATAGTTGGATTGATTGGTTATTTATAGCTGTCAATCAATGTTGTTTGCACCAGTTATATTGCTTCCTCAGCTCAATTGCTTGGCTCCACCTCTTCCTGGAGGAGGGCAGAGCTTTTCCTTTTCCATTCTACCATCAAACTTTCTATCAGATAGATGTGAGAAAGAGACTTGGCTCTAAAGCCCTTAATTAAGTTACCTCTCATCACCAATTCTAAGGTTTTTACCCTTGGGACTCATACTTCATCCAGATCGCCCTGGACAACGTTGAGGAGACCCAAGCACCTTCAAACCGGTCCTTTGGCATCAAAAGGAAGACTCTGTGCCTTCAACATAGGCCATTGGACTGGGGGTTGTGTTTGTTCCGACCTTCGCAGCCATTGAGAAAAGAGGGAACAGGAAAAGCTTCTCAGCTGCGAAATCTCCTTGGACCCAAGACAACCAGAGACTGTAATGTATATTTCCTTTACCCCTTTGAAACTTCCAGCTTATTGCCTTAAAGGGATAACTCTTTGTGAACAATAAAACCTATTTTGAGTTATCTACAGTGTTTTGGTCCTTGGGAGTTCCAGTTCTTAAAGGAAGGCAAGAAGCAATCCCCTGGGGGAAAGATGTCACGTCTATGTCTCTTTCACTAAGAGTTATAGCCCCCAGGGGATTGCGCGACGGCATACTGGGATAGATAAGGACAGTGTAGAAGGACAGTGTTGGAGGGGCCACAGAATTATTCCAAGTGAGATCTGACCAAAGCAGAAGAGAGTGAGACTGTGGCCCCTTCTACACTGGCATATAATCCATATTATTAAAGCAGATAATCTACATTATCTGCTTTGAACTGGATTATATGTGTCTATACTGGGATACCCATACCTTGGGAAGTCTGACTTGGCCACGGTAGTCCACGATCTGGTTACATCCCGTTTAGACTACTGCACGCTCTCTACGTGGGGTTGCCTTTGAAGACGGCCCGGAAGCTCCAATTAGTCCAACGCTCGGCAGCCATGATACTAACAGGAGCGGAGCGCAGGGAGCATACAACTCCTCTGCTGCACCAGCTCCACTGGCTGCCGATCTGCTACCAGGCTCAATTCAAAGTGCTGGCGTTGGCCTTTAAAGCCCTAAACGGTTCTGGCCCAACTTACCTATCTGAACGTATCTCGGCCTATCGGCCCACCAGGACCCTAAGATCTTCTGGGGGGGCCCTACTCTCTATCCCGCCTGCTTCACAGGTGCGGCTGGCGGGGACGAGAGACAGGGCCTTTTCTGTGGTGGCCCCGCGGCTGTGGAACGCCCTTCCCATGGAGGTAAGATCAGCTCCCTCGCTAATGGTGTTCCGAAGATTAAAAACCTGGATGTTCGAACAGGCATTTGGTTAATCGGTGCAATGAATGTGATGATTACAGGAATGGTAATATGGACGACGAAACTGGATCACGATTTTAGTCATGAGATGCATTGGGTTGTTATTGTTGTGTCAATATTGTGTATTATGCTTTTATGGTTTTAAATTGTATATTGTTGACTGTTGTACCTTTGTTGTAAACCGCGTTGAGTCGCCTGTTAGGCTGAGAAACTGCGGTATACAAGTAAAGTAAATAAATAAATAAATAAATACTGCCATATAATCCAGTGTATGGCATTATATAGCAGTGTAGACTCGTATAATCCAGATCCAAGCACATAATCTGGATTTTATATAGCTGTGTAGAAGGGGCCTAAAACTCCTCTCAATCTGGATACTGATACAGCCGAGAATAACGCTGGCCTTCTAAGCTGTTGCATCACACTATTAAACTCATGTTCAGCTTGTGGTCAACTAAGACTGGACCTACACTGCCATGCATGTATAATCCCCAGAGCTGGAAACAGGTGGGGAGTAGCAATGCCTATCTCTTTTCCTCCACTTGAGTCGTTCAGGATGCATCTGCACTGTAGAATTAATCCAGTTTTGCAACACTTTTGACCGCCGTAGCTCAATGCTATTGAATCCTAGAAGTTGTGGTTTGGTGAGGCAACTGCACTCTTTGAGCAGAGAAAGGTAAAGACCTTTCCACAGTTCCCATGATTCCAAAGCATTGAGCCCAGACAGTTAAACTGATGTCAAACTGCATTCATTCTGCTGTGTAGATGCACTCTGAAATCCAGGATGAAAGAGATGAGATGAAAAGGCTGTCAGGTCAATTCTGGAATCAGGTTTTGGTCTCTGTTAGCCTTAGACAAGGACAGGTTTCTGAGCATGTGCAGAGAGCATTGTTTTACTCTAGCATTGCTCAACAATTGTAGTTTGCCAAAAGCATCCTTTGGGGATTTATGGTGTTGATTATGGTGTTCTTCAAGTTTGTCACCAAGGCAGTGATCCAGCTCATCCCTTGTTTGGGTATCAGCCAGCACGTCAATGATTTAAATCAAAAAAGAGTTTTCTAAGATCTACAGAGACACTCACTGGAACACCTCAGCAAGCGAGAGTCCAAAAGTGGCAGGCTCAAACCCAGAACCTCAATCAATGGCTGATACCAAATGAGAGACTCCCCCCTGGGCACACAGAAGACTGGGCGACTTGGAAGGCGCTGAACAGACTGCGCTCTGGCACCACGAGATGCAGAGCCAACCTTAAGAAATGGGGCCACAAAGTGGAATCCACGACATGCGAGTGTGGAGAAGAGCAAACCACAGACCACCTGCTGCATTGCAACCTGAGCCCTGCCACATGCACAATGGAGGACCTTCTTATAGTAACACCAGAGGAACTTCAAGTGGCCAGCTACTGGTCAAAGGACATTTAATCAATTACCAAGCTTGCAAACTTTGTGTTTTGTTTTTTGGTTGGTTTGTCTGTTAAAAAATGCAAAACATCTTTATTCATGACTTAGATGAAGGATTAGAAGGAAGAATCATCAAGTTTGCAGACAACACCAAATTGGGAGGGATAATCAATACCCCAGAAGACAGGAGCAGAATTCAAAATGATCTGGACAGATTAGAGAGATGATTGGTCAACATTAACAAAATGAAGTTCAACAGGCACACATGCAAGAGACTCCACTTAGGTAGACAAAATGAAATGCAAAGAGACAGAACGGGGGACGATGATGCCTGGCTCGAGAGCAGGAGATGGGGAAAAGATCTTGGGAGTCCTCGTGGGGAGGAAGGTGAATATGAACCAGCTATGTTATGCGGCAGCAAAAAAAGCTAATGGGATTTTGGCCTGCATCAATAGGAGCCTAGTGTCTAGATCCAAGGAAGTCATGCTTCCCATGCTCTATTCTGTCATGGCTTGATCACACCTGGAATATTTTGTCCAATTCTGGGCACTACAATTGAAGAGCGATATTGACTCTAAGCTGGAATGTGTCCAGAGGAGGGCTACTAAAATGATCAAGGGTCTGGAGAACGCATCCTATGAGGAGCGGCTTAAAGAGCTGGGCATGTTTAGAAGGCTGAGAGGAGACATGATGGCCATGTATAAATATGTAAGGGGGAGTCATAGGGAGAAGGGAGCAAGCTTGTTTTCTGCTGCCCTGGAGACTAGGACGCAATGGAACAATGGCTTGTAAACTACACGAAAGGAGATTCCACTTGGATATGAGGAACAACTTCCTGACTGTGAGAGCTGTTCAGCAATGGAACTCTGCCTCGGAGTGTGGTGGAGGCTCCTTCTTTGGAGGCTTTGAAGCAGAGGCTGGATGGCCATCTATCGGGGGTGCTTTGAATGCGATTTTCCTGCTTCTTGGCAGAATGGGTTTGGACTGGATGGCTCAAGAGGTCTCTTCCAACTCTAGAATTCTATTATTCTCTTTGGGCATTTTTAGGTTGTCTAACATGACTCTAAGGCCCACTTCCACCCAAAACTGACCACATTAGGAAGAACTGGAGGCTCCTTCTTTGGAGGCTTTTAAACAGAAGCTGGATGGCTATCTGTCGGGAGTGCTTTGATTCTAAGGCCCACTTCCACCAAAACTGAATCATTCTAAAGTTGTTTAAAGATGTATTCTCTTGGATAATAATTACAGGTTAGGCCAAGATGAAAATCAATCGGGCATTCAGATGTTTATGGATCACAATTCCTATCAGTCTCCTAGTCATTATTGCAAATATTTCACGTTTGGCTATGCTAGTATTGGGGCTGATAGGAATGATAGAGTAGCAATTTCTGGAGATCTACACCATCTAAAGGTCTATTTTCTACCCCATAGGTAACAGGAACCGTCAAAGCCTTTCATGGCCAGAATCACTGGGTTGTTGCAGGTTTTTCGGCCTGTATGGCCATGATCCAGAAGCATTCTCTCCTGACGTTTCGCCTGCATCTACTCATTCCAGCTTGCAGCTTTCCCTTTGGTACTTCCTATGGGTCATGCATTGCTTCCTCAACGAGGTTAACTCAGGGAAAGTTGTCGAAGGCTTTCATGGCCGGACTCACTGGGTTGTCGTGAGTTTTTCAGGCTGTATGGCCATGATCCAGAAGCATTCTCTCCTGTCGTTTCGCTTGCATCTACTCATTCCAGCTTGCAGCTTTCCCTTTGGTACTTCCTATGGGTCATGCATTGCTTCCTCAACAAGGTTAAGTTGTCGAAGGCTTTCATGGCCGGACTCACTGGGTTGTCGTGAGTTTTTCAGGCTGTATGGCCATGATCCAGAAGCATTCTCTTCTGATGTTTTGCCTGCATCTATGGCAGGTGTCCTCAGAGATTGTGAGGTCTGAACAACCTCTGAGGATGCCTGCCATAGATGCAGGCAAAAACGTCAGGAGAGAACGCTTCTAGAACTTGGCCAAACAGCCCAAAAACCAACAACAACCCAGTAATAGGAACCAATGTTGCATGCTGAATATGTACAAGACACAAACCCACAGACAGACCCCTGCAAAGCAGCACAAATCCCCCATCTCCACAACGTACATACCTTCTTCCCCTTCTTGGCTTCATACTCCATGTCCCGTCCTCGTCGCCGGGCTCCGGCCGTCCCCAGGAAGGCAGCTTTTCCTCTCCGCCCTCCATCCTTTGTTTCCCCATCCTGTTGGGTCGGAAACTCCACCAGCGGCCAAAGAAACAACAACCAATGGCCCTGATGTCAGACCAGACTGAGAGAGTTCTTCCTGCCCTCTGGCACTGAGAAGCCCATGGATGGAGGAGGAAGGGGACAACATGCAAAGGGCCCAGCAGTCATCACCCCAGAATGGGTTAGAGTCCGGAGAAGGCACTTTCACAGATTATTTGTTTATTGTGTTTAACTCATACAGGTTTGGTATCCCTTATCCCAGGCATGGGTCAACTTTGGCCCTCCAGGTGTTTTGGATTTCAACTCCCACAACTTATTGCACTCAAGTTAAACAGGTTCAGTGTCTCTTATTCTGATGTAAGGCTGTTATTCCTATAGATCAGGCTTGGGCAAATGTTGGCCCTCCAGGTGTTCTGGACTTCAACTGCCACAATTCCTGGCCTCATTAAGATCTTCTGGGGAGGCCCTGCTCTCAATCCCACCCCCCTCGCAGGCACGACTGGTTGGGATGAGAGACAGGGCCTTCTCCGTGGTGGCTCCTCAGCTGTGGAATTCCCTCCCCAGTGACATTTGATCAGCCCCCTTCCTCCTAGCCTTCAGAAGGAGAGTAAAAACCTGGCTTTGGGATCAGGCTTTTGGAGATGGCGCAGTGCAATAATATAATTGGAATACATGCCATTGACTACAAGATGGCCTAGATCAGTATCCTAGGGGGGTTGTGAGGGGGTGTCAGAGGGGTCACCAAAGACCATCAGAAAACACAGTATTTTCTGTTGATCATGGGGGTTCTGTGTGGGAAGTTCGGCCCAATTCTATCATTGGTGGGGTTCAGGATTATCTTTGATTGTCGGTGAACTATAAATCTCGGAAACCCAAAACTCCACCAGTGTTCCCATTTGTGTATGTTGAGTATAAGTGCCAAGTTTGGTCCAGATCCATCATTGTTTGCGTCCACAGTGCTCTCTGGATGTAGGTGAACTACAACTCCAAAACTCAAGATCAATGGCCACCAAACTCTGTTGGCTGTGGGAGTTCTGTATGTCAAGTTTGGTTCAATTCCATCATTGGTAGTGAATCCCCTTTGGGGTGACACCTTCTGATGTCAAGAATTCAATGACTGCACGTTGCTTAAGTCGCATTGACAGACGGTCTGCACACAGTTCCATACTTCGCACTTTAACAACACAACCGTTCAATAGGAAGGCTTCCCGCCCAAATGGAACTGCAGAGAAGAGTCTACTGAACAAGCCAGTACCTGCCGCACACCAGTACTGCCATCTGTCGATGATTTACGAAGGTGGAGGCATTTCTTTTCATTCAACCCTCGCATATAATATCATGTCCCAAAGCTATGGAATTCGTCACACAAGGTGAATGAAAGACACAGGAGGAAAGGCAAAGAAAGGCGAGATGGTTGTTGTTGTTTTTTTTTAATTGAAATGAATTTAATATCATGTTGCAGCAGAATTAAAAATATACAAAAAGTTTGTGGTATACAAAAAGAGTCTTGGTAGAGAACCTTGGCCTCCTTCTTCAGCTCTGGATGCCGAGTCCCTAGAAGAAGGCGCACTTGACTTATGTACAAGGTTTATGGTTTGTTTGTGGACCAGATCACAGATTTCGGGAGGAAAGGGGAGGGAAAAACAGGGCAGAGGCGTTTGGGGAAGGGAGTCCGGCTACTACATTGTCATCCGGAAAGAATTGCTCAGTAGAACCAAACACCAAACGGTTCACAATTCAGCACGTGGTAGCTTTCCAATGTCCTTTTATTTATTTCTCCCATTTCGTATCTGTATCTGTGCCGGTCTGTCTGTCTGTCTTGTTAAATAAATGGCATTACGCACTGCAAACACGCATTTGTCCAAAGCATACCCAGCATATATATGCGGTCGATACCAAATCCATGCCCTCCTACACACTGCCTTCTTAGGCCAGATCTGTCTACACTGTCATATAAAATCCAGATCGTCTGCTTTGAACTGGATTATAGGGCAGTGTGGACTCATATAATCCAAATCAAAGCAGATAATGTGGACTATCTGATTTGGTAATCTGGATTATATGGCACTATACATCCAGCCTTAAGGCCCCTTCTACATTGTCATATAAAATCCAGACTATCTGCTCTGAACTGGATTATAGGGAAGTGTAGACGCACATAATCCAGTTCAAAGCAGATAATGTGGACTGATTTTATAATCTGGATTATATAGCAGTGTAGATGCAGCCTTAGGGCCCCTTCTACGTTGTCATATGAAATCCAGATCATCTGCTTTGAACTGAATTATAGGGCAGTGTTGACTCACATAATCCAGTTCAATGCAGATAATGTGGAATATCTGATTTGATAATCTGGATTATATGGCAGCATAGATCCTGCCTTAGGGCCCCTTCTACACTCTCATATTAAAATCCAGACTATCTGCTTTGGATTATAGGGCAGTGTAGACGCATATAATCCAGTTCAAAGCAGAGAATGCAGATTATCTAAATTATATGGCAGTGTAGATTCAGACTTCGACAAAACGCAACCAACCTGAACCCAGAACAGGCACCTGGCATGAAAAGTCAACATTTCGGCATCGAACCCAGACTAATCTTGGGACATAGAACAAGCTCACATCATTGGAATTCAGTATTTCAGTCTTCAATCTTGACCAAACTTGAACCCAGAACAGCACACAGTATTGGAAATCAACATGAGGTCTCGAACTCAGACCAACATTTTCATTTTTGAGGACACTAGGGACAAGAATTGGGAAGGATAGGAGAACATAAAAACTCCATCTTGCAGTTTGATATGAGTCTATACTAGGCATGGGCCAACTTGGGCCCTCCAGGTGTTTTGGACTCCAACTCCCACAATTCCTAACAGCTGGTAGGCTGTTAGGAATTGTGGGTTGGGTCCAAAACACCTGGAGGGCCCAAGTTGGCCCATGCCTGGTGTCGATGCACCTATAGATAGATGCTCCATCCCACTACTCTGACTTCCAACCAGTTGCAGATCAGCGAGGGGCATTGTTTCAACTACTTTCCTTTCACCTCTTAATAGTCGCACCCATCTTTCGACATGGAGCCCTATGGATACACCTTCCTGTATCTATACCCAAAACCTAAGTTTGGGGAAGAGAAACCTGAACGGCCTGTTGCAGGGCAGCGAGGGGCATTGTTTCAACTACCTTCCTTTCACCTCTTAATAGTCGCACCCATCTTTCGACATGATACACCTTCCTGCACCTATATCCAAAACATGTTTGGGGAAGAGAAACCTGAGCGGCCTGTTGCAGGTCAGCGAGGGGCATTGTTACAACTACCTTCCTTTCACCTCTTAATAGTCGCACCCATCTTTCGACATGGAGCCCTATGGATACACCTTCCTGCACCTATATCCAAAACCTAAGTCTGGGGAAGAGAAACCCGAGCGGCGTGTTGCAGGGCAGCGAGGGGCATTGTTACAACTACTTTCCTTTCACCTCTTAATAGTCGCACCCATCTTTCGACATGGAAACCTATGGATACACCTTCTTGCACCTATATCCAAAACCTAAGTTAGATGCTCCAACCCACTGTTCTGACTTTCAACCTGTTGCAGGTCAGCGAGGGGCATTGTTTCAACTACCTTCATTTCACCTCTTAATAGTCGCACCCATCTTTTGACATGGAGACCTATGGATACACCTTCTTGCACCTATATCCAAAACCTAAGTTAGATGCTCCAACCCACTGTTCTGACTTTCAACCTGTTGCAGGTCAGCGAGGGGCATTGTTTCAACTACCTTCATTTCACCTCTTAATAGTCGCACCCATCTTTTGACATGGAGACCTATGGATACACCTTCCTGCACCTATATCCAAAACCTACGTTTGGGGAAGAGAAACCTGAGCGGCCGAAGCTTTGCATTTTGAGAGCAGCTCTTTTGAGATTATTGCAAAGGTGTTGAGGACTCCCAGACTCAAAGGCCGAGAGGAGAAACCGTGGCTAAAGAGTGCATAGAGAGTGGCCGGGCAGATCTTTCCACCCCTAATTTATATCAACCCCTTTGCTGTCTTAAGGGTGCATCTACACCATGTCAAACTATAGGGGCGACTATTACGAGGTGAAAGGAAGGTAGTTGGAATTAATGCAGTTTGACACCGTATTCTTCTTGAACGGCAGCACTCAAAACTGGAAGCAGGGTTATTATTCCAGGGGAGCCGCGAACAAAGCAGAATACAATGGGTTCTATGATTATCCTTCCATCTAGACACCATCCTCCTATTATTACATCAGAGCCACAGTGGTGCAATGGGTTAAACCCTTGTGCCGGCTGAACTGCTGACCTGGAGGTCGGCAATTCGAATCCACGAAACAAGATGCGCTTCTGTCTGTCAGCTCCAACTTCCCATGCGGGGTTATGAGAGAAGCCTCCCACAGGATGGTAACCCATCTGGGTGTCCCCTGGGCAATTCTCTCACACCAGAAGTGACTGTTGGAACTAGGAAAATGGGTTTATATATCTGTGGAATGACCAGGGTGGGACAAAGAACTCTTGTCTGTTGGAGCTAGGTGTGAATGTTTCAACTGACCACCTTGATTAGCATTTGATGGAGGCTCCTTCTTTGGAAACTTTTAAACAGAGGCTGGATGACCATCTGTCAGGGGTGATTTGAATGCAATATTCCTGCTTCTTGGCAGGGAGTTGGACTGGATGGCCCATGAGGTCTCTTCCAACTCTTTGATTCTGATTCTATGATTGATGGTCTGGCACATCAAATCAATCAGGCACATCGAATCACCTCTTAACAAAAGATTGCCCCAGGCACTGCCAGGCCATTAAATACTAATCAAGGTGGTCAGTTGAAACAGTCACACCTGGCTCCAGCGGACAAGAGTCCTTTGTCCCACCCTGGTCATTCCACAGATATATAAACCCTCTTTCCTAGTTCCAGCAGACCTCACTACCTCGGAGGGTGCTTGCCATAGATGCAGGCAAAACGTCAGGAGAAAATGCCTCTAAAACATGGCCATATAGCCCGAAAAAACCTACAACAACGCAATTATTGTATTTTTTGAAGTGGTTTTTTGCAAAACAACTAAGATATGTGCAGTGTGCATAGGAATTCATTCATTTTTTTTCTTCAAATTATAATCCGGCCCTCCAACAGTTTGAGAGACTGCGACCTGGCCCTCTGCTTAAAAAGTTTGAGGACCCCTGATCTAGATAGTAAGTACATGATGTGGACTATGGACATGAGCTCAGGAGTTCTGGGCCAGGGCGGGCTATGTCAATCAGGTATCTGAGCTAAGTCGGATGTCAACGACACTGATCCATGGGAGTTAAAGTGGTGTCAAACCACACTGATTCCTTCTCCAGTGCAGATGTATCCCTAGTGGCAGATTATTGAAAGGCTTTCCCTCCCAGGCCCCCTCCTTGCATTTAGCACCTCTCACAACATGACAGGCATTTTTTTTCTATTTTGAGATAGGAGTGAGTAATACCGTATGTCGGACCACCTATTTTGGGAAGATTTTAAAAGAAGATGTTATCAGCACCATGACAACAGCCTTAGGACCCAAGATGGCTCTCCGTCAGCGGAGCTTTAGCACCAATCCGCCGGACAATGTCATCCAAGGGCTGCAAAGAGATGGATAATTGTTGGAGCGATTGCCGAAATAGCCACCATTTCACAGATGGAAAATGTTGCCCCTTCCTCTTCCCGTCTCAACTTAATTGCATGCAAGCTACTTTTGCACTGTGGACCCTAGTTTGCAGCAATGGAAATACGCTGAGGATAAAGGGAGGAAGAGAGAGAAACCAGGAACTTTTAAAATCAACTGAAAAAATGGGATGGCAGAGGATTTAGTTGGGATTTCCAATTAAAAGTGGGATAACAAGATTAAATGGGACCGTCTCTGCCAAATTCTGCTGGGACTTCTCCTCCAAGAATCGTCAAAGATTGTTGCTAATGGTTCTGAAATACCTTCTGCTAGTTCCTGCAATATTACTGGATGTAGCTCATTTGGCCCTGGGGACTTGAATACATTTAGATTAGCTAGGTATTCCTGTGCTGCCTCTTTACCTCTCCGAAGCTCTAGGTGCTCTTACTGCCTATTACAGGGGAAAACAGCTGATCCCTAATCCATCAAAACACAGACATGTGCCTTTCACCTTAAGAACAGACAAGCATCCCGAGCTCTGAGGATCGCCTGGGAAGGAACCCCACTGGAGCATTGCAGCGCACCCAAATCCCTGGGAGTCACTCTGGACCGTGCTCTGACCTACAAGAAGCACTGCCTGAACATCAAGCAAAAAGTGGGCGCCAGAAACAATATCATACGAAAGCTGACTGGCACAACCTGGGGATCACAACCAGACACAGTGAAGACATCTGCCCTTGCACTATGCTACTCTGCTGCTGTGTATGCATGCCCAGTGTGGAACATATCTCGCCACGCTAAAACAGTGCATGTGGCTCTTAATGAGACATGCCGCATTATCACGTGGTGTGTGCGCCCTACACCACTGGAGAAATTACACTGTTTGGCCGGTATTGCACCACCTGACATCCGCCGGGAAGTAGCAGCCAATAGTACAAGGACCAAAGCAGGGACATCTCCAGCTCATTCCTTGTTTGGGTATCAGTCAGCACATCAACGGCTTAAATCAAGAAATATTTCCTAAGATCTACAGAGACACTCGCTGGAACACCTCAGCAAGCGAGAGTCCAAAAGTGGCAGGCTCAAACCCAGAACCTCAATCAATGGCTGATACCAAATGAGAGACTCCCCCCTGGGCACACAGAAGACTGGGCGACTTGGAAGGCGCTGAACAGACTGCGCTCTGGCACCACGAGATGCAGAGCCAACCTTCAGAAATGGGGCTACAAAGTGGAATCCATGACATGTGAGTGTGGAGAAGAGCAAACCACTGACCACCTGCTGCAATGCAACCTGAGCCCTGCCACATGCACAATGGAGGACCTTCTTGCGGCAACACCAGAGGCACTCCAAGTGGCCAGATACTGGTCAAAGGACATTTAATAGAATACCAAGTCTGCAAATTTTGTGTTTTGTTTGTTTGTTTGTCTGTTTTTTAATGTAATACAACTGTTTGGATTCACTCCTGAATAAATAAATAAACCTATTATGTGCTGCATTTCCTCTACTATGACATGCTCTGCTCCAAAGGGAGCCCTGTTTGCCTTTTGAGAGAAAGACTGAGGCAAAGAAGGGGATGAGTCGTTATGCCTTTTCTCTGTCCTCTGTCGGAATTTCGCTACCGTATGTGTGCAATGAAATCTCCATAGACAGGCTAGAAATTTGCAATCAGAGGATTAATGGGCACAGTCTCTGCCAAATTGGAACAGTTGTAGGGTATATCCGTGTCAAAAGTAAACCCTACTGTGCTCTATGGATGTTTGAACTGTTAGGGACAAAGATATGCCAACGGGATTTTGGCCTGCATCAATAGGAGTATAGTGCCTAGATCCAGGGAAGTCATGCTCCCCATGCTCTATTCTGCCTTTGTCAGACCACACCTGGAATATTGTGTCCAATTCTGGGCACCACAATTGAAGGGAGATGTTGACAAGCTGGAAGGTATCCAGAGGAGGCGACTCAAATGATCAAGGGTCTGGAGAACAAGCACTATGAGGAGCGGCTTAAAGAGCTGGGCATGTTTGGCTTGAAGAAGAGAAGGCTGAGAGGAGACATGATAGCCACGTATAAATATGTGAAAGGAAGTCACAGGGAGGAGGGAGCAAGCTTGTTTTCTGTTGCTCTGGAGACTAGAATGCAATGGAATAATGGCTTCAAACTACAAGAAAGGAGATTCCATCTGAACATTAGGAAGAACTTCCTGACTGTGAGAGCTGTTCAGCAGTGGAACTCTCTGCCTCGGAGTGTGGTGGAGGCTCCTTCTTTGGAAGCTTTTAAACAGAGGCTGGATGGCCATCTGTTGGGTGCTTTGACTGCAATATTCCTGCTTCTTGGCAGGGGTTGGACTGGATGGCCCATGAGGTCTCTTCCAACTCTTAGGATTCTATGAGGGAGCAAGCTTGTTTTCTGCTGCTCTGGAGACTAGGACACGGAACAGTGGCTTCAAACTACAAGAAAGGAGATTCCATGTGAACATTAGGAAGAACTTCCTGACTGTGAGAGCTGTTCAGCAGTGGAACTCTCTGCCCTGGAGTGTGGTGGAGGCTCCTTCTTTGGAAGCTTTTAACAGAGGCTGGATGGCCATCTGTCAGGGGTGCTTTGAATGCAATTTTCCTGCTTCTTGGCATAATGGGGTTGGACTGGATGGCCCATGAGGTCTCTTCCAACTCTAGGATTCTATGATATCTGGACCTGCAACATATATGTGGACCCAACTACAGCTTCCATGATTCCACAGCACTGAGCCATATTTTGTTGGGTGTGGATAAACAAAACAGTGGATACAGGGATCATAGAATATTACACACACATACTCACACATTCACACTCCTCTTTTGGGAAGATAATGTAGTATAAAACCCAAGGTAAAGTTGCAAGGTATATTAGAGAGGCTTGGCATCCTAAAACCTGCACATGTTACCTTTTGGGGGAGAGGGGACTACAACTCCCAGAATCCCTCTGAAGTTTAAAACACCTCTTCGACCTATTCGGTTTAAGGTCAGACCCACTCTTTCTGGAAGCCCTCAGTGTCAATATTATTCTTTTTTTTACAAACACGTATTTAAACAAACAAACATAGGGAGGCGAGCAATTTACACTTGTCCTATTTTCCCCTACCAACCACCACTCCCATCATCCTTAGACATGCAGATGACTAGTACCAGGAATGTATAGCATAGCTATCCATAGGTCTTTCCATTCTCATAAGATTGTAGGGCTTTGATATCACTTCGAGTACTCTATGGGCTTCTGGGACTACAAACTACAAGAGAGGAGATTCCATCTGACCATGAGGAAGAACTTCCTGACTGTGAGAGCCGTTCATTAGTGGAACTCTCTGCCCCGGAGTGTGGTGGAGGCTCCTTCTTTGGAAGCTTTTAATCAGAGGCTGGATGGCCATCTGTCAGGTGTGCTTTGAATGCAATATTCCTGCTTCTTGGCAGAATGGGATTGGACTGGATGACCCATGAGATCTCTTCCAACTTTTGATTCTATGACTTGTAGTTCTGCAAGGTGTTGAGAATTATTTTCTAGTGCTCCTCAAAAACTATAAATCCCAGAATTCCATATAATGGAGTCACAGCAGGTCAAAGCAGGTCCAAAGTGCTATAACGGTGGGTGCATCTACACTACAGAATGAATCCAGTTCGATAGCACTTTAACTACCACGGCTCAATGCTACAGAACCCTGAGAGTTGTAGTCTGGCGAGGCACCAACACTCTTTGGCCAAGAGTGCTAAAGATCTTATAAAACCAGAGTTCCCCTGATTCCTTACAACGGAGTCGTGGGAGTTAACAGGGTGCCAAACTGCATTAATTCAATAGTGTAGATGCACCCTGTGTCATGTGGTATGTCACTTGGGAGGTATCCACAGTACACAGAAATAGGATATCGATGCCCCTTGGATGGCTATGGGATTTGTAGTTCTTTAATGCACTCTCTTGGACTGCAGCAAAAAAATTCTAAGCACCTTCTGAAAGTATTCATCCCAGGTTGGAGCTGTGGCACGTCAAGTGGTATCATAGTGCTATAATTGTGTTGTGTGGATGCACCCTTTAGTTCCAAAGCACCTGTTTTTCCTGCAGGAATGGGAAAAGAGTGGTAGTAAAACCAAGAGTACTGCATTATTTCTCTTTTCCGAGCACTAGATCTGATGTCCTGCATGGAAAATCCTCCCTCGCTGTGCTTTCCCAGTGGGACATGCTTATCACCTTGTCCTCACTCCGCTGGAATCTGGCAATTAACGCTGCGACTTTAAACGAAGCTTCCCCACAAGGACCCCTCCCTTTCCCTGCCAGCCCTTTACAGTGATGGCTCTTAAATAGCAGAAACCCATGGACTCCAAACGAGAGGCCTCGGCTACCTGGCTCAGGTAACAGGTGAGGTATTTGGGGAGAGACCGTTGCCACCGCTTTGTCAGAGCAAACAGGGGCACACGTGGGGCACCGCGTCTCTTGCATGGCGTTTGAGATAGGGTGAGGATCCACCTGGGGTAAATTGGGGAAAGACGGTAGCCTCGTTTCCCTAGCCCGTTGACCAAGTAGAGGGAAAGTAGCACCAGAATTGTAGCCCACCTGGGAGAGGAGGAAAAGACGGGAGGGTAGTCGGAGGTCTTCAGTGCGGTACAGGGAGGAACAACGAATCAAAATTGCTAATGAGAGGCGGGGGTGCAGCCAGCTGCTGTGGCGGCCCCCGACCCTCTTGCCCCCCATAGACCAGAGAACCGATCCTGTAGCCCATTTGCCTCGGCTGCTCAGAAGCCAAGCCTGGGTCACCCCACATTCGGGAAAGGGACCCTGACACTCAGGGCCAGGAGCTTCACCCATTTTGTGTTCTTTCTTTCCTTTTTACACAGTGGTCTCGTACTCCAGCAGCTCCTGCGAGGCCCCCACACTGCGGTACTGCAACCGCGGCGTGGTGGGTGAGCTGTACTCCAGCGCCAGGATAGTCTTCCGGAGGCGCCGGTCAATGAAGTGGGCGTCCCAGGCGGGGTATTTCTTGCGGGGCAAGTCAATACGGATGACGGGGCCCTCTGTCCGTGGGGCGCGGGGCATGGGGGTGGGGGGCACACTGGGCCGGACTTGGAAGACCGGCACGCAGCTGTCTCTGTCTCCAGGGACCCCCTCCCTCTCAGCCCCTGTAGTCCTCGGCAAGGAGCGCGGGGGGCTGGTGACCACGTCCCCAGCGCCACCTGGTACAGCGGTGGCCTCCTCTCGGCACATGCACCCCGTGCTCTGTGTGGCGAAAATGGTTCCGTTAGGGTGCAAGAGGCAGTAGTAGATGAACATGAAGAAGACACCTAAGGCGAAGCTGGAGGTGACAACACAGACGATGATTAAGGCGTTGGACTCAGAGATGCTCTCATTCCGGTGCCAGTACCAGAGCCCTGTCATGGCGGCATTTTCCGACAAGGTGATGATGTAGTAGATGGACATGCGGCACCGGCTGCGCCCCTCCTTGACGTTGAACCAGCAGAAGATGTAGATGATGCCCACCACCATGTTGTAGATGATCTCCTCCCACTTGGACATGCAGAAATCCGTCTCGCCTTGGATGATCCAGAAGGTCATGATGCACCAGTGGGTGACGATGAAGATGCCGAAGTAGAGCTGGAACACAGAGGCAAAGAGGGCGAAGGCGATGGCTCGGGCAGCGATGGTGAAGAGGTGCCACAGGATCTGCACCATTGCCCCTTTGTAGGACATGGGCAGCTTGTCCTCCCTCGAGTCCCGCAGCACCTTCTGGTACGAGGCCAGTGTCCAGGCGAGTGAGACCAAGGAGGCCGAGGCCGAGAGACCTGTCCGGGTCGACAAGGAGGAAAAAAGGCATAGAAGGGGGTTAGGATCAGAGGAATGGCCATCATGAATACTTTCAAAACTTGAAAGTACATTAAAAGTTTCCTTTATTTTGTTCACAGTGAGACAAAGTATTCGGTACTTTAAAGAGAAAGAAGCTAGACACATACACTATATATGTAGCTACACTGGGTGCACACACAAAGGGGAATTACATTTTGCTCAGCATTCAGACGCATACATTACACGCATACATTACCATCCCTTCTCCCTTCTCCTGCATGTAGGTCAGATAGCATTCTCAACAAATCTGTCATTTTGTGAATACACCCTCTCTCTCTCTCTGTCCCTTGGAGAAGATGACAGAAAGACCATACTCTTCCAGTCTGCCACAACTGTTGCCCTCCAGAGCTGGAAACAGGGCCCTCTTGTCATTAATACACCACACCTTGGTTTAGGAAAAATACAATCCTTTTTATTGAAAGATGAATGTGAAATAGATTGAAGTCCAAAGGTAAAAAAGCCAAAATGGAACAGCAAACAGCAATGTCCAGAAAGCTTGCAAAAAATCCAAAGCAGTAATGTCCAAACAACACTCAACAGAAATCCATGACCAGATTAGCCCCCAGCTAATCTCACTTGAAGCCAGAAATTCCCTTAGATATCAGACCACTGGAAACTGGAAAACCCAGGAGCTTCGTACTTGATAGTAAACGATGCTTGGTCTGAGGAAATTCCCCTCACGGGCACTCTTAAATCTCAAAATTCCAGATAACTCTAATCTTTGGTTTCAGTTGTCAGATTCTCTCAGACCTACGTAAACATTGAGCCTCCCTGCGGTTCTGGCTTATCTCCAAGCCGCAGCTGTTATCATTGACCTGACCAGGTGTCAAGTTATCTTGCAAGCTCGGGCCAGGAGGAAAAGGGAGTGAATTTTCTTCTCTTGGTCTGACAGAAACTTTCTCATGAGAACTTGGCCTTTCCCTTGAAGCCTCTAAATCAAAGCCTGTAGGATTTTTACTGCCCAAAGTGTTTCCATCTTGAGCCTCATCCTCATTGACCACTTCAGCCTCACCATCCAAACTAGGCCCAACAACATTAACATCAACATTCACATCAGCATTAGGCAATACAATCAGAGATTCAGGCTCAGGTTCACACACAGGCTGAATCCCAACAATAATTTTGGAATAGTAAAGTGTCTCTTATGTAGCATGTTTTTGTTGATGTTGCTCAAACTTGCTGAATCTACCAGTTCCGGATAGATGTTAGTTTTTCTTAACTGATGTTGGTTTGAACCACTGTGTTGACTTAAGTTAACTTAAAAAGAATCTGGAGAACAAGCCCTATGAGGAGCGGCTTAAGGAGCTGGGCATGTTTAGCCTAAAGAAAAGAAGGCTGAGAGGAGATATGATAGCCATGTATAAATATGTGAGAGGAAGCCACAGGGAGGAGGGAGCAAGCTTGTTTTCTGCTTCCCTGGAGACTAGGACACGAAACAATGGCTTCAAACTACAAGAGAGGAGATTCCATCTGAACATGAAAAAGAACTTCGTGACTGTGAGAGCCGTTCAGCAGTGGAACTCTCTGCCCTGGAGTGTAGTGGAGGCTCCTTCTTTGGAAGCTTTTAAACAGAGGCTGGATGGCCATCTGTCAGGGGTGATTTGAATGCAATATTCCTGCTTCTTGGCAGAAGGTTGGACTGGATGGTCCATGAGGTCTCTTCCAACTCTTTGATTCTATGATTCTATGAATTGTCTACAGTAATGTAAACATGTTGTTTTCCACCAAAAGTTAATCATTTGGCTCCGGTCATCAGCAGTTCAGCAACTTTTAATGACAGTTCATGCATTCTTTTTTTGAAGTTTTCCAGGCCTTATTTCTTAGGATGTGACCCAACAAGGGAATTGCAAAGGCTTAATGTACTTTTGGAGCACTACTGTTCATATTGTTACCTGAACTGTAAGGAATAAATCATGGCTAACTACAAACCATGGTTTATTGTGATGTCCAGTAAGGAAGTGGCAGCTGGGAACTGGATTTTGAGGTCAACAAGGCTGGATGTGACTTGGTGATGCAATTGCCAAGGGCCCACTTACCCTGCAAGGGCTCAATGTAGTTCTGGTGCACCATGATGCTCAGCTGCAAGACCAGCTGCGGGGCGCTCTTCAGGAAGGTCTCCAGCAGCCGCAGCATACTAATGTCCGCATTCTCAAACATCATCCTCCAGTAGAAGTGGCGCCGGCGATGCTCTGACTGCCAGCGGCTCTGAAGACCCAAGTACATGGTCCGCAGGTACCTGCACAAGACGAGAAGAGAGAAGAAGAGAAAACGGATGAAGAAGGGGTGGAAGGATGGATTTGCTTGAGTACGTTGTGAGCCCAGTGGGTTACTGGGAAAGCAATGGAGACCAAACTGGGTGATCTGGGGTCTCCTTCTGGCACCACTAGAGAGACCTCTAGGATAGCCTTAATGCTGGGAAGGTGGTATGATAAAGCTACATACATCTCAGAAGCAAATCTAGATATCAAGTGGAGTGAACTCCTTAACAAGCAAATGTAAGAATCCCTAAAAAATAATCCCTTGGTTGTGACTTGTTTAGAACACAATCAGAGGTTTAAGGACAAACCTTAACTACCAACCCTGGCTTATTGTTAGCTACAAACCATGGTTAGCTACAAACCACTGTTTGTTGTGATGTCCAATAAGAACCCGTGGATTGCTGGAAGCAGGATATTTGAGTAGACATGGCTGGCAATGGAAACATCAACAGCTACTTTGAGTCACCTTCGGGAAAGATATAGTAAAGGTGAAGGTAAAGGTTTTCCCCTGACATGAAGTTGAGTCATGTCTGACTCTGGGGGTTGGTGCTCATCTCCATTTCTAAGCTGAAGAGCCAGCATTGTCCGTAGACACCTCCAAGGATATGTGGCCGGCATGACTGTATGGAGTGACGTTACCTTCCTGCCGAAGCGGTACCTATTGATCTACTCACATTTGCATGTTTTTAAACTGCTAGGTTGACAGAAGATGGGGCTTACAGCAGGAGCTCACCCCACTCCCCAGTTTCGACAGCCAGTTCAGAAAATACTGTGTTTTCTGATGGTCTTTGGCAACCCCTCTGACACCCCCCTTGTAACCCCCCCCCCAGGGGTCTCGATTCCCAGGTGGAGAAACATTGCAACACTACAACAAACAAACAAACAAAGGTAGTTGAGTGTTTAATGTATTGTTGAAGGCTTTCATGGCTGGAATCACTGGGTTGTTGTAGGTTTTTTGGGCTGTATGGCCATGTTCTAGAAGCATTATCTCCTGACGTTTCACCTGCATCTGTGGCAAGCATCCTTGCTACAGATTCACACAACTTCTGAGGATGCTTGCCACAGCTGCAGGCGAAACGTCAAGAGAGAATGCTTCTAGAACATGGCCATACAGCCTGAAAAACCTACAACAACCCAGTTTGGTGTTTATTTCTGGTACTCAAAAAGGTGTTGTCCCTTGCATTAAACAATACAGGGAGGGCTTGCAGTTTACTGAAAATGCCAATGGTTGCACTGAGAGGTTTGCAGCGACAGCAATTCACCCAAGAAGATCACAGAACTGTGCCAGAGGACCAAGACCAAGCCAACAGAGGGGATATTTTGTTGGGTGTAGATAAATGAAACAGTAAATATTTGTCCTATAGAGATGGGGATTGTCCTGTACTGTTTATCTGCTTCGGTTTGGCCAAGCGTAGTTTCCACTTGCTGTTTTACTTTGGCCGTAACATTTCCCCCCATTTTCATCCAACACATTTTTCTGTATTATCTGCCTCTCTGTGTGATTTTTTAACTTCTTGCATGACCAGCTGGGCTCTCCTGCTGGGATCTCTCTCTCTTTCTCTATCTTTCCTGCATTGAAATGCTTTGTTTTTTGCTTTCCTTTTGCTGTACGACTGTGGAAGGGAGTGGGATTATTCTTAGCCATGTAAAGCCATGATTCTCAGCCTTCCTAATGCCGTGACCCCTTAATATTGTTCCTCATGTTGTAGTGACTCCCCAATCATAAAATTATTTTTGTTGCTACTTTATAACTGTAATTTTGCTACTGTTATGAATCGTCTTGTAAATATATGATAGGCAGGATGTATTTATTTATTATTTATTACTAATTGTACCCGCCATGCATTGCTGTGACCAACCTTCCCTCCCTCTTACTCTCCTTCCTTCCTTCCTTCCTTCTCTTCCTTCCTTCCTTCCTTCCTTCCTTCCTTCCTTCCTTCCTTCCTTCCTTCCTTCCTTCTTTTCTTTTTCTTTTTCTTTTTCTTTCTTCCTTCTTTACCTTTTACTTTCCTCCCTCCCTTTGCTCTTTTGTCCCATCCTCCCTCTCTCCCTCCCTCCTCCTTCCTCTCCTCCCTCCTTTTCTCCTCTTTCTTCCTCTCCTCCTTCCTTTTCCTTCTTTCTTTTCTTTCCTTCTTTTCTTTTTTTTTCCTTCTCTCCTTCCTTCCTTCTTCTCTACCTTTCTTTCTTTCCTTTCTCCTTCTCCTTCTTTCCCTTCTTTCTCCTCCTTCCCTCTCCTCCCTTCTCTCCTTCTTTCCTTCCTTTCCTCCTTCCTCCCTCCTTCCCTTTCCCTCTTTTTCCCTCTCTCCTTCCTTCTCTACCTTTCTTTCTTTCTTCTCCTTCCCTCCTTCTTTTCCCTCCTTCTTTCCCTTCCTTTTCCCTCCCTGCCTTCTCTCCTTCCTTCCTTCCTTCCTTCCTTCCTTCCTTCCTTCCTTCCATCCATCCTTCCTCCCTCCCTCCCTCCCTCCCTCCCTCCCTCTTTCTCTTTAGTCCCTTCTCTCCTTCCTTCCTTCTCTCTTTTCTTTCTTCTTTCACTTTTTTATTTCCTTCTCTCCTTCCTTCCTTCCTTACCTTTCTTTCTTTCCTTCTCTCCTTCCCTCCTTCTTTCCCTCTTTCTCTCCCTCCTTCTCTCCTTCCCTCCCCCCTTCCTCCCTTCCTCCCTCCCTTCCTTCCCCGTTTCTATGTATGTGTTTTGTGTATGTGTATATGCATATATTTGTGTATGTATGTATGTATGTATTGTGTGTGTATGTTTGAGTATATGTATGGTTTTGTGCATGCATTGTAAAGTATTTTTTGTTTTTTGGCTTTTTAAGTCTTTTTTTTGCTGTGCTTTTCAATGTTTTTATGAGTGTCTTGTGTCCAAAATTGGTGTCAATTCGTCCAGTGGTTTTTGAGTTATGTTAATCCCGCAAACAAACATTAGATTTTTATTTATATAGATGTTCCATATTTATACCCTGCCTTTCTCTACCTCAGCAGGGGGACTCAAGGCAGCTTACAATGGCACAAACATAGTATACTCATTCACTGGACCAAATTTGGCACAAATACCCATCATGCCCAAATTTGAATACTGGTGGGGTTGGGGAGGATTGATTTTGTCATTTGGGAGTTGTAGTTGCTGGGATTTATAGTTCACTTCCAATCAAAGAGCATTCTGAACTCCACCAACAATGGAATGGAACGAAACTTGGCACACAGAACTCCCATGATCAACAGAAAATACCAGAAGAGTTTGGTGGGCATTGACCTTGCATTTGGGAGTCATAGTTCACCTACATCCAGAGAGTACTGTGGACTCAAACAATGATTGATCTGGACCAAACTTGGCACAAATACTCAATATGCCCAAATGTGAACACTGGTGGAGTCTGGGGAAAATAGACCTTGATATTTGTGAGGTGTCGTTGGTTGGATTTATAGTTTACCTCCAATCAAAGAGCATTCAAAGAGCAATCAAAGAGCACTGTGGACTCAAATAATGATTGATCTGGACCAAACTTGGCACAAACACTGAATATGCCCAAATGTGAACACTGGTGGAGTTTGGGAAAAACAGACCTTGATATTTGTGAGGTGTCATTGCTGGGATTAATAGTTCACCTCCAATCAAAGAGCATTCTGAACTCTACCAGCGATTGAATTGAACCAAACTTGGCACACAGAACTCCCATGACCAACAGAAAATACCAGAAGAGTTTGGTGGGCATTGATCTTGAGTTTGGGAGTTGTAGTTCTCCTACATCCAGAGAGCACTGTGGACTCAAACAATGATGGATCTGGACCAAACTCGGCACAAATACTGAATATGCCCAAATGTGAACACTGGTGGAGTTTGGGTAAAATAGACCTTGATATTTGTGAGGTGTAGTTGCTGTCATTGTTAGTTGCCTTGAGTTCCTATGAGGAGAAATATAAAGTAAACAACAACAACAACTCTAAATACTGTGATTCAACGTTATGGGATCCTAGGAGAGCTGCAGTTTGGAAAGGCACCAAAGAGTCAGAGAAGGCACCTTAGCCCATGAAGCAGCTGGTATTTGCTGGCGGTCTCCCACCCAAATCCTATCCAGGGCTGACCCTGCTTAGCTCCCATGATTGGCCTATGTAGTTTCTCTTCTATGGCAGATTGCAGGAGCAGAGGTGGGTGCAAAGAGATGATATGGACAGTAATGGGATGGAAAGAAGGGAAGGGCATCTTTGTGGGAAGAGAGATAATAGTCCTTCCTCGTTTCTCCCACCTTTGGCACAATTGGAGCAGCCTTGCTCTTTCTCTTTCTCTCTCTCTCTCTCCCTGCACACCTCCATTGCTGCAGATTGACTGGCAGATGGTCTTCTCGGTCTCCAGGAGCCGAAGCCAAGGAGCCTTTCGTCATCCAACCCTGGGAGCGCCATGTGGCTCAGGAAGACCAGCTGTTCCTCCTGCCTTCTCCTTCTCCTTCCTTGGCTCTTTTGAGCCGTGCAATGAGCAGCACCCACTACTTGTGGGGAAAGGAGGCTCAAATGCCAACACCCCACTGTTTCGACTGGCTTTTTTGCAGCTTTGTTCTGGGGCCAGCTGACCTGCAGGACTATTGAGTCCAAAGAGATCCAGACCTCATCCATTCGTCAACAGAAGTCAACAACAGGGAGAAATGTGCAGGACTATGCTTAGGAAATAAAAGTGAAATATGCACAGGATAGGAGGACACCTAGCTTGGAAACAGAGTCCATGCAAATGGGAGAGCCATCCATGGGAAACTATCCAGGCCAGGGCATCTCAAGGAAGTAAAAAAGACTTTTCATCCCACAATTAATTTAATTCGTCTGTTCGTAGGTATAATTTTGCAGCTGAAAACCTGAGAATAGTCCCTTAAAGAAGGAGTTGGGCACTTCTGTCCAAAGTGGAATGCCCACTTCCAGTTCAAAGTTATGCACATGGATTTGTGTGTGCAATGGCACTGTAATAATAATTAATAATGGTTTGCATATTTGTATATTTTAAATTGTATGCCAATGCTTTTGTGTCAAGTCGCTTTGAGTCCCCTTTTGTGGAAATAAAGTAGTCTATCTATCTATCTATCTATCTATCTATCTATCTATCTATCTATCTATCTATGAGCCTAAGTAAACACCAATAAGGCCACAGTCTTTATTTGCCTTGTAATGTAGTGGTGGTAATTGCAAGATTCTGTTTGGGAATATTTCTTTTTGTGGATCCACAGCATTAAAGGAACTAACTATTCAACAGCTGCCCCTTGAGCTAAGGCTTCCTGGAGAAAGGGATAAAGGAAAGTGGGGAAGCAGACAGGTGGGAAACCTGAGCTGGGATTAACCAGACTTTTATGGAGAGCCTTCAAACTCTGCAAATGGCATTACCTGGGGGTCACTTGGGGTCAAGACAGGTTTCCTGCCTATTACCTATCTCCAGGAAGGAAACAGATGGAAGGTGGAGGATGAAGGGATAGAAAGGGTCCCTTCCATCTCATTTTCACTTTTTGCAGGAAGGATTATGGCCTTGAGGACTGCAATAAACTGATAAAGCAAAAAGGGGCAGCAAAAAGCTGAGAGTATTAGGAAAACAATGCAAGGAAAAGCAAACTTTCCATTGCAACGAAACAGTTTCCTCCAATGTTTGCATTTGGAAATAGATTGCCGCTGCTTTTGTTTTGTTTTGTTTTGTTTGCACCGTTCCCATTGGCACCCAGTCTATTTCCATTCTATTATTTACTTTATTTCTATTATTATTATTACAATTATTATTATTATTATTATTATTATTATTATTATTATTTTACTGAAACAAAAACACAGTATGTCACAGCAAACGAGATCTATATGCTGGATTTCGTATCAAAAAATTACAAATCGAACACTTCCCAAGCATCTAGGACTGTGTGATGTATTTTCGAATGATGCGTGCAAATCCAAGTCATGTGGCCTTTTGCAATTTACAGATCGTGATGTTGTTGATGTTTATGGTTTCCAAATGCCGGCTGAGATCTTTTGGCACGGCACCCAGTGCGCCAGTGACCACTGGGACCACCTGGACTGGTTGATGCCAGAGCCTTTGCAGTTTGATTTTGAGGTCTTGATAGCGACTGAGTTTTTCCTGTTGTTTTTCCTCAATGCGACTGTCACCCGGTATGGCGACATCAATCCAAAGTTTTTTTTCTTTTCCACAATCGTGATGTCTGGTGTATTGTGTTCCAAAACTTTGTCAGTCTGGATTCGAAAGTCCCACAGTATTTTTGCATGTTCATTTTCCACTACCTTTGCAGGTTTATGATCCCACCAATTCTTTACTGCTGGCAGGTGGTTCTTCTGACATAAGTTCCAATGAATCCTTTGGGTCACAAATTTGTGCCTCTGTTTGTAGTCCATCTGTGCAATTTTCTTGCAGCAGGAGATGATCTATGGTTTCATCAGCTTCCTTGCACAGTCTGCATTTTGGGGTCATCTGCTGATTTTTCAATCCTGGCCTTAATTGCATTTGTTCTGATGGCTTGCTCCTGGGCTGCAAGAATCAGGCCTTCTGTCTCCTTCTTCTGTGTCCCATTCACCAGGTCTTCTCCTTGTCAACTTTTCCTTCAATTTTGTCAAGGAATTGCCCATACCATGCTTTGTTGTGCCAGCTGTCAGCTCTGGTTTGGAGTGCAATTTCTTTGTCTGCTGTGCTTTGAGAATTTACTTTAGTTCTATTATTATTATTATTATTATTATTATTATTATTATTATTATTTAAAACATTTATATTCCGCCCTTCTCACCGCAAAAGGGAATCAGGGCGGAGCACAACATATATACAGCAAACATTCAAATGCCGGAACGTAAACAATAATATTATATTATATTAATTATATAATATTTATATAATTACATATTAATAATATTGCTAATATTAAGAATATAATATAATAATATTCTTTTATATTATTTACTTTATTTACTATTATTTATTTTATTTATCTATTTGTTATTATTATTTATTTTCTATTATTTACTTTATTGCCTTTCTCTTGGTATAGTGACTCAAGGTAGTGAACCGTAAATACCAAACAGTATCCATGTAAACAATTAGCATAACAAAATATCAAAACAATTAAAAATTTAAAAAACCCAATTACTCTTTATATTATTAAATCCAATTTTTTTCATGTCAGGAGTGACTTGAGAAACTGCAAGTCACTTCTGGTGTGAGAGAATTGACCATCTGCAAGGACGTTGCCCAGGGGACACCCAGATGTTCTGGTGTTTTAGGAACTTCCTGTGGTTGCATCTACACTGTAGAATGGATGCAGTTTGGCACCACTTCAGCAGCCATGGCACAATTCTATGGAATCCTGGGTGTTGTAGTTTAGAAAGGCACCAATCCTCTGGCAGAGAAGGCCCAAGCCCTTGTCAAACTACAGCTCCCTGGATTCCATAGAATTGAGCTATAGAGGTTAAAGTGCCATCAAACTGTATTAATTCTGCAGTGTAGACACACCACATTAGTCAGAGATACCTCCTGGAATTTAAATATGTGCATTGTCTTGCACAGTTCACTGAGTCTCTCCTGCAGGAATAAATTATGTAAATGAATATAATCAGGTCAGGGAAATTGATTGGGTTTTTTTTTCTGGTGCAGCATATACATTTTAACAAAGGAGTATACACATAGGTGAGCATAATTTACATAGAAACCTTTTTAATTCTGCAAAAGAACTATGCAAACAAATTATATTTGCCTATGTTCGGATTGTGTCTTTCTGTTTGGCAGAAAGGGCTGGACTAGATGCCTCTAGGGTCCCATGCTTCCATCGAATGCAGTGGGACCTACTTTTCTAGGGACGCGCACAACAGTGTACAGATATTCACGGCGCTCCCTATATATAGCTTCGCACATCCAGCGTTGCCATCCCATGCCCGCCTCCTTCTCATGTACCCAAATATCAACGTTTGCAAATATTTTGGTCTTTCCCACTCATCGCCAAGCCTTCCTTGTCAGCAAGGAAGCCTTGATTTGCAGGAACAAACTGTGAATGCTGTATCTTTCGACTTGTTACTAGAAGCTTGGAAAGTTACTTTTTGAAAAGTAATTAGTTCCAGGTATCTATCCAAACTTCTCCCCACTCCATTCTCTTCCTTCTCCTTTTATTTATATCTGGCTTTTCCTGCAAAGTCAGGAACGGTCCGTGCACATTATCGCAATCCAATGGCTACTGCTTTTACTCTTTCTTTAGAGCAGGCATGAGCAAACTTGGGCCCTCCAGATGTTTTGGACTCCAACTATGCCATCACGCCTGGGGGCTATAACTCTTAGTGAAAGAGACATAGACATGACATTTTTTCCCCAGGGGATTGCTTCTTGCCTTCCTTTAAAGAACTGGGACTCCCAAGGACCAAAAAACTGTAGATAACTCAAAATAGGTTTTATTGTTCCCAAACAGTTATCCCTTTAAGGCAATAAGCTGGAAGTTTCAAAGGGGGTAAAGGAAATATACATTACAGTCTCTGGTTGTCTTGGGTCCAAGGAGATTTCGCAGCTAAGAAGCTTTTCCTGTTCCCTCTTTTCTCAATGGCTGTGAAAGTCAGAACAAACACAACCCCCAGTCCAATTGCCTATATTGAAGGCACAGAGTCTTCCTTTTGATGCCAAAGGACTGGTTTGAAGGCGCTTGGGTCTCCTCAACGTTGTTCAGGGCGATCTGGGCATGAAGCATAAGTCTCAAGGGTAAAAACCTTAGAATTGGTGATGAGAGGTAACTTAATTAAGAGCTTTAGAGCCAAGTCTCTTTCTCACGTCTATCTGATAGAACGTTTGATGGTAGAATGGAAAAGGAAAAGCTCTGCCCTCCTCCAGGAAGAGGTGGAGCCAAGCAATTGAGCTGAGGAAGCAATATAACTGGTGCAAACAACATTGATTGACAGCTATAAATAACCAATCAATCTAACTATACATTTAAAAACTAGGTAAGTTTGGGCATGTTATACAGTTTAAACCTTTGCACTTTAAAGTTCTACACACAAGTAGCGCCACTCGCACCGTCACACCAACTCCCACCATTCCTAACAACCTCAGGCCCTAAGGAAAGGCCTGAGGCTATTAGGAATGGTGGGAGTTGGAGTCCAAAACACCCGGAGGGCCCAAATTTGCCCATGCCTGCATTAGAGGAATGGGGAGTCCTTTATATTTGACCATCACTCAGATGAAACTGCTGCAATTGATTGCTTTAATAGTTCTATTTACTTGTTTAAATGCATTTTTAATTTATTTGTAGCTTTTAATTCCAATTTAATATTTATATTTTGTAATTTTTTAAAAATTGTATAGGTTCGAAGGGCAGCAACTTGCCTTGGGGCAGCAAGGGTCTCTGGACAAAAGATGCAAATAGTAGTAGTAGCAATAATCTATATAAATAAAAATGCAATGTTCGTTTGTGGGATTAACTTAACTCAAAAACCAGTGGATGAATTGACACCAAATTTGGACACAAGACACCTAACAACTCAATGTATGTCCTTCACTCAAAAAAATGATTTTGTCATTTGGGAGTTGTAGTTGCTGGGATTTATAGTTCACCTACAATCAAAGAGCATTCTGAACCCCACCAATGATGGAATTGAACCAAACTTGGCACACAGGACCACCATGACCAACAGAAAATACTGGAAGGGTTTGGTGGGCAGTGTCCTTTGGTTTTGGAGTTGTATTTCACCTACATCCAGAGATCACTGTGGACTCAAACAATGATAGAGCTGGACCAAATTCTACACGAGTACTCAATATGCCCAAATGTGAACACTGGTGGAGTTTGGGGAAAATAGACATTTGGGAGTTGTAGTTGCTGGGATTTATAGTTTACCTACAATCACAGAGCATTCTGAACCCCGCCAATGATAGAAATGGGCTAAAGCTCCCATACAGAACACCCATGTGGGCCACAGCAACGCGTGGCAGGGGATGGCTAGTAATCTATATAAATAAAAATGTCATGTTCGTTGGTGGGATTAACATAACTCAAAAACCATTGGATGAATTGACAACAAATTTGGACACTATACTTCTAACAGACTAATGAGTAACCATCACTCATAACCACCCCACCCCTCAAAAAAAGAACTTTAAAAACCACCAAAAGCTAAATGACGAAATCTAAATGACGATACAGAAAAAAGGGAAGGAAAAGGGAGGGAAGGGAGGGAAGAAAGAAGGAAAGAAAGAAGGAAAGAAAGAAAGAAGGAAAGAAAGGGAGAAAGAGAAGGAAGCATGGAAGCAAAGAGAGAAGGAAGGAAGGAGAGAAGGAAAGAAGAAATGGGAAGGAAGGAAGGAAGGAAGGAAGGAAGGAAGGAAGGAAGGAAGGAAGGAAGGAAGGAAGGAAGGAAGGAAGGAAGGAAGGAAGGAAAGAAGGAGGAAGGGACGGAGGGATGAAGGGAAGGAAGGAAGGACGAAGGAAAGAAGGAAGGAAGGAGGGAGGGACAAAGGGAAGGAAGGAAGGAAGGAAGGGAAGGAGGGAGGGAGGGAGGAAGGAAGGAAGGAAGGAAGGAAGGAAGGAAGGAAGGAAGGAAGGAAGGAAGGAAGGAAGGAAGGAAGGAAGGAAGGGGCTGCTGCAAATAGAAAGACGAGCCAGTCAGCCCGCTGTAAAACTCCCTCTTCTCTTAGTAAAGCTGTCATCCAAATGGAGCTTTTGTATATGGGAGCCTATAAAATCCCTTCCTTAAGAGGAATAGAGGAAGGAACCCCCTTCCCTAATTCAGAGATATCCCTCTTTATAACCCATTTATTTATTTATTTATCTTCATCACTATTAAGTATCATTATGCAAATCAACAATTGGGCCACACAGTTTACAGAAAACTTACGCACACGGATAGATAACTGCATCAAAATTCCAAACATCACCCAGGTCAGAAAAGAAGCACCATTAAAGCCCTGGTAGATGGTGCAAACAGGATCTGCAAAGGCCACCTCCTCCAAGATGAATTGAGCCACCTGAACTGGGCTCTCCAGGCCAAAGGAGACTCCCTCACAGACATCAGAAGAGCTGCAAGACCGAGAACAAGCCACGAGAGTAAAGACGAAGATCCACCCAGAGGAAGAGTGTTCTTGCCAGACATCAAGGGAACCACTGACCGCAGAGGGAAGCTGATGAGGAAACACAACATACAAACTATCTACAGACCCACCAAGAAAATCCAACCAATGCTCTGTTCAGCAAAGGACAAGAGGGATCCTCTCACTTCTGCAGGAGTCTACCGTGTACCATGCAGCTGTGGACAAGAAGTCTCCATCGGGACCACCAAAGGCAGCAGCATTGCCAACACACGCATCAAGGAACATGAAAGGCACTGCAGACTGATTCAACCAGAGAAGTCAGCTTGATGAACCAACCTGGACACAGCATTTGATAACACAGAAATGACAGTAAATAAGGAACACCACTCAGAAACAGGGGAACTCCAGACAGCAAACAACCAAGTGCCAGTTAACACCTCCCAAACAGAGGGTGCCTCCAGGCAACAACAGCCAGGCTACCTCTATGCAGATACTATCATAGATTGACTGTGCAGCTTCATCGCTACTCAATGGTAATCAAGCTTGCTAATGGCAACATTCACACTTGCTTCAAACAGACAAGGGTTCTTTCTCCCACCCTGGACATTATTCCATGGAGATATATATAGACACTCCACTTGTGTCACCTCCAACAGAACATCTGTATATGCCATTAGCCACAGATGCAGGTGTAACGTCAGGAGAGAATGCTGCTGGAACATGGCCAGGCAGCCCAAAAAACTCACAGCAACGCAGTGATTGTGGCCACGAAAGTCTTCGACAACACATCACTGCATATATACATCATCATCATCATCATCATCATTAGCATCCACACATAACACATTTTATGGATTACATTCTATCCTTTCCAGTTCTATACATCTATTACTTATTACTAGGCTTGGTTGATCCAAGAAAAAAATGGTTTGAGGGAGCGCTGGTGGTTTGATTCTAAAGTCAATTCCTATTTTCACAGAAAAAAACTTAAAAACTTTTCAAAACTTCCAAGACTTCCGAATCCTTTCATTAATGGTTTGAAAGTGTTATTTCCTGTTTCATTGGATGGTCTTTACCATCCAGAAGTGGGGAAAAGTAAGCGGAGGAAATTCCTTCCTTCTCTGGTTTAAAACTGGCTCCTCTAGCTTTAAAACTAGCTTCTCTGGCTTGAGCCAAGGCCAGGAAATTCCTTCCTTCTCTGGTTTAAAACTGGCTCCTCTGGCTTTAAAACTAGCTTCTCTGGCTTGAGCCAAGGCCAGGAAATTCCTTCCTCCTCTGGTTTAAAACTGGGTTCTCTGGGTTGATCTGAGGCTAGGGACCAAAAGCAGGGAAAAGCTGAATCTTTTCCAACTCACTTCCTGAGTCATAACAAAAATGGCAGAAAAAGCTTCAGTTAGGCAAAGTGACTTCCGTTTTTTAAAAAAGCTTCAATATAACTTCAAAAAGGTAATTTTAACAAAATTATTATGAGCAATGAGTTATCCGAACGACTCTATCCATGCCTACTTATTACCTATTCCATTTACCTATGTCATTTCCCCCTATGTTTGGGAACTTTTGAAACATCCTCTATGTCAGAACGCAGACGCCTTAAAGAGCCAGACTCAAGAGTATGTCCAAAAGTAGAGTTTATTAACACAAATCAAAAGGACACAGAGACACTTACTTCAGTGTCCCTGGTCAAAACTCAAAGCAGCAAATTTCAACTTAAAAAACAAACTAAAGCAATAATCTGGATTATCCAGAGAAAAGATCCGGATTAAACTGAAGTGCTTCCAAAGTCACGCAAAATAACACAGCAAGTAAAGGATGAACAAACAAAGAGCCACAAAGAAAGAGGCGTAGTCAAACGAAGTCCGAGGTCGAAGAAAGCCAAGTCCGAAGTTGCAAGTTTCCAAAGTCCACGTAGGCAGCGTCGTAGTCAAAAGCAGTCCGAAGTCAAAGAAGGGAAAATCTGCACTCACGAGAATCCAAGCCGAGTTGTAACATGAACGGAAGCAGCAACCTGCAGATCCAGGACCCAAACCCAACACGAAAGCGGCAGCGACAAAACCCAAGGCACGAAACCAACACTTTGCCTTCTGCAAAGATCTTCCATTTCAGTGCCTACTTTTATCTTACACCTCATCATCCGCTCATGAGCTGACCTCCACCCCGCCGTCATCCCTTACAGCTGTCCTTGCTTCTGCACCTGAACGCCGACGCCCATCCCTCCAACTCTTCCACCTCTTGTCAAGACTTAGCTCTCCCCAAGACTCCACAGTATCTCTCGATTGCCAATCACCACCACCAGAAAACCCCACAAACGTGTCACTAGATGTTGGCTGAGTACTTACATCTCAAACCTCTTGAACCTTGGTCCAATCCAGGGTGTCATCCCTGTCTCCATCACTCCCAGACCCATCACTCCCAGAGAAACCCATGTCTGTGGGAGCAGCAAGTATATCCCGGATCTTCTTCCTCTGTCGCTCCTCATCCGATTCCTGCTCCCTAGTAACCCTCTTAGTTCCTCTATTCACATCCACTGTATCTCCTTCCTCTTCCTCACTCATTGACCCTTCGCTCTCAGAAAACCCTTCGAAGGAGTCTTCGTTGGTAGGTGACATAAGTATATCCCGGATCCTTTTCCTTTGTTGTTCCTCATCTAGCTTTTGCTCACAAGCACTCCTTTTCCCCCTTCTGACACCCATACTTGCAGTGTTACTAACAGACTCTACTACAACACTTTATTTATATTGATACTTCCTCTTTTAAATTATATATTATATTATATTAATATTAATTATTATTATTCTATAACATATATGATAAGGAATATTTTGTAAATAAAAGCACACATGGCTATAATTTCCCATAACATGTAATATATAGTATTATATATTATATTATAATATGAGTATTTTGTAAATTTAGCTATAATTTCCCATTTCCCTTATGTATGATGACTTATGTGACAGCCGTAATAATAATAATAAGGACGACAACAACAACAATTATTATTATTATTATTATTATTATTATTATTATTATTATTATTATTATTATATTCCCACCCGCCAAGCCCTGAGCAATAACGGGAAGTCATCCATCAAGGCCTCCTTAGCAGAAGGGACCCTAGGGAAGCTTTTCCTCCTGGACCATCTGAACTTAATGGAAAATTGAAATGGAGACGGAGGCCTCGGGAGTCCCAAAGGGCCAATGGGGCCACGGCCCAGGAGGGAGAAACGTGCCTTTTGGGGATGGAGAACCGCCTGCGCCATCTGTCCTCCCCGAACAAAGGACGGCAAGCCTCCTCTTGCAATCCATTTATCCCAAGCAAAAAATCCATGGAGAAAGCAACCTTTATTTTATTGTATTGTCGAAGGCTTTCATGGCCGGAATCACTGGGTTGTTGTAGTTTTTTTCGGGCTATATGGCCATGGTCTAGAGGCATTCTCTCCTGACGTTTCGCCTGCATCTATGGCAAGCATCCTCAGAGGTAGTGAGGTCAGTTGGAACTAGGAAAAAGGGTTTATATATCTGTGGAATGACCAGGGTGGGACAAAGGACTCTTGTCTGCTGGAGCTAGGTGTGAATGTTTCAACTGACCACCTTGCTTAGCATTTGATAGCCTGGCGGTGCCTGGCGCAATCTTTTGTTGAGAGGTGATTAGATGTCCTTATTTGTTTCCTCTCTGTTGTTGTGCTGTTGTAATTTTTGAGTTTTTAAATACTGGTAGCCAGATTTTGTTCATCTTCATGGTTTCTTCCTTTCTGTTGAAGTTGTCCACATTCTTGTGGATTTCAATGGCTTCTTTGTGTAGTCTGACATGGTGGTTGTGAGAGTAGTCCAGCATTTCTGTGTTCTCAAATAATATGCTGTGTCCAGGTTGGTTCATCAGGTGCTCTACTGTGGACCACTCTCATGGCCGGCATCACTGGGTTGTTGTAGGTTTTTTCGGGCTATAGGGCCATGGTCTGGAGGCATTCTCTCCTGACGTTTCGCCTGCATCTATGGCAAGTATCCTCAAGTATCCAGCATTTCTGTGTTCTCAAATAATATGCTGTGTCCAGGTTGGTTCATCAGGTGCTCTACTATGGACCACTCTCACAACCACCATGTCAGACTACACGGAGAAGCAATTGAAATCCACAAGCATGTGGACAATTTCAACAGAAAGGAGGAAACCATGAAAATGAACAAAATCTGGCTGCCAGTATTAAAAAACTCTAAAATTACAACAGCAAAACAACAGAGGGAAAACAATCAGGGACAGCTAATCACCTCTCAACAAAAGATTGCTCCAGGTACTGCCAGGCTATCAAATGCTAATCAAGGTGGTCAGTTGAGACATTCATACCTAACTCCAGTAGACAAGAGTCCTTTGTCCCATCCTGGTCATTCCACAGATATATAAACCCTTTTTCCTAGTTCCAACAGACCTCACTACCTCTGAGGATGCTTGCCATAGATGCAGGCGAAACGTCAGGAGAGAATGCCTCTAGACCATGGCCGTATAGCCCAAAAAAACCTACAACAACCCAGTGATTCCGGCCATGAAAGCCTTCGACTATACATTAAACTGCACTGTTTTGTAAATGTTGTGAGCTGCTTAAGAGTCTCAAGGGAGACAAGAGCGAGATATTATTATTAATCATCATCGTTGCAGGATTCCACATCATTGCGTCACAGCTGTTGAATTATTATTATTATTATTATTATTATTATTATTATGAATGCAATTAATAATAATAATAATAATAATAATGCAACTGCTATGACTCAATGTTATGGAATTCTGGTGTCACCTTCCTGTCTGTGCAGGTGGCAATTCCCATTACCCCCAGTCCATGTGCATTGCAATGCCCATTATCCCCAGCCCATGAGCATTGCAATTGAAATTTCCATTATCCGCGTCTACATGAGATGCAAATTCCCATTATCCCCAGTCCACTCGCTTGCAACTCCCATTACCCCCAGTCAGCATAACTTGCAATTCCCATTACTTCCACTCTGGATGAGTTGCAATTCCCATAACCCCCGGTCTGAATGAATTGCAATTCCCATTACCCCCATTCTGTATGGAATACTATTCTCATTACCCCAATCTACACTGGTTGAAATTCCCATTACCCCCAGTCTGCATGCGTTGCAATTCCCATTACCCCCAATCTGCATGGGTTGCAATTCCCACTATCCCCAGTCTGCATGGATTGCAACTCCCATTACCCCCAGTCAGCATATGTTGCAATTCCCATTACCCCCAGTCTGAATGAGTTGCAATTCCCATTTCCTCCATTTTGTATGGGATACAATTCTCATTACCCCAGTCCACACTGGTTGCAATTCCCATTACCCCCAGTCCATGTGCATTGCAATTCCCATTACCCCCCAAGCTGCATGGGTTGCAATTCCCACTATCCCCAGTCTGCATGGGTTGCAACTCACATTACCCCCAGTCAGCATAAGTTGCAATTCCCATTACTCTCACTCTGGATGCATTGCAATTCCCATTACCCCCAGTCTGTGTGCATTGCAATTCCCATTACCCCCAATCTGCATGGGTTGCAATTCCCACTATCCCCAGTCTGCATGGGTTGCAATTCCCATTAACCCAATCAGCATGAGTTGCAATTGCCATTATCCTCACTCTGCATGGATTGCAATTTCCATTAACCCCAATCCATGTGCATTGCAGTTCCCATTACTTCTAATCTACATAAGTTGCAATTCCCATTACTCCCAGTCTGTGTGCATTGTAATTCCCATTACTCCCAGTCAGCATAGGTTGCAATTCCCATTCTCCCCAGCCGCATGGTGAATAATCAAAAGCATCCCCGATGAGAAGGAGCCTGGCAGCCCTGCTCTGGATGCACATCAGGCATCTCTTTGGCCGCTGCATTTTTTGCTGGCGGCTCCGGATGGCTGCGTTACCAAGGACACACATCCATGTGACGGAGACACATTTAATTCCGGGCTTCAAATACTCAGCAGGGAAAAGTGGCAGAGAAGGAGAGAAAGAGGGAATCTAATGGGCTCTGGACCATTTCCCAGGCAATGTCCAGTGCAAAAGCTGGGTTGTGTTAAACATAAAAAATCCCCAAGATTATGGCAACCGGACTGATTGATCAGTGGCAAATAGAGGGAGAAAACGAGGAGACAGTGACAGACTTTGTATTTCTAGGTGCAAAGATGACTGCAGACGCTGACCGCAGCCAGGAAATCAGAAGACGTTTCCTTCTTGGGAGGAGAGCAAGGACCCATCTCGATACAATAGTAAAGAGTAGAGACATCACACTGGGAGTGAAGATCCGCCTAGTCAAAGCCATGGTATTCCCTGTAGTAACCTATGGATGTGAGAGCTGGACCTTAGGGAAGGCTGAGCGAAGGAAGATCGATGCTTTTGAGCTGTGGTGTTGGAGGAAAGTGCTGAGAGTGCCTTGGACTGCGAGAAGATCCAACCAGTCCATCCTCCAGGAAATAAAGCCCGACTGCTCACTGGAGGGAAGGATATTAGAGGCAAAGATGAATTCCTTTGGCCACATCATGAGAAGACAGGAAAGCTTGGAGAAGAGAATGATGCTGGGGAAAATGGAAGGACAAAGGAAGAGGGGCCGACCAAGGGCAAGATGGGTGGATGGCATCCTTGAAGGGACTGGACTGACCTCGAAGGAGCTGGGGGTAGCCAGACTGACAGGGAGTTCTGGACTGGACTGATTCAGTAGGTCACCAAGAGTCAGAAGTGATTGAATGAATACACAAGAACAGATTATATGGCAGTGCAGGCTCATGCAGGGCGGCCCCCCGACTTTGGAATGCCCTTCCAAAAGAGCTCCGTCAGGCCCCTACTCTAGCAGTTTTCAAAAGGAACCTAAAAACTTGGCTGTTCCGATGTGCCTTCGCAGATTAGGAATCCCCATCCTAAGTCCTTAGATGCACTTTGGCACAACTAATGTGGCTGCACACCGCACTTTACTCCTACGTTCCTCCTGCCATCTCAGCACTTTTAACCCTGTACCCCATTGCGCTGGCCGATCCAGTTTTTAATAGTGTCTTGATGTTTTGTCATTGTGGTTACTTTGCTTAATTGTTTTGATTTGCTTTGTTTATTGTTGTGTTATGTTTTCTATTGTATTGTGTTTTGAGGCTTCGGCCCGTGTAAGCCGCATCGAGTCCTTCGGGAGATGCTAGCGGGGTACAAATAAAGTTAATAATAATAATAATAATAATAATGTAACCCAATTCAAAGCAGATAGCGTGGATTGTTTAGCACAGCTAGTAAATCATGAGCGATTATAAGATCTATCAACCAAAAGGTTGCAAGTTTGAAGCCTTGGGTTGGCGTGAGCTGCCAACTGTCAGCCTAGCTCATTGTTTACCTTAGCAATTTGAAAACAGCTTTAGCTGTGATTAGAGAAATTAGGTACCGCTAAAAGTGGGGGAGGTGTTTTACGACACCATAAAAGAAAGAAGATCAGAAAATGCTGGGTGACGAAAAGGAAGGAGAAAGTCCTGACAGCTCTTCATCATAGAGGATGGAGCAACAGCATCCCCTGGACTCGAGCCCAATTTAATTTAAATCAGGGTCTTTTGGAGTCAAGTCTCTTACTCACGTCCATCTAGTAGAAACTCTGATGGCAGAATGAAAAGAAAGGAAGCACTCCCTTCCTGCAGGAAGAGGTGGAGCCAAACAGTACTGATTGACAGCTATAAGTAACCAATCCATCCAACTATACATAAGCAGGGTAAAATGGCAGGATTAAGTATGATACAACAGTTTAAATCTTGCAACTAACAGTTCTACACATAAGTGGTGCCACTCGCGCTGTCACAATTCACATCCACCTTATCTCCTTCTTCTCCCTCACTCATTTACCCTTTGCTATCAGAAAACCTTTCGAAGGAGTCTTCATTGGTAGGTGCCATAAGTATATCCTGGATCCTTTTCCTTTGTTGTTCCTCACGAGCACTCCTTTCCCCCCTTCTACCACCCATACTACCACTTGCAGGGTTACTAACAGGCTCTACTACAACTTGGATTATATGGCGGTGTCGAAGGAAGGGGCCTGGATGCCACCTCCCCAAACGAAGCCCGCCTCTGCCCCGCCACTCTCTTCTCGTTCCAGTTCTCTTGATGCGTTTTCTAAAGATCGTTCCGTTCCATAAATGCACAAAGCACCGAAATAATCAAATCAAAACAGTAAATAAAACCTCAAGCGGAAAGACAGCAGGAGGAATGCATCATAACCCAGTAGCAACAAGGATATGTAGAAATATATAAAATCAAAACCAGACAGTTAACCTCCGGGGAAACCGTCTCTCTCAAATCATTTTCTCTCTCTGTGTGTATATATGTGTGTTTTTGTGTGCACGCGCGTACACATAGACATATATAATGACTTCAAGTCACTTACGGACTAAGGGTGACCTCAAGCATTTTGTAAGGTTTTCTTGGCCTCTTCTACACTGCCACAAAATCCAGATTATCTGCTTTGAACTGTATTGTCGAAGCCTTTCATGGCTGGAATCACTGGGTTGTTGTAGGTTTTTTCAGGCTATATGGCCATGGTCTAGAGGCATTCTCTCCTGACGTTTCGCCTGCATCTATGGCAAGCATCCTCAGAGGTAGTGAGGTCTGTTGGAACAAGGAAAATGGGTTTATATATCTGTGGAATGACCAGGGTGGGACAAAGGACTCTTGCCTGCTGGAGCTAGGTGTGAATGTTTCAACTGACCACCTTTATTAACATATAATGGCTTGACAGTGCCTAGAGCAAACTTTTGTTGAGAGGTGGTCAGTTGAAACATTCACACCTAGGTTGTTGTAGGTTTTTCCGGGCTATATGGCCATGTTCTGGAGGCCTCCAGAACATGGCCATATAGCCCGGAAAAACCTACAACAACCCAGTGATTCTGGCCATGAAAGCCTTTGACAATACATATTCACACCTAGCTCCAGCAGACAAGAGTCCTTTGTCTCACCCTGGTCATTCCACAGATATATAAACCCTTTTTCCTAGTTCCAACAGACCTCACTACCTCTGAGGATGCTTTGAACTGGTTTACATGGCAGTGCAGGCACATATAACCCAGTTCAAAGCAAATAATGTGGATTATCTGCCTTGATAATTTGCATTATATGGCAAGGTAGAAGGAGCCATTCATGACATAGGCATGGGGGATAACTCCATGCTGATAGAGCTGCGCAAGAATTGTGAAACATCAATTCACCCTTTTTTATTGTGTCTGGAACGACTTGAGAAACTGCACATCGCTGCTGGTGTGAGAGAATTGGCCGTCTGCAAGATGTTGCCCAGGGGAAGCCTGGATGTATAATGTGTTTTTAATGATTAAAAAAAATTAAATGTAATTTTTGATTGTTTATATGCTTATAGCATCATATGATGCTTGTGTGAGGCCACCCTGAGTCCCCCCTTAGGGGGGAGAAGGGCAGGGTAGAAATGCATGAAATATATACATAAAATAAATAAATACAAAGTGAGATTCCAGCTCAACCTGATGGAAGGTGGGCCGATGTTCCTGCTCCCTTGCAATTGAGCTCATTACCTGCCACAGGCTGCCCAGTGTGGCAGATCATTGTAGGACACATTGACATGGAGTCCAGCACCAGTGGAAAGACGCGGCACCATCAAGAGTCCAGACTATGTGGCAGCTTTGCAGGTTAGCGCTATGTCACCTGCTTTGGTATCTCAGCAAGAGAAGGTGAATTAGTTTGGGTCCTTGCCATCCTTAAGCAGCATGTCAGGTAGAAACCTGTACCTGGCATTGATGAACCAGTTACATATCTGAAGAACAGAGAGGGTTATCTTCCAGAAAGTCTGATGCTCAGAGGGATACACATTGAACCTGTGTTCCTACAACCACTCTCGGAGAATCTTCATTGACTCCTTTGGGAGATTGCCCCTTTGTTTCCTCTTGGTGGTTGCAATGGATCCCGAGATATATTCCCATTGTCTTCTACAAAGTCCCTATCTGACATGGTGGACTTGTCCTGGTTCAAGCCGCCTGTCGCACCTCAGAGTAGATTCGCCTTGCTGAAAACACCCAACTGCACACAGCCAGATGTCTTTAAAGTTTATTAAAAAATAAAATGTAAAAAGTTCTTAAAAGCAAAGGTTGTGTTCCAAAAGATCAATACAAAATAGCACTTTGAAGCCTTATCCAAAAAGGCACCAACAAAGCAAAATCCCATGAAAACATGACTAATTCCTGAAACCATGAACACAAGAACTGCAAGATAAATCCAGACAAGCAAAGGCAAGCTTCTTGGTTAAATGAAAAGTTGCTCTGACAAAGGTTTCGTCCCAAACACACTGCTTAATACCCTTTGCAAAACATGAAGGCGTTTCTTTGGCCCTTGACCTCCTGCTTGTTAGCTATTCTCACACTCCTTCGAACTCTGAATTCCAAATGGTCAGCCTGATCTAAGGTTCCCGTTTCGTCAAGGTCAGTCTGTTCGTTAGTGCCAGCCTGTTTCCCTTCTTGCTCATTATCAGGCTGAGAACTGTCCTCCTTCTCTGAGTCAATTTGCACCTGCACCTGGCTAGTTTCAGTATCAACAATCTCATTCCTTGCTGTGGGAAACTACATTTCCACACCCTGTTCTTCACTGTCTTGAACCAGATTGTGAACCTGAGTCCCATCATCCTCATCAGAGACACTCTGTGGTTCCAGCTGAGTCACAACACCGCCAACTTTTGCCGGAGTGACAGATGCCTCGACAGAGTCCTCTTTGTTGTACAACGTATAAAGCAGAGGGTTCAACGCGCAGCCCTGTGGCATCCCTGTGTTGAGAGCGAGATTAGCTGAAGAAGCATCATGACCTAATCTAACCCTCTGGGAACGTCCAGACAAGAAGTCCGTAATCCAGGAACAGACTGAATATGACATATCTATGAGTTTAGACACAACTCTGTGTGGGGGATTGTGTTAAATGCAGAACTAAAGCCTGCAAAAAGCATCCTCACATAGTTGTAACCTGCCCAAGCCATGAGGAGAGGTGCGTAAGAAATAAAACCATTATAATTATTATTTCAACTCAGCCCATATCTCCTGTTTCTGCCCATTGTACGAGAGAAAGGCTCTCTTCCTGAACCAGTTTGCAGGACGGTCTCCGTGCAGAGCGCTGGGGGCATCCGCTGCAGCTTCACATCTGCTCTCTTCCCCTTTTGCTCTTTCTGACATGCAGAGGAATGTCACTTCCTTCTCTCGCTTGGCTTCTCTTTTCGCCAGAAAAAAAGAGAAATCACCCAGATTTTCCCAAGCTTTTAAAACAAGGGCATGGAGAGCATGGCTTACGAGCTGCCCACAGAACCCAGGGAAGAAACATTTGCAAAATTCCCTGCATTTTTAAACCTTTGCCTGATTCTTAGGAGGTTGGTGCTGGGTAGCAATGCTGGGAGTCCCCCGTGGCGCAGTGGGTTAAACCACTGAGCTGCTGAGTTTGTTGACCGAAAATGGGTTAAACTGCTCAGTTGCTGAACTTGTTGACCGAAAGGTCACAGGTTCGAATCTGGGGAGCGGAGTGAGCTTCTGCTGTCAGCCCCAGCTTCTGCCAACCTAGCAGTTTGAAAGCATACAAATGTGAGTATCTGCTCATTGCTCATTGTAGACCTCAAGGTATGAAACTGCAATGGCACAATGCTTTTCCTCTTTCATTCGTTCAATTGAAGCATAAAGTTCCACCATGGTCTGGTACATTACCCCAGGATCCTTAGGAGAGCCCAGCACGGTGTGAGTTTTTCCAGCCCCTGTTGCACCATATGCAAGGACTGTGCAATTATAGCCATTTAAAAAGCCATCCAGTACTGTTTTGGTTGTTTCTTCAAAGACCTCTAGCTGTGATGCATCTTCACCAAAGACAGCATCAAACATAAATTTCATATCCTTATTTTGCTTTTTTGCTTTTTGTCAAAAAAACAAATGTGAGTAGAGCAATAGGTACCGCTCCGGAGGGAAGGTAACGGCACTCCATGCAGTCATGCCGGCCACATGACCTTGGAGGTGTCTGCAGACAACGCCGGCTCTTTGGCTTGGAAATTGAGATGAGCACCACACCCCAGTCGGACACGACTGGACTTAATGCCAGGGGAAAATCTTTACCTTTACCTTTTAGCAATGCTGGACATTTGGATAAAGGCTCGTGTGGCTGCTCTCTCTCCCACAAACAATCTGCTCCATCCCTATCTCACCCTGATTTTAGTATTTTTAGTATCTTAGTTTTATCTTGAACGTGCGGCCCGCTCATTGTTATGTTATATTATTTTACTGTGTATGATTTTGCTTTATCGTTTTTGTACTCATATGTTGTATGTATTTTACTGTGTTGTTATTGTGTTCTGGTTTTACTTTATTGCAATATGCTGTTGGGTTTGGCCTCCTGTAAGTCCCCATTGGTGGGGTATTAAATAAAGTATTATTATTATTATTATTATTATTATTATTATTATTATTATTATTGTGGTTTCTCGGTGCAACCTTGTTGTTGTTTTAAACTTTGTTAATTTTAAACTGCGGATTTTAACCAGCATTTTACTGGTGCCAGTGTATTTTGGAATATGCATTTGAATTGTGTTGTGTCTTATCAGTCTGTTCTAACCATGTATTATTTATTATTATTAATTGCAGTGATCCTGGACCTCCTCCTGAAAATCGGGTAATGACTTGACAAATTTGTGAACAGGGATGTGTTATTGCCCCAACCTTATTCTCCATCTTCATTGCTATGATACTTCATCTTGTTGATGGGAAGCTTCCCACTAGAGTAGAAATCATCTATCAGACGGCAAGCTATTTAACCTCCTCCGACTGAAAGCCAAAATCAAGGTTACAACAACATCTGTTATAGAACTCCTATATGCCAATGATAATATAGTCTATGCACATTCAGAAGAAGACATACAAGCCACTCTAAGCACCTTTGCAGAAGCGCTATGTCACCTGCTTTGGTATCTCAGCAAGAGAAGGTGAACTGGTTTGGGTCCTTGCCATCCTTAAGCAGCATGTCAGGTAGAAACCTGTACCTAGTATTGATGAACCAGTTACATATCTGAAGAACAGAGAGGGTTATCTTCCAGAAAGACTGAGCTTTTCATGCCCAGAGGGATACGCATTGAGCCTGTGTTCCTACAGCCACTCTCGGAGAATCTTCACTGATTACCAGTGTATTTTGGAATATGCATTTGAATAGTGTTGTGTCTTATCAGTCTGTTCTAACCATGTATTATTTATTATTATTAATTGCAGTGATCTCTGGACCTCCTCCTGAAAATCGGGTAATGACTTGACAAATTTGTGAACAGGGATGTGCTATTGCCCCAACCTTATTCTCCATCTTCATTGCTATGATACTTCATCTTGTTGATGGGAAGCTTCCCACTAGAGTAGAAATCATCTATCAGATGGCAAGCTATTTAACCTCCGCAGACTGAAAGCCAAAATCAAGGTTACAACAATATCTGTTATAGAACTCCTATATGCCAATGATAACATAGTCTGTACGCATTCAGAAGAAGACATACAAGCCACTCTAAACACCTTTGCAGAAGCATATGAGAAGCTCAGCCTGTCACTGAACATCGGGAAAACCAAAGTGCTGTTCTAGCAGTCACCAACCAATCCCTCTCCAATGCCAGAAATACAACTTAATGGTGTAACATTAGAAAATGTTGACCATTTCTGCTACCTTGGCAGCCACCTCTCGGTGTTGTATTTCAACACCGAAATACAACACCGCCTGAGCTCTGCGAGTGCAGCCTTTTTCTGAATGAAGCAGAGAGTGTTTGAGTGTTTGAGGACCGGGACATCCGGGACATCCATAGGGATACCAAGGTGCTTCTTTATAAAGCTATTGTCCGTCCCTGCGAGACATGAACAGTCTACAGATGCCACATGCAACTCCTAGAACGATTCCATCAGCACTGCCTCAAAAAATCCTGCAAATCTCTTGGGAAGATAAGCAGACAAATGTCAGCGTGCTGGAAGAAACAAAGACCACCAGCATTGAAGCAATGGTCCTCCACCATCAACTCCGCTGGATTGGCCATATTCTCCGGATACCCAACCACCGTCTCCCAAAGCAGTTGCTCTCCTCCGAACTCAAAGACCACCAGCATTGAAGCGATGGTCCTCCACCATCAACTCCGCTGGACCGGCCATGTTGTCCGGATGCCCGACCACCGTCTCCCAAAGCAGTTGCTCTACTCCGAACTCAAGAACAGAAAACAGAATGTTGGTGGACAGGAAAAGAGATTGAAAGATGGGCTCAAAGTCAACCTTAAAATCTCTGGCATAGACACTGAGAACTGGGAAGACCTGGCCCTTGAGTGCTCCAGTTGGAGATCAGCTGTGACTAGCAGTGTTGCAGAATTTGAAGAGGCACAAATGGAGGGCGAAAGAGAAAAACATGCCAAGAGGAAGGTAAACATTGACACTGAAATACAACACCGCTTGAGCTCTGCGAGTGCAGCATTCTTCTGATCGTGGGAAAAAACAAAGTATGGATCATTGATGTTGCAATCTCAGGTGACAGAAGAATTGACAAGAAGCAACTGAAAAGGCTTAGGAGGATTTAGAGATCGAACTTAAGCTGTTTTGGACTCCCAACACCTACAATTCCTGCTAAGGGCCACCTAAAGTCAAGCAAAACAGGCTTCCTGTCAGCAGACTAATGGGGTTTTAATAGTTGCATTCGAGTGTCATTATAGCACAATTACCGCCATGTGCTGGTCTGGGACCTGGTGACCGGCTTTCCTTGCCTTAGCAGATTTATTTGCAGTTCTTTGAGAAGAAAGGGGATGAAAAAACACAACTCTGAAGGTTTATTACTCGGTTTGGCACACGGCGCTATCTTTAGCAGCTGGCGCACAACCTGCAGCTCCGCACAACCTTTCCGTGCCCAAGCAATGCCCCGGAGCATGTGAAATATTAATTGGGTGCCGGGGATCGCATACAGATGGCGTTTTCTGAACCAAGAGGAGCAGCTCGCATTTGGATTTAGTTAGAGTTGCGTCCATGCTAAAGCATGCCAAGGTAATCCAGAGAAGTATAAACATGGATTTGAGGAAGGCTGGAAAAAAAGATATGGAACTGCAGATTCAAATGACAAGAGAAGATATCCCTCCAAAACATTAGGTAGAACTTACTGACTATAAGGCAGGCATGGGCAAGCTTTGGCGCTCCAGGTGGCATATTGAATATTCGTTTAGAGTTTGGTCCAGATCCATCACTGTTTGAGTCCACAGTGATCTCTGGATGTAGGTGAACTACAACTCCAAAACCAAAGGACACTGCCCACCAAACCCTTCCTGTACTTTCTGTTGGTCATGGGAGTTCTGTGTGCCAAGTTTGGTTCAATTCCATCATTGGTGGGGTTCAGAATGCTCTTTGATTGTAGGTGAACTATAAATCCCTGCAACTACAACTCCCAAATGACAAAATCATTTTTTTTTTTAGTGAAGGGCATACATTGGTTTGTTAGGTGTCTTGTGTCCAAATTTGGTGTCAATTCCCCCAGTGGTTTTTGAGTTCTGTTAATCCCACAAACGAACATTACATTTTTATTTATATAGATTTGAAACAACAAGATGAGTCCACAGCAGACACTCTGCTGGCTGTTGTATTGGATCACACGTCGGACACTTCCCAAGTGTCTAGGACTGTGTGATGTATCGGCGAATAATGTGTGCAGATCTCAGTAAGGTGTCCTTTTGCAGCTGGCAGATGGTATTATTATTATTATTATTATTATTATTATTATTATTGTTATTATTTGAAACACAACCAGATGAGTCCACAGCAGACACTCTGCTGGCTGTTGTATTGGATCACACGTCGGACCCTTCCCAAGTGTCTAGGACTGTGTGATGTATCGAAGAATAATGCATGTAAGTCACCAGTAAGGTGACTTTTTGCAGCTGGCAGATGGTAATCTTGTCAGCGCCGATTGTGTTTAAGTGCAGGCCAAGGTCTATGTATTGTCGAAGGCTTTCATGGTTGGAATCACTCAGTTCTTGTGGGTTTTTTCGGGCTATATGGCCATGTTCTAGAGGCATTTCTCCTGACGTTTCGCCTGCATCTATGGCAAGCATCCTCAGAGGTGAGGTCTGCTGGAACTGGGAAAAAGGGTTTATATATCTGTGGAATGACCAGGGTGAGACAAAGGGCTTTTGTAAGTTGGGCTAGGTGTGAATCTTTCAACTGACCACCTTGATTAGCATACAATGGGCTGACTGTGCCTGGAGCAAACTCTTCTTGAAAGGTGATTAGATGTCCCTGCCTGTTTTTCTCTCTGCTGTTTTTGCTGTTGCAATTTTAGATTTTTTTAATACTGGTAGCCAGATTTTGTTCATTTTCATGGTTTTTTCTTTCAAGAAGAGCTTGCTCCAGGCACAGTCAGCCCATTGTATGCTAATCAAGGTGGTCAGTTGAAAGATTCACACCTAGTCCAACTTACAAAAGCCCTTTGTTTCACCCTGGTCATTCCACAGATATATGTTGTTCATTCGTTCAGTCGTCTCCGACTCTTCGTGACCTCATGGACCAGCCTACGCCAGAGCTCCCTGTCGGCCGTTACCACCCCCAGCTCCCTCAAGGTCAGTCCAGTCATCAAGGATGCCATCCATCCATCTTGCCCTTGGTCGGCCCCTCTTCCTTTTGCCTTCCACTTTCCCCAGCATAATTGTCTTCTCTAGGCTTTCCTGTCTCCTCATGATGTGAGGAGTTTAGTATGTTTAGGCAAAGATTACTGCAGATGCAGACTGTAGCCAGGAAATCAGAAGACGCTTACTTCTTGGGAGGAGAGCAATGTCCAGTCTCGATAAAATAGTGAAGAGTAGAGACATCAGACTGGCAACAAGATCCGCCTAGTCAAAGCCATTGTATTCCCTGTAGTCACCTACGGATGTGAGAGCTGGACCTTAGGGAAGGCTGAGCGAAGGAAGATCGATGCTTTTGAGCTGTGGTGTTGGAGGAAAGTTCTGAGAGTGCCTTGGACTGCGAGAAGATCCAACCAGTCCATCCTCCAGGAAATAAAAGCCCGATTGCTCACTGGAGGGAAGGATACTAGAGACAAAGTTGAAGTACTTTGGCCACATAATGAGAAAACAGGAAAGCTTGGAGAAGATAATGATGCTGGGGAAAATGGAAGGAAAAAGGAAGAAGGGCCGACCAAGGGCAAGATAGATGGATGGTATCCTTAAAGTGAGCTGGGGGTGGCTACGGCAGACAGGGAGCTCTTGCGTGGGCTGGTCCATGAGATTGCGAAGAGTCGGAGACGACTGAACGAATGAACAACAACAACATGATGTGGCCAAAGATATATAAACCCCTTTTTTCCCAGCTCCAGCAGACCTCACCTCTGAGAATGCTTGCCATAGATGCAGGCGAAACGTCAGGAGAAATGCCTCTAGAACATGGCCATATAGCCCGAAAAAACCCACAAGAACTGGGCCAAGGTCTACTTTATCTCTCCCAAAGGAGACTTACAGCAGCTTAACATAAAAGCATCAGCATACAATGTAAATATAAAATATGCAAATATTTTATGCAAAGCCACTCTGATGTTTCACACGCCTCTCAGTTCCCATTCATAACACACTGCACAAGACGTCACAGCTTGCATTTGGACTCCAACTCCCACCATTCCTATCAGCCTCAGGCCCCTTCCTTTCCTTTCCTTTCCTTTCCTTTCCTTTCCTTTCCTTTCCTTTCCTTTCCTTTCCTTTTCTTTCCTTTCCACTTAAGTGGTTGAGAGGGGAAAAGGAAGGGGACTGAGGCTGTTAGGAATGGTGGGAGTTGGAGTCCAAAACATCTGGTGGGCCCAAGTTTTCCATGCCTGATCTACACTGTAGAATCAATGCAGCGTGACACCACTTGAACTGCCAGGACTCAGTGCTATGGAACCCTAGGAATTTTGGGAGTTGGACCAAAATTGCAACCCTGACGATCCCATAGTGTTAAGCCATGGCAGCAAAAGTGGGTGTCAAACTGCATGGATTCTGCAGTGTGGATGCAGCACCCGCCCTTTCCGTTTTCCTTGCAAAGAACCAATCCTGCCTCCACCTGCCTGGTGCCCGACTTTCATTAAAGTGGGATTTCATCTTCCATCAGTTCACCAGAAAGAGATGCTGAGTCTCATTTATCATGCATTTGATGGTGCAGTTTGCATTTCAGGCCCTGAATAATATTTTCTCTTTCCAAAGCCACAATCTGACAAGGGATGAAGGGCAAAGCAGGTGAAGAACAATAAGGAATGCAAAGCTCTCCTTACTCCTTCCTTCCTTCCTTCCCTTTTGTCTTTCCTTCCTTCTCTCTTTCCTCCCTCCCTCCATTCTCGTCCACCCTTCCTTCCTTCCATCCTGCTTTTTCTCCCTCCCTCCCATCCTTCCCTTCCTTTCTTTTTCCTTCTCTCTCTCCTTCCTCCGTTCCTCCTTCTCTTCTTTCCTTACCTCCCTCTTTCTTCTTCCTTCCACCCTTTTGTCCTTCCTTCCCTCTTTTCTCCCTCCTTCTCTCTCCCTTTCTCCTTCCTTCCTTCCTTTTTTTTCCTCCCTCCCTTTCACTCTTTCGTCCTTCATTCACTTTCTTCCCTCCTTCTTTCTCCTTCCCTCCTTCCTTCCTTCTCTTTCCTCCCTCCCTTTCACCCTTTCGTCCTTCCTTCACTCTTTCATCCCTCCTTCTTTCTCCTCCCTCCCTCCCTCCCTCCCTTCCTTCCTTCCTTCCTTCCTTCCTTCCTTCCTTCCTTCCTTCCTTCCTTCTTCCTCCCTTCTCTTCCCTTCCTTCCTTCCTTCCTTCCTTCCTTCCCTCCTTCCTTCCTCCCTTCCTTCCTTCCTTCCTTCTCTTTCCTTCCTTCTCCTTCTTCCTTCCTTTCTCCTTCCTTCCTTCCTTCCTTCCTTCCTTCCTTCCTTCTCTTTCTTTCCTCCCTTTCATCCTTCATTCACCCTTCCTTCCTCCTTCCTTCCTTCCTTCCTTCCTTCCTTCCTTCCTTCCTTCCTTCCTTCCATCCATCCATCCTTCTCCTTCCTCCTTCCTCCTTCCTTCCTTCCTTCCTTCCTTCCTTCCTTCCTTCCTTCCTTCCTTCCTTCCTTTTTCCTACTTTCCTTCATTCCATCCTTCCTTCCTTCCTTCCTTCCTTCCTCCTTCCTTCCTTCCTTCCTTCCTTCCTTCCTTCCTTCCTTCCTTCCTCCGTCCTTTCCTCCTTCCTTCCTTCCTTCCTTCCTTCCTTCCTTCCTTCCTTCCTTCCTTCCTTCTCTTCCTCCTTCCTTCCTTCCCCCCTTTTCTTTCCCTTCCTTCCTTCCTTCCTTCCTTCCTTCCTTCCTCCCTTCCTCCTTCCTTCCTTCCTCCTTCCTCCTTCCTTCCCTCCCTCCCTCCCTCCCTTCCTTCTCTTTCCAAACGCTTTTAATTTTCCAAAGCTGATGATTAGGCAGAATCCCACCGAGAAGCCCCTTGCCGCTAATTACTACCTCCCCATTAAGGAAGGTGACTGTGGGAGGGGAAGTTTAATGAGTTTCATTACATCAATTAATGCAAAGGTGTGGAAGATCTCAAGCAGATAATGCCAGGGCTTTCTCTCCGGATTAAGTTGTTAGAAGCCATTGATTCTCCAGTCTTCGGGTAAGTGCAGTGTAACGATTCCGCTTGCTTGCACTTCATGGGCAACCATATTTTCTGCACTAATGCCTAAAAGGTCGGGTGCAGATGCATTAGGCCACAGATGCATTGGACTACAACTCCCACTGTTGCAGGACTGACGGATGCATCTACACTGTAGAATTAATGCAGTTTGATGTGGCTTGAACTGCTAAGGTTCAGTGCTTTGCAATCCTGAGAGCTGCAGTTTTACAAGGTATTTAGCCTCCTCTACCAAAGACCTCACCAAACTCCAACTCTGAGAATTGCATAGCATTCGAGCATTGTGGTTCAAGTGGCAGCAAATTGCATTTGTTTATAGTATTGACGATGATGAATATGATATGGTTACAAGCTTGGTAGATGCAGGGTATGCTGGGGATGTAACATATCTTGATTTCAGCAAAGCCTTTGACAAAATCCCCCAACTTTTCAGTGCTATTTAATCCAGGGAGTTGTAGTTTTGTAAGGTCTTTGGCTTCTTCTGCCAAAGAAGAAGCTAAAGACCTCACCAAACTACAACTCTGAGGATTGCATAGCATTGCAGTATGGCAGTTCAAGTGGTGGCAAATTGCATTAATTGTACAGTATTGATGATGATGAATATGATAGTTACAAGCTTGGTAGATGCAGGGTATGCTGTGGATGTAAGATATCTTGATTTCAGCAAGGCCTTCGACAAAATCCCCCAACTGTTCAGTGCTATCTAATCCTGGGAGTTGTAGTTTTGTAAGGTCTTTGGCTTCTTCTGCCAAAGAAGAGGCTAAAGACCTCACCAAACTACAACTCCGAGGATTGCATAGCATTGAGGTATGGCAGTTCAAGTGGTGGCAAATTACATTAATTGTACAGTATTGATGATGATGAATATGATAGAGTTACAAGCTTGGTAGATGCAGGGAATGCTGTGGATGTAGTATATCTTGATTTCACCAAGGCCTTCGACAAAATCCCCCATGACCTTCTTGTAAGCAAACTAGTCCAAAGCAATTATACTGTTGGGTGGATCTGTGATTGGTTATCGGCTGTTAGGAATTGTGGGAGTTGAAGCCCAAAACACCTGGAGGGCCGAAGTTTGCCCAGGCTTGGTCTAGAATTACCTTGAAACAAGAAAACCCCATGATACAGAAGTTGAAGCCAACAACAAGAATTCCTCGTTTCTGCTGCTGCCACTAGCTTTTTCTATTTCCAAAAGCAAAGTGATGCCAATGCGTATTTTGCTGGTTCGATGCAAGTGCCACTCTCTCGACAGAAGTGCCCCTTTTGAAACAATGCATGGCAGAGCAGACTTCTTGGAAAAGTCGCTTTCTAATTCCGGTCCTCGCCTGGAGACCCGCTGCACGCAGCGAACCACCAGCTAAAAGATTCTCATTACGAGCTTTCTTCGGAACGATATAAATAAATAATCCAAATGGATGGAGGCGCCTCCCTGTTGAGTCTTCCGACAGACAAAGCGCTTAAAGTGTACCTCCAATATCTGAATGTCGAGGGAGGAAATACACACACACACACACACTCTTATACCCTGAAAGACAACAGCCCATTGCATTCAGTTGCCTGCAACATACTTTTGATGTATCTCCAATATCTGAATGTCGATGGTGGAAATATACACACAAATACACACCTATACCTTGCAAGACAACTGCCCATTGCATTCAGGTGCTTGCAACATACTTTTGATGTACCTCCAATCTCTGAATGTCGAGGGAGGAAATACACACACACACACCTATACCTTGCAAGACAACTAGCCCATTGCATTCAGGTGCTTGCAAAATACTTGTGATTACCTCCAATTTCTGAATGTCGAGGGAGGAAATACACACACAAACACACACACCCCTATACCTTGCAAGACAACTGCCGATTGCATTCAGGTGCTTGCAACATACTTTTAATGTACCTCCAATTTCTGAATGTTGGGGGAGGAAATATACACACAAACACACACCTATACGTTGTAAGACAACTGCCCATTTCATTCAAGTGCTTGCAACATACCTGTGATGTACCTCCAATATCTGAATGTCGAGGGAGGAAATATACACACAAACACACACCTATACATTGCAAGACAACTGCCCATTGCCTTCAGATGCTTGCAACATACTTTTGATGTACCTCCAATTTTTTAATGTTGAGGGAGGAAATACACACACACACCTATACCTTGCAAGACAACTGCCCATTGCATTCAGGTGCTTGCAACACACTTTTGATGTATCTGCAATATCTGAATGTCGAGGGAGGAAATATATATACACACACACCCCTATACCTTGCAAGAAAACTAGCCCATTGCATTCAGGCGCTTGCAACATACTTGTGATGTACCTCCAATTTATGAATGTGGTGGGAGGAAATACACACACAAACACACACACCCCTATACCTTGCAAGAAAACTGCCCGTTATATTCAGGTGCTTGCAACATACTTGTGATGTACTTCCAATTTCTGAATGTCGAGGAAGGAAATACACACGCACACACTCCTATACCTTGCAAGAAAACTAGCCCATTGCATTCAGGTGCTTGCAACATACTTTTGATGTATCTCCAATTCCGAATGTCGAGGAAGGAAATACACACACGCACACAAACACACACACCTATATCTTGCAAGAAAACTAGCCCATTGCAATCAGGTGCTTGCAACATACTTTTTGATGTACCTCCAATTTCTGAATGTTGAGGGAGGAAATATACACACAAACACACACCTATACCCTGCAAGACAACTGCCCATTGCATTCAGATGCTTGCAACATGTCCTTTTGATGTACCTCCAATTTCTGAATGTCGAGGAAGGAAATACACACAAACAGTCACACACACCTATACCTTGCAAGAGAACTGCCAATTGCATTCAGGTGCTTCCAACATACTTGTGATGTACCTCCAATTTCTGAATGTCGAGGGAGGAAATACACACATGGACACAAACACACACACCTATACCTTGCAAGACAACTGCCCATTGCATTCAGGTGCTTGCAACATACTTTTGACATATCTCCAATTTCTGAATGTCAAGGGAGGAAATAGACACACACACACTCCTATACCTTGCAAGACAACTGCCCATTGCATTCAGGTGCTTGCAACATACTTTTGATGTATCTGCAATTTCTGGATGTCGAGGAAGGAAATACACACACGCACACAAACACATGCACACCCCTATTCCTTGCAATACAACTGCCCATTGCATTCAGGCGCTTGCAACATACTTTTGATGTATCTGCAATATCTGAATGTCGAGGGAGGAAATATATATACACACACACCCCTATACCTTGCAAGAAAACTAGCCCATTGCATTCAGGTGCTTGCAACATACTTGTGATTACCTCCAATTTCTGAATGTCGAGGGAGGAAATACACACACAAACACACACACCCCTATACCTTGCAAGACAACTGCCGATTGCATTCAGGTGCTTGCAACATACTTTTGATGTATCTGCAATATCTGAATGTCGAGGGAGGAAATATATACACACACACACCCCTATACCTTGCAAGAAAACTAGCCCATTGCATTCGGGTGCTTGCAACATACTTGTGATGTACCTCCAATTTATGAATGTGGTGGGAGGAAATACACACACCTATACCTTGCAAGAAAACTGCCCGTTGCATTCAGGTGCTTGCAACACACTTTTGATGTATCTGCAATATCTGAATGTCAAGGGAGGAAATATATATACACACTCATACACCCCTATACCTTGCAAGAAAACTAGCCCATTGCATTCAGGTGCTTGCAACATACTTTTGATGTATCTCCAATTCCGAATGTCGAGGAAGGAAATACACGCACACAAACGCACACACACACACACACACACCCCTATACCTTGCAAGACAACTGCCTTTTGCATTCAGGTGTTTGCAACATACTTGTGATGTACCTCCAATATCTGAATGTTGAGGAAGGAAATACACACACGCACACACACACACACACACACACACCTATACCTTGCAAGAGAACTGCCCACTGCACTCAGGTGCTTGCAACATACTTGTGATGCACCTCCAATTTATGAATGTGGTGGGAGGAAATACACAAACAAACACACACACCCCTATACCTTGCAAGAAAACTGCCCGTTGCATTCAGGTGCTTGCAACATACTTGTGATGCACCTCCAATTTCTTAATGTCGAGGAAGGAAATACACACACATACACACACCTATACCTTGCAACACAACTAGACCATATCAGGTGCATTCAACATACCTTTGATTCTCCTTGTGGAGAGAAAAAGTGGGGTATAAACAAACATGATAATGATAATGATAATAGTAATAATATTTTCCAGCTTCTTCTTTAAGATGCACAAAAAGGACGGAGAGGGAGAAAAAGGAGGACAATCGCATATCTCAGCCTAACTAGCAAAGGGGAGAATATTCTCAATGAGATGCTACAAGACCACAATCCTCGATTTCAACACAGAAGGGGAGTGGGAAAGAGGAGAGGGGGCCGCAGCCATGGAAATCCATTACGCGGCTCACAAAGTCAGAGCCTGAGCCAGCAAAGGGAATGATGTCACCGCAAAGCTGAGAGGCCGCCCTCCCAACACAACGCCGCACAGCCCATCGTTGGCACAGGAAGAAAGCCTAGGCATGGGGCGGGGGGGGGGGGGGGGGGGGGGGGGGGGAGCAGGTGACATTTGCCTTCAGTATGCCCAGAAAAGGGGGGTGGAATGGCCAAATTTGTAACAGGTAGCCATGGGTACACATGAACTAAGGATAGGGCATCTCAAGAAAGCAAAAGAGGAGAGCCATCCAAGGGAGTTTACTTAAGCAGGAGGCAAAAGAGAGAGCGGATGGTTGTCCGAGTGGTCCAGCGTTTCTGTGTTCTCAAATAATAATATTCTGTATCCAGGATGGTTCATCCAGGGCTCTGCTATGGCTGACTTCTCAGGTTGAATTAGTCCGAACAACCATCATGTCAGACTACACAGAGAAGCCATTGAAATCCACAAGAAGGACATGGAACATGTGGACAAGAAGTTAAACATGAGCCAACAATGTGATGCGACGGCAAAAAAAGCCAATGGGATTTTGGCCTGCATCAATAGGAGTCTAGTGTCTAGATCAGTGGTTCTCAACCTGTGGGTTCCCAGGTGTTTTGGCCTACAACTCAAAGAAATCCCAGCCAGTTTACCAGCCGTTAGGATTTCTGGGAGTTGAAGGCCAAAAACATCTGGGTACACCAGGTTGAGAACCACTGGGCTAGATCCAGGGAGGTCAAGCTACCCATGCTCTATTCTGCCTTAGTTAGACCACACCTGGAATCACACTGTGTCCAATTCTAGGCACCACAATTGAAGGGAGATGTTGACTCTAAGCTGGAATGTGTCCAGAGGAGGGCGACTAAAATGATCAAGGGTCTGGAGAACAAGCCCTATGAGGAGCGGCTTAAAGAGCTGGGCATGTTTAGCCTGAAGAAGAGAAGGCTGAGATACATTTCTGCCAATGATGAACAACTTTTCTGAAGCCGTCATGAAAGAAGTCGACACTCTGTTTCCGCAACCAGCGTCTCACAGTTCTTTCATCCTGGGTACCCATTGTGCACAGATCTTCCGATAGCCAAGGAAAGTAATAATGTGACCTACACGTTCTTGTGAAATGCCGATTATGCTTGAAATTTCTCTCTGAGCAATATGATGATCGCCCTGAATCAATCTGTCAACATTTTGCTTGTGAAACTTGGTGATTGCTGTCACAGGACTCTTTCTTTATCATGCAAGTCAGATGTTCCCACTTCAACATCTTTAAACTTAGTCGCCCAACGACGCACAGTCCTCACAGCAACACAATCGCCACAAACAGCTTGTATTCTCTGATGCATCTCCTTTGGGGTGACACCTTCTGCTGTCAAGAATTCAATGACTGCACGTTGCTTAAGTTGCGTTGACTGACCGTCTGTGCAGGGTTCCATGCTTCACACTTTAACAACACAACTGTTCAATGCGAAGGCTGTCCACCAAAATGGAACTGTAGAGGAGAGTCTACTGAACAAGCCAGTACCTGCTGCATACCAGTACTGCCATCTGTTGAGGAATTACGAAGGTGGAGGCATTACTTTTCATTCCACCCTTTGGGGAGATAAAGTGGGGTACACACACACACATCCCACTTGCCTCACTGCCAACAGAACATTCTGAAGATGCCATTAGCCGCAGATGCAGGGCAAAATGTTAAGAGAGAATGCTTCTGGAACATGGCCAGACAGTCCGAAAAACTCACAGCAACCCAGTGATTCCGGTCATGAAAGCCTTCGACAACACAAGAGAGATTATTGAAGCAGAGGGCATCTCAAGGAAGCAGAACAGGAGAGCCATCCAAGGGAGCTTGCACAAGTAAAAAGCATCTCAAGGAAGCAAAAACAGAGCACTTCCTCGAGCAAGAGCATCTTAGGGAAGCGGAAAGCCATTCAAGGAACATTACTCAAGCAAAAGGGTATCTCAATAAAGCAAACAAGGAGAGCCATCCAAGAGAGCGAGCTTAAACAGAGGGCATCTCAAGAAAGTAAAACAGGAGAGCCATCCATGGGAAACTATCCAAGCAGGGGCATCGCAAGGAAGCGAAAAAGACTCTTCCTCCCACAGTTAATTTAATTCATCTGTTCGTAGGTATAATTTCGCAGCTAAAATCCTTCCCTTAAGTATTCCCTTAAGGAAGCAGTGGGCACTTCTGTCCAAAGTGGAATGCCCACTTCCAGTTCAAGGTTATGCACATGGATTTGTGTGTGAAATGACCTCACAACTTCTGAAGATGCCTGCCATAGATGCAGACGAAACATCAGGAGAGAATGCTTCTGGAACATGGCCAGACAGCCCAGAAAACTCACCACAACACACTGTAATAATAGTTCGCATATTTGTGTATTGTTTGCATATTCATATATTTTAAATTGTATACTTGTCGCAACTCAGGATAGATTCACCTTGCCCAAGACACACCACACACCAAGGCTGTAGGTTTTGTAGTTTATTGAGAAAAAAGCAAAATCCAAACAGAGAAATATGGAAGTAAAGTTCAATGAGCAATACAGAGTCTTAAATGCAAAGGCAAAGTTCCCAGGTTCCAAAGGCAAATGACATGAAACATAATCCTTTAGCATTGGTTAAGCAAAGGTCCATGGCAGCAAGACAAAGTCTCCAAAAATCAGGATCAAAATCAAAGTCCCAAAGACCCAGAAGCTTTCAGCAAAAGCCAAGGTAATTCCACAGAAGTTAACAGGGTAAAAGCAACATTGGACTGACAGAGAATGCCCTTCAACCAGATCATTAAATACGTTTCCCCAACATAAAAGCATTACGTTGACCTCTAGCTTCACGCTTGTTGGCAAAGCATGCGCTTCTTCAAACTCTTAATTGCAAACGGTCCTCTCTAATCAAATCTCCACTGTCTTCAAGACCAGTTAGCTCATTATCTTTGCCCTGCTAGGCCTGGTCACCCTGGGAACCAAGAGACCTGGCGCTCCCAGAAGGAGCCTCCACCTGGAGCTCCAAAGTTTCACTATCTTTATCTAAAGCCACATTATTTGCTCTGGGAAACAGAAATGCCATCTCTTCTTCAGAATCAACACTGTCAGCTTCAACTGCCTCACTAACTGGAACATGTTCCGAAATCTATAACCCATCATCCTCCTCATCCCGAGGAAATTCAGGTTCAGAAAGTTCAGGCTCAGACTGAACCACAACAATACTAATGCTTTTATGTCAAATTGCTTTGGATCCCCTTTGGGGAGATAAAGTGGGGTATAAATAAATATAATAATGATAATAATAATAATAATTAATAATAATAAATATTAAAATTAATTAATAAATAATAAATAAATATTAATTATTAATACAATAATTAATTATAATTAAATATAATTAAATATAATTAAATAATAAATACATATTAATTATTAATACAATAATAATAATAATAATAATAATAATAATAAATTATAATTACTATTATTAATAATTCTTTTGAATCCAGACTGACAAAGTTTTGGAACACAATACGCCAGACATCACAATTGTGGAAAAGAAAAAAGTCTGGATTATTGATGTCGCAGTTCCAGGCGACATCAATAATCCACAGTCACATTGAGGAAAAACAACAGGAAAAACAACAGGAAAAATTCAGTCGTTATCAAGACCTCAAAATCGAACTGCAAAGGCTCTGTCGGCATGAACCAGTACAGGTGGTCCCAGTGGTCACTGGCACACTGGGTGCCGTGCCAAAAGATCTCAGCCGGCATTTGGAAACAATAAACACTGACAAAATCACGATCTGTCAACTGCAAAAGGCCACCTGACTTGGATCTGCGCGCATCACTCGAAAATACATCACACAGTCCTAGATGCTTGGGAAGTGTTCGACTTGTGATTTTTGTGATACAAAATCCAGCATAGACGTCGTAAGAGGACTTATCTGCGCAGAAACAGAACTGAACTTGTGTTGTCAAAGGCCAGAATCACCGGGTTGCTGTGAGTTTTCTGGGCTGTAGGGCTATATTGCACAAGCATTCTCCCCTGATGTTTCACCCACATCTATAGCAGGCATTCTCAGAGGTTGTGAGGTCTGTTGGAAACGAGGCAAGTGAGGTTTATATATCTGTGGAATGATGTCCAGGGTGGGAGAAAGGACTCTTGTCTGCTGGAGGCAAATGTTGCAATTGGCCACTTTGATTAGCATTGAATGGCCTTGCAGCTTCAAAGCCTGGCTGTTGAATCATAGAATCAGAGTTGGAAGAGACCTCATGGGCCATCCAGTTCAACCCCCTGCCAAGAAGAAGGAATATTGTATTCAAAGCACCCCCGACAGATGGCCATCCAGCATCCAAAGAAGGAGCCTCCACCACACTCCAGGGCAGAGAGTTCCACTGCTGAATGGCTCTCACAGTCAGGAAGTTCTTCCTAATGTTCAGATGGAATCTCCTTTCTTGTAGTTTGAAGCCATTGTTCCACATCCTAGTCTTCGTTGGAAGGTGTAGGCTGGCCCTGATTGTTTCCTGTCTGGAATTCCCCTGTTTTTCTTTAGTGTTGCTCTTTATTTACTGTCCTGATTTTAGAGTTTTTTTAAAAAGAGATTTTGTTCATTTTCATGGTTTCCTCCTTCCTGTTTTCCCATGCTACCAGTATTATGACATTCCTATGTATGGGTGGTGATTGTATGATGGTGGAGTAACTGATACCAGACACAGTGAAGACATCTGCCCTTGTGCTGTGCTACTCTGCTGCTGAGTATGCATGCCCAGTGAGGAACACATCTCACCACACTAAAACAGTGGATGTGGCTCTTAATGAGACATGCCGCATTATCACGGGGTGTCTGCGCCCTACACCACTGGAGAAATTACACTGCTTAGCCGGTATTGCACCACCTGACATCTGCCGGGAAGTAGCAGGCAATAGTGAAAGGACCAAGGCAGAGACATCTCCAGCTCATCCCCTGTTTGGGTATCAACCAGCACATCAACACCTTAAATCAAGAAATAGTTTTCTTAGATCTACAGAGAAACTCACTGGAACACCTCAGCAAGCGAGAGTCCAAAAGTGGCAGGCCCAAACATAGCACATCAATCCGTGGGTGATACCAGATGAGAATCTCCCCCCTCGACACACAGAAAACTGGGCGACTTGGAGGGCACTGAACAGACTGCGCTCTGGCACCACAAGATGCAGAGCCAATCTTAAGAAATGGGGCTACAGGGTGGAATCCACGGCATGCGAGTGTGGAGAAGAGCAAACCACTGACCACCTGCTGCAATGCACCCTGAGCCCTGCCACATGCACCATGGAGGACCTTCTTGCGGCAACACCAGAGGCACTCCAAGTGGCCAGATACTGGTCAAAGGACATTTAATCAATTACCAAGTTTGCAAATTTTGTGTTTTTTAAAAATCTGTTTGTTTGTTTTGTTCTGTTAGAAATGTAATACAATGGCATGGTTGCTGATGACACGATAAATAAATAAATAAATAAATAACGGATACATGTGGTAATGGGCATCCCAGTATGCAACTGGACACTGGCCAGGAGGACATGAGTGCCAGGTGTGTACTGGAAGTGACCAAGATGCACCAGACATTCCCAGTGTCCTTATCTCATTTATGTTTCCGACGTTTGGCGACCCCAAAGTGTACCTGTCGCAAGGTTTTTCTTGGCAAGCTTTGCTCGGAAGGGACTCGCTTTTCCTGGAATCAAAACCTTGTGAAAGAGACTCCTCGAAAGGCAAAGAGAAAAGATGAAACGCTTCTTCTTCTTTTGGGTGGAGCATATTTCAGAGCACAGAGGGAATGCGGATCACATTAATCTCAAGACAAATCAAAGGGACTCCGGGAAGAAACGGAAGGCGGAAAAGAAATATTCAAATAGAAAGACAAGGAAGAAGACACTGCCTTTTTCAAAAACCTCTTTGAATAGCCACATGTTTCTGTTAGTGTGACAGAAATGTAAAATGCAACTCTGGATGAAATCCAGAATAACATTACGGTTTTGGAATATATATAAGAGAAATCAAAGGTTTGGGTTTGTTTTAAAGGCTTTTCAATGCAAAGTTAAAAAAACAATGTTTTCCAGACAGAAGTATCCTGAAGGCAGCCATCAGAAGGCATTGCACAACTATTTGTTGTTACCAATTAGTATTATTGCTTCAAACTACAAGAAAGGAGATTCCATCTGAACATGAGGAAGAACTTCCTGACGGCGAGAGCTGTTCAGCAGTGGAACTCTCTGCCCCGGAGTGTGATGGAGGCTCCTTCTTTGGAGGCTTTTAAGCAGAGGCTGGATGGCCATCTGTCAGGGGTGCTTTGAATGCCATTTTCCTGCTTCTTGGCAGAATGGGGTTGGACTGGATGGCCCATGACGTCTCTTCCAACTCTAGGATGAACTTCCTGACTGTGAGAGCTGTTCAGCAGTGGAACTCTCTGCCCCGGAGTGTGGTGGAGGCTCCTTCTTTGGAGGCTTTTAAACAGAGGCTGGATGGCCACCTGTCGGGGGTGCTTTGAATGCAATATTCCTGCTTCTTGGCAGAATGGAGTTGGACTGGATGGCCCACCAGGTCTCTTCCAATTCTATGATTCTAAGGTAGACTTGCACCTCTGTAACTGCTCTGTATTTATGTTGATGATCATAGTCCTGTGTTCTTGTAAGTTTTTCAGGCTGTATGGCCATGTTCTAGAAGCATTCTCTCCTGACGTTTCGCCTGCGTCTATGTCAAGCATCCTCAAAGGTTGTGAGGTCTCAACCAGAGAAGTCAGCCAAAGCAGAGCACCTGATGAACCAACCTGGACACAGCGTATTATTTGAGAACACAGAAATGCTGGACCACTCCAACAACCACCATGTCAGACTACACAGAGAAGTGATTGAAATCCACAAGAAGCATGTGGACAATTTCAACAGAAAGGAAGAAACCATGAAAATGAACAAAATCTGGCTACCGGTATTTTAAAAGCTCTAAAATCAGGAGAGTAAATAAAGAACAACACTCAAACACATGGGAACTTCAGACAAGAAACAATCAGGGACAACTAATCACCTCTCAGCAAAGGATTCCCCCAGGCAGGAACAAGCCACACCTAAAAACTATCAGGCCATCAAATGCTAATCAAGTTGGCCAGTTGAAACATTCACACCTAGCTCCAACACACAAGAGTTCTTTCTCCCACCCTGGACGTTCCACAGATATATAATAAACCCCATTTTCCTAGTTTCCAACAGACCTCCCAACCTCTGAAGATGCCTGCCATAGATGCAGGAGAAACGTCAAAATGGTGCAGCAGTTAATAGGGTTGAGGATAGTGGAACCTTGGACAGAAAGTGAAGTTTTAGTAAACAGGGGCAGAGCTTTCAGAGTCTGAGGTGATCACGTCTTCTACAGGAAAAGAAAGATAAGTAAAGGTAAAGGTTGTCCCCTGACATGAAGTCCAGTCGTGCCTGACTCTGGGGTGTGGTGCTCATCTCAATTTCTAAGCCAAAGAGCCGGCGTTGTCCGTAGACACCTCCAAGGTCATGTGGCCAGCATAACTGCAAGGAACACCGTTACCTTCCCACCGGAGCGTTACCTGTTGATCTACTCACATTTGCATGTTTTCGAAGTGCTAGGTTGGCAGAAGCTGGGGCTAACAGCGGGTGCTCACGCCTCTCCCCAGATTTGAACCTGTGACCTTTCAGTCAGCAAGTTCAGCAGCTCAGTGCTTTAACCCACTGCACCACCGGGGTGGGAAAGTCAAGAAAAATGCTTTCCTTGCAGTTTTCAGTTCTGGAAAAGGTTTATAATGATTCATGGGATGAGTTGTCTCAGTTGAGGCAAAGTTGTTATTTTATCACGTTCTTGCTTTCAAGTGCTCTGAGTTTCATGTACCAAGTTTTTGCCAAGCTTAAGTTTTTCCTATGGAATTTTCCTGCTGTTTTGTTTCATGGTTTTAAGTGCCTTTCTTCATGGATTTCTATGTACTAATGTATCTAGTTTTCCCTTGAAGCATACGGACTATATTGGATTTTGGACTTTTACTGTTTTGCTATTTTTTTACTGCTTTGCCTACCTATATTCTACAATAAACTGCTTGCTGATTTTACCAAAATGGTGTGTGTTGTTTTGAAAGAGTCTTTGAGTGAAATTAGCAACAAAGGAGAAATGTACCCCTTCTCTGTAGAAAAGGAGCAGCATGGAGGAAAATGTTTTAAAAAACAAGAGGTGGCATGTAGAGGTCATACAAAGTTCAAGCTTACATAGGAAGTTGGTTTGTGGTTAAGCGCAAAGTCTGCAGGTGCAAGAAGGTACTTTCCATCAAGAGGTTGTTGGGACAGGAAGAGTAAAGGTCAAAGTATTTTCCATGACAAAAATATTCTTGTTTACCTGAGGGTATATAAAAGTTTGCAAAAACAGTGGAGGGTGCGGCAGTCTGTGGGAACACTTACAAAAGTGGGTTGTTGTAGGTTTTTCCGGGCTATATGGCCATGTTCTGAAAGCAATTTTTCTCCTGACGTTTCGCCTGCATCTATGGCAAGCATCCTCAGAGGTAGTGAGGTCTGTTGGAAGTAGGAAAAATGGGTTTATATATCTGTGGAATGACCAGGGTGAGACAAAGGACTTTTGTCTGCTGGGGCTAGATGTGAATGTTTCAGCTGATCACCTTGATTAGCATTCAATGGCTTGGAAGTGCCCGGGGGGAATCTTTTGTTGAGAGTGATTTTATGTGCCTGTTTGTTTCCCCTCTGTTGTTTTGCTGTTGTAATTTTTGAGTTTTTTAATACTGGTAACCAGATTTTGTTCATTTTCATGGTTTCTTCCTTTCTGTTGAAATTGTCCACATGCTTGTGGATTTCAATGGCTTCTCTGTGTAGTCTGACATGGTGGTTGTGAGAGTGGTCCAGCACTTCTGTGTTCTCAAATAATATGCTGTGTCCAGGTTGGTTCATCAGGTGCTCTGCTATGGCTGATTTCTCTGGTTGGAGTAGTTTGCAGTGCCTTTCATGTTCCTTGATGTACCCATTTTTCCTACTTCCAACAGACCTCACTACCTCTGAGGATGCTTGCCATAGATGCAGGCGAAACGTCAGGAGAAAAATTGCCTCCAGAACATGGCCATATAGCCCGGAAAAACCTACAACAACCCAGTGATTCCGGCCATGAAAGCCTTCGACAATACATACTTACAAAAGTGCTGTCTGTCCACCTCATGCTGATCAGCTTGAATAAACAGTGTCTTACCTGAACCTATTGGACTCTGTGGATTTCTTCGAAAAGGGACCCCGCACCCTAAACCCGTGATCCCTTACAGTCTAAGCTCAGAGGTATTCCTGCTCTGTACCTTTGTCTTGTCTGGATTTAATTTCAACTTATCAGCCCTCAAATTCATAGCTTCCAAACTCTAGCCACTTGAGTCATCCTCCTCTGAACATGTACCGATTTGTCCATTTCCTTTATGAATTGCTTTGCCTAGAACTGGACACAGGATTATTCCAAAGCAGAAGAGACTGAGGCTATGACTTCCCTTGATATTGACACTATACTTTTATAAATGCAGATGAGAATAGGCCCATTATCATAAACATAAATAGAGAGCAATTACAAATATGCAAGCCTGTGTTGCGCATTTGCAAGTGCCTGACAGCATGCCAGTAATTGAGAATAACCGATGTCTGTGCAATTCCTTGTGATTGCAGCCTTCGAAATACGCAATATTCTTCCAGGTGAAAAAGAATGGAGTGGTGCAATTACTTCTCTCATTGAAGACATTATGGACTGTTAGATCACCCACAATGGGATGCCTTTTCCTCTTGTTTAAGAGCGACATCTCCATGGTCTGAGTCCTTCCCAACACCCAGGAACTCTTTCCAAAGCCTGACAGATGCCTAAGGTTTGGATGGGATACAAAGAGCTAGAATAGAGGATTCAGAAAGAGAAATAGCAGCACATAAGCCGCACAGGCGCATGGAAATGTCACCAGCGGGATGCAACCCCAGGTGAAATGTACATTCCACAGCGTGTGGTAGTTCTTCTCCTTACCACCGAAAGCCAAATCCTAAATCCGTCCCCCAAAATGCCAGTTTTCCCAAGCCAAGCCGGCATGCTTCTGCTTTGTGCCCTGCCAGGTGTTCAATTATCCATTCCTCCACTTCTTTCCCTCAAAAACTCTTTGGCAGACAAGCAAAACAGGGCTCTTATTGAGCTGCCAGTCACAGTTGACAATGCTAAATGAGACGGATTACTTGTTCGAGTCAGTATAAAGCACCTTTATAAGTACAGTGTTAGAAAAATGAAAGGATGCCGTTCGGTGAGCACAAGGTAAAGATGCGCAGAAACACAGAGCAACAGGGCCAAGGCTGGAGGCGGTGCTGGCGCTTGGCACTTCCATGGCTGCATCTATACAGCGTATCTCAATCTGGGGGTCGGGACCCCGGGGGGGGGGGGGTGTCACGAAGTGGGTGTCAGTGGGGTTGCCAAAGACCAAGAGAAAACACAGTATTTTCTGTTGATCATGGGGGTTCTGTGTGCCAAGTTTGGTGCAATTATATCATTGCTGGGGTTCAGAATACTATTGGTAGGTGAACTATAAATCCCAACAACTGCAACTCCCATATGTCAAGGTCTATTTTCCCCAAACTCCACCAGTGTTCACATTTGGGCATATTGAGTATCTGTGCCAAGTTTGGTCCAGATCCATCATTGTTTGAGTCCACAGGGCTCCCTGGATGTTGGTCAACTACAACTCCAAAACTCAAGGTCAATTCCCACCAAACCCTTCCAGTGTTTTCTGTTGGTCATGAGAGTTCTGTGTGGGAAGTTTGGCCTAATTCTATCATTTGTGCTGTTCAGAATGCTCTTGATAGGTGAACTATAAATCCCAACAACTGTACTCACAACCTCCACCAGTGTTCACATTTGGGCATATTGAGTATTCATGCCAAGTTTGGTCCAGATCCATCATTGTTTGAGTCCACAGTTCTCTCTGGATGTAGGTGAACTACAACTCCAAAACTCAAAGTCAATGTTCACCAAGCTCTTCAGGTATTATGCGGCTGAGGGGGAAACAGATGGGGCCTGAGGCTGTGAGGCTTTGTGGCCATCTGTTGGGACTGCTTTGATTGTGTCTTCTTGCCTGGCAGAAGGGGGTTGGCCTAAATGGCCTTTGGAATGTCTTTCCAAATCTATAATTCTATAATTCTATGGTATATTGGAAACGAAGGAATCACAAAATGGCCCTGGAGTTGGGCACACACATTTTCTCCCGGCCCTGCTTCAAATGCACAAGATAGTACTATATTTACGGAGCTGCCGCCTCGTTCCTCTAGAGTTAACTCACAACCACCCACATCCACACCTGTTCTGTGTAGCAAGAGATCTGTAGTTCCTCCTCGTGTGTGGGAGAAACACCATAGTCGTAGGCAAGGCACACTGGCTTTGCTTTCCCTTACTTTCTTGTCAGTTGGCTGAATCCACGGTCAATGATGCCACATACAGCGTGGCACAAAAGTTTGCTGTTTCTGTCCAAAATCTGTTTGGAGTGCTGTGTTTGTTTCATTTGAGTGGAAAGAGGATTAGAATAATTGAATCCTAGATTTGGAAGAGACCACAAAGAGATCTTTGATCATCTAGTCCAGTGTTTCGCAACCTTCCTAATGCCACAACCCCTTAATACAGTCCCTCATGTTGTGGTGACCCCCAACCATAACATTATTTTCGTTGCTACTTCACAACTGTAATTTTGCTACTGTTATGAATTGTCATGTAAGTATCTGATATGCAGGAGAAGTAACGTTGAAAGCACAACACGAATTAAACACGTTAGATCAAAGAATAACATGGCTGCAATACTGGCAAATCAAAGAAAGATTCAAAAAAGATAAGGAAATTGGGTTTAATTTAGAAAAAAAATTCTGGGACAAAATAATGGAATCGGGAAAAATTGATAACGAAAATATACAAGAAACTACTCGAATGGGAATTAGAGTCCAAAAAGGGTGAAACGTATATGAAGAGATGGAACAAAAACCTAGGGAGAACAATCAGAAAAGAAGAATGGGAAGAGGCCTGGAGGAGAAGATTAAAGTATTGCTATGCAACGGATCTAAAAGAGAATTGGGCAAAGATCGCGTATAGATGGTACATGACGCCAAAGAAATTGGGAAAGTCCTACAAAAACATGTCCACGAAGTGTTGGAAATGCGGGGAAACAGAAGGGTCGTTCTACCATATGTGGTGGGCGTGCCCAAAAGCGAAAAGATACTGGAAGGAAGTACAAAGAGAAGTGCAAAAAATACTGAAGATTAACATCCCCTGGAGACCAGAGATATTCCTACTGGGAATGTATGATTTAGGAATTGACCAAAACTCGGATAAACTGATGTTCTTGATGATGACAGCAGCCAGAATCTGCTACGCGAGAAAGTGGAAGCAGAAAGAAATATCGGACGAAGATGAACGTTTAACGAAGATACTAGAAATTAAAAACATGGACCGACTTACCTCTCTGATATTAAGGAACAAAGGCATCAACAGGAAAGATACAAACTGGGAGAAGGTATCAGAATACTTCAAAGAAAGAAACAAGAAGATCCTAACAAGATATCCTAACTTCCTAACTTCCCGGTATCATCATAAGGGTCTCTTCTTTTCCTCTTCCTCGTCTCCTTTTTCTCCTTCTTCCATTTCTTATCTAATCCTTTCTCCCTCTCCTTTCCTTAGATTTCATTTTCCGTAGTTTTTATCTTGACAAGAAAAAGGAGACGAGGAAGAGGAAAAGAAGAGACCCTTATGATGATACCGGGAAGTCACAAGCTTTTATTTTTCTTTTAACCCCCTCCCCCACCCACCCCCCGCCACCCTAAATCTTTCCCCTCTCCCCTGTTACCACACCACCCCTACCACCCCTCCCTCCCCCCACCATTCCTTGCCCAACGCCCCGCTCCCCCCCAAACTCCCCCCCAGTTTTAATTTCTTGTGAAAAACTCAATAAAGATTATTTAAAAAAAAAAGAAACATATGTTTTCTGATTATCCTTGGTGACCCCTCTGATACCTCCTTGCCACCTTCCCAAAGGTCCCGAACCCCAGGTTGAGAAACACTGATCTAGTCCAACCCTTTGCCATGCGGGAAAAGCACCATAAAAGCACTCCTGATGGATAGCCATCCAACCTCTGTTTGTTTAAAAGCTTCCAAGGAAGGAACTTCCAACAGATACAAAGGAAGAGAGTTATTATTATTATTATTATTATTATTATTATTATTATTATTAACTTTATTTGTACCCCACTAGCATCTCCCGAAGGACTCGATGCGGCTTACACAGGCCAAGGCCTCAGTAAAAACAACAGCATAACAAAACACATAACTTAAAGCAAATCAAACAATAAAACAATAGCAATAAACAATAAAAGCAATATACCACGACACAATAAAACTAGGGCTGGGCCAAATGTGAAGGGTACATATTAAAAAGTGCAGGGGGTGTGACAGATGGTATGTCGGAATTTAGGGTAAATGCAGTGTGCAGACAATCTTAAAACTCTGATAAAGTGCTTCTGGGACATATTGCTGGAGTTCCTATTCTGGAAAGGCACATCGGAACAGCCAGGTCTTCAAACTCTTCCTAAAGACTGCCAACGTAGGGGCTTGTCTGATGTCTTTGGGGAGGGTATTCCAAAGTCGGGGGGCTACCACAGAAAAGGCCAGGTCTTCAAACTCTTCTTAAAGACTGCCAACGTAGGGGCTTGTCTGATGTCTTTGGGGAGGGTATTCCAAAGTCAGGGGGCTACCACAGAAAAGGCCAGGTCTTCAAACTCTTCCTAAAGACTGCCAACGTAGGGGCTTGTCTGATGTCTTTGGGGAGGGTATTCCAAAGTCGGGGGGCTACCACAGAAAAGGCCCTGTCCCGCGTCCCCATCAAACGCGCCTGCGATGCAGGTGGAATCGCGAGCAGGGTCTCTCCAGATGAGCAAAGAGAACGCATGGGTTCATAGACGGAGATGCAGTCACGCAGGTAGGCTGGTCCCAAGGGCAACTATAATGAACAGTGGCTGGTTCCACTATTGAACAGCTCTTGCAGTCAGGAAGTTCTTCCTAACATTCTCCTTCCCTGTAATTTGAACCCATGGCTCTGTTAAATCCTAGTTTCCAGGGCAGCAGGTAGGAAACCCACTCCTTCTTGCTTATAACATCCTTTCACATACTTATACATAGTAATCATGTCGCCTCTCAACTTTCTCTTCTGCAGGCTAAACATGCCCAGCTCTTTAAGACGCTCCTCATAGGACATGGTCTACAGATTATTGATCATTTTGGTTGCCCTTGTTGTTGTTATTATTATTATTACTTTACTAACACAAAAGCACAGTATGTCACAGCAAACGAGATCTCTATGCTGGATTTCATATCACAAAATCACAAGTCGAACTCTTCCCAAGCGTCTAGGACTGTGTGATGTATTTTCGAATGATACGCACAGATCCAAGTCAGGTGGCCTTTTTGTAGTTGACAGATTGTGATTTTGTCAATGTTTATTGTTTCCAAATGCCGGCAGAGATCTTTTGGCATGGCACCCGGTGTGCCCATTACCACTGGGACCACCTGGACTGGTTGATGCCAGAGCCTTTGCAGTTCGATTTTGAGTTCCTGATAACTGTTATTGTTATTCTTATTTGCAACACAAGATGAGTCCACAGCAGACACTCTGCTGGCTGTTGTATTGGATCACACTTCGGACACTTTCCAAGTGTCCAGGACTGTGTGATGTATCAGCAAATAATGTGTGCAGATCCTAGTAAGGTGGCTTTTTGCAGCTGGCAGATGGTAATTTTGTCAGTGCTGATTATGTTTAAGTGCAGGCCAAGGTCTTTAGACACTGCACCCAGTGTGCCGATCACCACTGGGACCCCCTTGAGATGTATCGGCGAATAATGCGTCAGGTAGCTTTCTGCAGCTGGCAGATGGTAATTTTGTCAGCGCTGATTGTGTTTAAGTGCAGGCCAAGGTCTTTAGGCACTGCACCCAGTGTGCTGCTCACTACTGGGACCCCCTTGATTGGCTTGTGCCAGAGTCTTTGCAGTTCAATCTTTAAATCCTCATATTGTGTCAGCTTTTCCAGCTGTTTCTCTTCAATCCTGCTGTCACCTGGGATTGCAACATTGGCAATCCATACATTATTATTATTATTATTATTATTATTATTATTATTATTATTTCCAAGACTTTTGCAATGTTTTGGGCAAACGCTCCAAGGGACAGGAATGCTTTTTGCAGCATGGAATTTGGAGAAAGGTTTGACATCTGCAAAACACAAGTATACTTTCCTCACTAAAGTCAATATCAAATCAAAGAGTTGGAAGGGAACCTCAAAGGGCATCCAGACCAACTCCCTCCTGCTATGTATGAATGCACAATTAAATCACTCCTGACTGATGGCCATCCTCCAGAGAAGGAGACTCTATCGCTCTCCAGAGCAGCCTATTCCCCTGTTTACAATAAAGGAAGTTCTTCCTACCACAGTTGGAGGCCAGACCCCTGCCGTGGCTTTATTGTTTGTTGTTAACTGCTGTCAAGTTAGTTTTGACTTATAGTAATCCTATGAAGGAGAGTCAGCGAGGTGCATTCGTCTGAGCATTGGACTGAGGATACGTCTACACCAGGTATGGGCCAACTTGGGCCCTCCAAGTGTTTGGGACTTCAAGTCCCACAATTCCTAACAGCCGGTACAGAAGTCTGGGACTGAATCTTTGTCAGAATTATTGAAGGTATGCATGTATGGTTTTTCAATGTGTTTCTATATGATTAAGAATGGTGTTCATATGTATTCAAGATGGATTCTGTTATGTTCAATTATGTGTTGGAATTGTTGTTGTAAGAGACAGAGAGGTACAGAGAGAGGAGACCATGACAGAAGTTAGATAACAAGTTTCTCTGCTGGGAAGAAAAAGGGAGTTTCCAGCTTCCAGCCAGAGAGCCCGATAAGCAGATGTTCAGAAAACTGTTTTGTGCTGTGCTTTGTAGTTCCTGATTTTGCCCGCTTAGGAGTAGACGTGTATTGAGATGTACTAAGTAAACTTTGTGTTATTTTAAATCCGAAAACTGCAGAGTCCTGGAATTTTTGGAGTCCTGTGTCTGTTTGATCTAGCACCTCTTCCGCTGCGCATAGCACCCCAAATTTTCACTCTGACAATCTTAACATTCAGAGAACGTCTTCTGCCCTGAATCCTTCTGCAGACAATAAGCAACATCACAAGAACTGCTCTAAAGGAGCATAAGGTGATGCTTGGAGTGTGTTTGTGTGCAAGAGAGAAAGAGACACGCGCAGAGCACATTGCATCCCTCTCTTCCCAGGCTCAGCTCACCCGGTAATAATTCATTCCTTCTATGAAAGCGCCGTCCCTGTCCCTTTCCTTCCTTCCTCGCACCAAATCCAGCCTCTGCTAATGGGTTTAGCAAACTGCATTTAACTGGTCAGTGGAGCAAATGCCACAAATCCCAAGATTAAAGGGGAGGCTGATACTTGAGCCCTGAGACCTGGAGGGTCTTGCAAAGAGGGGTGGCTTTAATTGGCTTAAGGACCGGCCAAGCAGAGACAAGAAGGAAGGGAAGGAGCCCAAGCCCAGCACAGAAGGGAGACCTTCAATGGTCAATTTCTTAAGCTGGGTACATTGAATCCCACTACAAACAACTAAGTGATGTCCAACCAGAAGAAGAGAAGACCAGGAAGTTATATGATCTGCTCTTGCTATTACTTGCCTCAAGCCAAGTTTGAGTAAGACCTCTTCTACACCACTGCAAACAATCCAGATTGTCTGCTTTGAACTGGATTATAGGGCAGTGTAGACCCAGATAATCCAGTTCAAAGCACCTCATGTGGATTATTTGTCTTGATATTCTGGATGATATGGCAGCGTAGAAGGGCCCTTAGAATTATAGAATAGAGGGGTAGCTTGAGAGTCCTTGTGGACAACATTAAACATGAGCCAACAATGTGATGCAACGGCAAAAAAAGCCAATGGGATTTTGGCCTGCATCAATAGGAGTCTAGTGTCTAGATCCAGGGAAGTCATGCTCTAGGTCAGTGGTTCTCAACCTGGGGTCCCCAGATATTTTTGGCCTACAACTCCCAGAAATCCCAGCAAGTTTACCAGCTGTTAGGATTTCTGGGAATTGTAGGCCAAAAACATCTGGGGACCCCAGTTTGAGAACCAGTGCTCTAGGTGCTCTTACTGCCTATTACAGGGAAAACCAGCTGATCCCTAATCCATCTAAAACACAGACATGTGCTCTCTTTGAAAGGCAGCAGATCACAGGAGCTGTCTTCATAGACCTGTCAGCAGCCTATGATACTGTGAACCACCGCCTCCTCCTGAGAAAAATGTATAATATTTATTTATTTATTTATTATATTAATATATATAATTAATATATATAATATATATTATATTTATTAATATAATATCCCAAAGGACGACCACCTCACCCGCCTCATAGGAAACTTGCTACAAAACAGGAGCTTTTTTGTTGAGTTCCAGGGCTAGAGAAGCAGATGGCGGAAACAGAAGAACGGCCTGCCTCAGGGGAGCGTGCTTGCTCCATCCATGTTCAACATCTACACAAATGACCAGCCACTGCCAGAAGGGACAGAGAGTTTCATCTATGCTGATGACCGTGCCATTACTGCTCAAGCAGGGAGCTTTGAGATGGTAGAACAGAAGCTTTCCGGAGCTCTAGGTGCTCTTACTGCCTATTACAGGGAAAACCAGCTGATCCCTAATCCATCTAAAACACAGACATGTGCCTTTCATCTCAAGAACAGAGAAGCATCCCGAGCTCTGAAGATCACCTGGGAAGGAATCCCACTGGAGCACTGCAGCGCACCCAAATACCTGGCAGTCACCCTGAACCATGCTCTGACCTGGTCAGAAGCACTGCCTGAACATCAAGCAAAAAGTGGGTGCTAGAAACAATATCAAACGAAAGCTGACTGGCACAACCTGGGGATCACAACCAGACACAGTGAAGACATCTGCCCTTGCGCTGTGCTACTCTGCTGCTGAGTATGCATGCCCAGTGTGGAACACATCTCACCACACTAAAACAGTGGATGTGGCTCTTAATGAGACATGCCGCATTATCATGGGGTGCCTGCGCCCTACACTACTGGAGAAATTACACTGCTTAGCCAGTATTGCACCACCTGACATCCGCTGGGAAGTAGCAGCCAATAGTGAAAGGACTCATCCCCTGTTTGGGTATCAGCCAGCACATCAACGACTTAAATCTAGAAATAGTTTTCTAAGATCTACAGAGACACTCGCTGGAACACCTCAGCAAGCGAGAGTCCAAAAGTGGCAGGCTCAAACCCAGAACCTCAACCAATGGCTGATACCAAATGAGAGACTCCCCCTGGGCACACAGAGGACTGGGCGACTTGGAAGGTGCTGAACAGACTGCGCTCTGGCACCATGAGATGCAGAGCCAACCTTACAGAAATGGGGCTACAAAGTGGAATCCTCGACATGCGAGTGTGGAGAAGAGCAAACCACTGACCACCTGCTGCAATGCAACCTGAGCCCTGCCACATGCACAATGGAGGACCTACTTGCAGCAACACCAGAAGCGCTCCAAGTGGCCAGATACTGGTCAAAGGACATTTAATCAACTACCAAACTCACAAATTTTGTATTTTGTCTGTTTGTTTGCTTTGTTCTGTTAGAAATGTAATATAATTTGACTGGTTGCCCTGACACGACAAATAAAATGCTCCCCATGCGCTATTCTGCCTTGGTCAGACTATACCTGGAATCACACTGTGTCCAATTCTGGGCACCACAATGAAAGTAAGATGTTGACAAGCTAGAATGTGTCCAGTAGGGGGTGACTAAAATGATCAAGGGTCTGGAGTGTCAGTGTGTAATTCATGTATGATGTGTGTTTAAACGTAATTTTATGTGATAGGATTGTGATTGTAATAGAATTGTATTGCCAGGATGTAGTTTGACACAGAAGGGTTAAACAGCAAAGTAACAAGCTGTGAGAATGTGACCCTGAGTTCTTGCTCTGTGAAAGATTAGGGAGTGCCAGAGATAAACTTCCTTCCAGCTGCAGTTTGTATTAGTTCCTATCTCTTTCGGTTTGTCTTTTTCATGTCTGTCCGCTGATAGTGTATGTTGTCTATTTTGAACGGTTTAAGTAAATCTGAAAGCCTGCTTTTACCGGAGACTCCAGAGTCCATTATTCTGAGCTTCTGCGATAGTCTGCCAATGCCAACATGGAGAACAAGCCCTATGAGGAGCAGTTCAAAGAGCTGGGCATGTTTAGCCTGAAGAAGAGAAGGCTGAGACATGATGATGGCCATGTATAAATATGTGAGGGGAAGTCACAGGGAGGAGGGAGCAAGCTTGTTTTCTGCTGCCCTGGAGACTAGAACGCAAAGGAACAATGGCTTCAAACTACAAGAAAGGAGATTCCATCTTAACATTAGGAAGAGCTTCCTAACTGTAAGAGCTGTTCAGCAGTGGAACTCTCTGCCCCGGAGTGTAGTAGAGGCTCCTTCTTTGGAGGCTTTTAAGCAGAGGTTGGATGGCCATCTGTTGGGGGTGCTTTGAATGCGATTTTCCTGCTTCTTGGTAGAATAGGATTGGACTGGATGGCCTACAAGGTCTCTTCCAACTCTATGAATTCTATGATTCTATGCCTGGCAGAATGGGGATGGACTCGATGGCCTTTGGGGTCCCTTACAATACTAGGAATCGATGGTTCTAGGTTTTTGCACTATCTATTGGGAGTGCTTTGCTGATGTGTTCCTGCCTGGCAGAATGAGGTTAGACTGGATGACCTTTGAGGTCCCCTCCAACTCTAGGATTCTATGACCAATACTAGGAATCTATGATTCTAGGTTTTCCAGCCATTTATTGGGAGTGCTTTGCTGATGTGTTCCTGCCTGGCAGAATGGGGTTGGACTGGATGGCCTTTGGGGGTCCCTTCTAATACTAGGAATCTATGATTCTAGATTTTAAGCTATCTATTGGGAGTGCTTTGCTGATGTGTTCCTGCCTAGCAGAATGGGGATGGACTGGATGGCCTTTCGGGATCCCTTCTAATATTAGGAATCTATGGTTCTAGGTTTTCCAGCCGTTTATTGGGAGTGCTTTGCTGATGTGTTCCTGCCTGGCAGAATGGGGTTGGACTGGATGACCTTTGGGGTCCCCTCCAACTCTAGGATTCTATGACCAATACTAGGAATCTATGATTCTAGGTTTTCCAGCTATCTATTGGGAGTGCTTTGCTGATGTGTTCCTGCCTGGCAGAATGGGGTTGGACTGGATGACCTTTGGGGTCCCCTCCAACTCTAGGATTCTATGACCGATACTAGGAATCTATGATTCTAGGTTTTCCAGCTATCTATTGGGAGTGCTTTGCTGATGTGTTCCTGCCTGGCAGAATGGGGTTGGACTGGATGGCCTTTGGGGGTCCTTTCTAATATTAGGAATCTATGGTTCTGTGTTTTTACACTATCTATTGGGAGTGCTTTGCTGATGTGTTCCTGCCTGGCAGAATGGGGATGAACTGGATGGCCTTTGGGGTCCCCTCCAACTCTAGGATTCTATGACTGATATAGGAGCCACATGCCATGCATTGCCATCTCCTTGCGAGCCAATCTTTAGTCCCTGGAGCTGAGCCCAGCTTGCAGTATATTTCTGGGCCTGGCTGTGTGCGCATGAATCAAATTCCACCTTCTTTTCAAAGCCTTCCTCTTGCTTTCCGGGGCTGGGAATGGGCCCCCCTCCCCGCCCGGCTCTTTCATTTCTCCCATCCTGCCAGCTTCCGCTCGACAGCCATCCCTCCGTCTTCATTCATGCCCAGGTTTGAATTAGCATGCTTTCAGAAGCTTCAGCAATTTTCCTCAAGCTGGCAATTAGCGGCCCAATTTCCTCCATTCACTGCTGGCAAAGCCGTGTTCCTTTCTTTCTTCCTCTCTCTCTCTGCATCTGCAACCATGAAGCCCTCCTCCCTGTCGGTGTCCAAACAGCACAGAACAAAAGCGCAAACACACTTACAGACACACAAACTTCCAAAGGCTGAACGGCACCAAAGGAAATCTGCAAGCTTTGCACATGGCCTACCCGCCCCTTTTCCAATATGAAAGGAATTCGGCTCTACCTGGTGCCACGAAAGGCTGAAATCCACTGAGGTTGCATTTCTTTGTGACAGGCAGCGAAGCTCTCCAACCCCCTTATCAATGTCCTTGATAAGAATGGGCCGGACTCACGAATGGGGAGGAATCTCGACTCGTATGCTTCCAAACCGTGCCAGAAAATGGCCCAATGTTACGTCCTCAAAGCATTTGCACGGCAATGACAATGGAGAACACACCCAATTCAGTCCTGCTTGAGAAGGCTGCGGAAACACACATTCACGATGCGATACACCAGTGGTTCTCAACCTTTCTAATGTCACGATCCCTTAATACAGTTCCTCAGGTTGTGGTGACCCCCAACCATAACATTATTTTCGTTGCTATTGCTACTGTTATGAACCGTAATGGAAATATCTGCTAGGCATGATGCATTTTCATCCACTGAACCAAATTTGGCAGAAATACCCCACACGTCCAAATTTGAATACTGGTAGGATTGCAGGGCAGGGACTGATTTTGTCATTTGGGAGTTGTAGTTGCTGGGATTTATAGTCCACCTACAATCAAAGAGCATTCTGAACTCCACCAACAATGGAATTGAACCAAACTTGCCACACAGAACTCCAATGACCAACAGAAAATACTGGAAGGGTTTGGTGGGCATTGACCTTGAGTTTGGGAGTTGTAGTTCACCTACATCCAGAGAGCACTGTGGACTCAAACAATGATGGACCTGGACCAAACTTGGCACGAATACTCAATATGCACAAATGTGAAGTTTGAGGGAAATAGACCTTGACATTTGGGAGTTGGGATTTATAGTTCACCTACACTCAAAGAGCATTCTGAACCCCACCGACGACAAAATTGGCCCTATACAGAATCCCCATGCCTTGAAGAGATTCGCTGGCATGAGCTTCCCTCCAACCTTGCATTCTCTCCCTTGCGCACACAGGCGTACCACACTGCCATGCGCCAAGCATGCCTGCTCTCCTCTCCCCATGTGGAGTCTCAGAAACAGACCTCCCAATGATGGATCTGGACCAAACTTGGCATATTCAATATGCCCAAATGTAAACACTGGTGGAGTTTGGGGAAAATATACCTTGACCTTTGGGGGTTGTAGTTGCTGGGATTTTTTGATTCACATACAATCAAAGACCATTCTGAACCCCACCAATGATAGAATTGGTCTTTGGCGACCCCTCTGACACCCCCTTGCGACCCCTCCGGGGGTCCTGACCCCCAGGTTGAGAAACGCTGCAATACACCTACAGTCAGAAGATCCTAAAACTTCAGCATCGCCGTCATGAAATATGAGCAGCCAAGCAATGATCTGATGTATACTTGTTTGGAAACACTTTTGTCGATCTAAACACCTAATCTTTGTTCACCTTTGTTCACCTTTTTCTCTTTCTTCTCTCTCTCTCTCTCTCATACATTCAATTCGTAACATAGTTGTCAGAAATCGAATACGACTCAAAACTTTAGCTACTTGCAACAAGCCACTCAACGACAATCTATATAAATGCAAATGTAATGTTCGTTTGTGGGATTAACATAACTGACACCAAATTTGGACACAATACTGCTATCAGGCCAACGAGTGACCATCATAGAATCAAAGAGTTGGAAGAGACCTCATGGGCCACCCAGTCCAACCCCATTCTGCCAAGAAGCAGGAATATTGCATTCAAATCACCCCTGACAGATGGCCATCCAGCCTCGGTTTAAAAGCTTCCAAAGAAGGAGCCTCCACCACACTCCGGGGCAGAGAGTTCCACTGCTGAACGTCTCTCACAGTCAGGAAGTTCTTCCTCATGTTCAGATGGAATCTCCTTTCTTGTAGTTTGAAGCCATTGTTCCGCATCCTAGTCTCCAGGGCAGCAGAAAACAAGCTTGCTCCCCCCTCCCTGTAGCTTCCTCTCACATATTTATCCATGGCTATCATATCTCCTCTCAGCCTTCTCTTCTTCAGGCTAAACATGCCCAGCTCCTTAAGCCGCTCCTCATAGGGCTTGTTCTCCAGACCCTTGATCATTCTAGTCGCCCTCCTCTGGACACATTCCAGCTTGTCAACATCTCTCTTGAATTCTGGTGCCCAGAATTGGACACAATATTCCAGGTGTGGTCTAACCAAAGCGGAATAGAGCATGGGGAGCATGACTTCCCTGGATCTAGACACTAGGCTCCTCTTGATGCAGGCCAAAATCCCACTGACTTTTTTACTGCCACATCACGTTGTTGGCTCATGTTTAACTTGTTGTCCACGAGGACTCCAAGATCTTTTTCACACGTACTGCTCTCAAGCCAGGCATTGTCCCCCATTCTGTATCTTTGCATTTCGTTTTTTCTGCCTAAGTGGAGTACCTTGCATTTGTCCCTGTTGAACTCCATTTTGTTAGTTTTGGCCCATCATCTTTCTAATCTGTCAAGATTGTTTTGAATCCTGCTCCTGTCCTCTGGAGTATTGGCTCTCCCTCCCAATTTGGTGCCCTTCCTCTATCCATGAACCACTTTCCGTCTCACCTCTTTCTGCTGAGTCTGGCCATGCATCCATTGAGCCTGGTAGTCTCTATGTACCAAGATTGGCACCCACAGCTCTCCAAGTATTCAGGCAGTTCTGAGACCAAGGGTGCATCTACACCCTGCAATGAATGCAGTTCAGTACCACTTTTAACTGTTATGACTCAGTGCTATGGAATCCTGGGAGCTTTAGTCTCACAAGGTCTTCTGCCAAAGAGTCTTGGAGCCTCACCAACTACAAATCCCAGGAATTCATTGCATGGAGCCATGGAAATTGAAGTGGTGTCAAAATGCATTCATACTACAGTGTTAACTGGACTTATGTCTTGGCAACACATATAGATGGAGATATAGCTAAAGACCTTGTCAAGCTCCAACTCCCAGGATTCCATAGTTTTTGAGCCAAGGCAGTTAGAGCCCCCGGTGGCGCAGTGGGTTAAACCCTTGTGCAGGCAGGACTGAAAACCGACAGATCGCAGGTTCGAATCCGGGGAGATTGCGGATGAGCTCCCTCTGTCAGCTCCAGCTCCTCATGCGGGGACATGAGAGAAGCCTCCCACAAAGATGGTAAAACATCAAAACATCTGGCGTCCCTTGGGCAACATCCTTGCAGATGGCCAATTCTCTCACACCAGAAGCGACTTGCAGTTTCTCAAGTCACTCCAAAAAAAAAAAAAGCCAAGGCAGTTAAGGTGATGTCAAACTACATTAATTTTGTAGTGTAGGTGCACCTACAAGAACTCAAACTTCCTGTTAGTTAAAGTGGTGTCAAACTATATTAATTCTATAGGAAGCTGCCTTCTCTTAAGTCAGATCAGGCCTATAAAACCGACACTGTCTAGCAGTAGCAGGTTTCTTTCTTTACTTGGAGATCTTTGGAATTACTCCCTTGAGATCTCCCTTCCAAGTCCAATTTTGCTTAGCCTCAAAAATCAGATAAGACCAGGATGCTGAGAAAGGGGTGCATCTACACTCTAGAATCAATGCAGTGTTTACGCAACTTCAACTGCCATGGCTCAATGGCTTAAGCGGCTGAGGGGGAAAAAGAAGTGCCTAAGACTGTTAGGAATGGTGGGAGTTGATATCCAAAACACCTGGAGCAAAGGCCAAAGTTGGCCCATGCCTGGTTGAGACCAACCAAGAATCTAGGAACGTATGAGATCTTGGGGATAATGGGTTATACTGCAAGTAGGATTGCTTTCTGTTGTCATCATGCTACAACATTTTGGTACAAAAGTTGGGGTAAAAACACAGGTGAACTGTTTGGTGGGAAACCAACACCCTTGTGCAGAGAAGACTAAAGGCATTGCAAAGCTATACATTACATAATTCCATAGCATGACACCATGGCAGTTCAAGTGGTATCATCAAACTGCATTCATTCTCCAGCATAAATACACCCCAAAGGCATGGAAAAATAGGTAGGTAGGTAGGTAGGTAGGTAGGTAGGTAGGTAGGTAGATAGATAGATAGATAGATAGATAGATAGATAGATAGATAGATAGATAGATAGATCGATAGATAGATATGCTAAGACCACAAGAAGCTGCCCAATGCTGAATGGGACCATCAAGCCCACTTTGACAAGCATATTTTCAGGTGATCTCCTAGAGCTCTAGTCAAAGTACTGCACCAAAGTGGGACACAAAATATATGCAGTCACATTGGCCCTCTTTCATAATGTGTAACACTTTCCTAAGTCACATCTACGGTGTTATATCAGTGCAGTTAATGACCCAGTGAGGATTCAAACCCAGAGTCCCAGCCCAGTGTCCAAACCAGTACACCACGCTAGTTCCCATTAAGCATTAAGACCTGGGACAACACCGCTCAAGGGAATGGATGGATAGACAGATAGATGGAAACATAGGTAGACAGACAGACAGATGGGTGGAAAGATATATGGATGGATGGATGGATGGATTGATAGAAAGGCAGACGGACAGACAGACAGATAGAAGGATGGATGGGTAGATAGACTGACAGATGAATGGAAGGATGGATGGATGGATGGATAGGCAGACAGATGGATAGACAGACAGACAGATGGACAGATGTCTGTCTGACTGACAGACAGACAGGCAGATAAGGATGGATGGGTAGATAGACAGACAGACAGATGGATGGAAAGATAGATAGATGATAGATAGATAGATAGATAGATAGATAGATAGATAGATAGATAGATAGATATAGAGAGAGAGATAGATAGGATAGATGGATGGATGGATAGAGATAGATGGTTGTGGCCAAAAAGAAACAATACATCGGTTGTGCCCTTATTCCTAACTTCACCCTAATAATAACAGATCCATTCTTGAACTGTCAGTCTGTCTTAACTTTGACTTAGTACATCACCCCATAATGATTTCTCCAGGGTGCATCTTCACTCTGGAATTAATGCAGTTTGATTCCAAATTGGAACTGCCATGGCTCAATGCTATGGAATCCCGAGACTTGTAGTTTCACAAAGGCTTTAGCCTTTTCTGCCAAAAGAGTGCTGGTGTATTAACAAACTACAAATCCCTGTGTTCCATAGCATTGAGTCATGGCAGCGAAAGTGCTACCAAACAGCTTTACTTTTTACACTATAGATAGACCCATGCATGCGTGAGCGTGCATCTGCGGAACGTAAAGCTCACACTCCTCTTCCTTTGCCAACTGAATGAAGTCAGCCATCGATCTGAAGGCAAGGAAATGCAACAGAGAGGCGTGATCGGCGCATGCTGGATTCCTCCAAGCTCAGGGGCATAGAATGTATCTCAGTGCCATTTTGGGACATATGGGGTATACACAAGGTAACGATGATAATGATGACAATGAAGATCACATTCCACCAATTGAGTTTAGACCAGGCATGGGCCAACTTTGGCCTTTGCTCCAGGTGTTTTGGATGTCAACTCCCACCATTCCTAACAGCCTCAGGCCCTTTCCTTTCCCCCCCTCAGCCGCTTAAGCGGCTGAGAGGGGAAAGGAAAGGGCCTGAGGCTGTTAGGAATGGTGGAAGTTGACATCCAAAACACCTGGAGCAAAGGCCAAAGTTGGCCCATGCCTGGTTGAGACCAACCAAGAATCTAGGAACTTATGAGTACTTGGGGATAATGGATCATACTGAAAGTAGGATTGCTTTCTGCTGTCATCATGCTACAACATTTTGGTATAAAAGGCGGGGTAAAAACAAAGATGATCATAATAATATTGCTATTATTAGGCTATTATTATTATTATTATTATTATTATCTGTACCCACCACGCGTTGCTGTGGCCAACCTTCCTTCCCTCTTTCTATCCTTCTTTCTTTCTCTCCTCCCTTCCTTCCCTCCCTCTTTCTCTCTTTTGTTCCTTCTTTCCTTCCTTCCCTTTTTCTCCCCTTCTTTCTTTCTCTCCTCCCTTCCCTCCCTCTTTCCTTCCTTCCCTCTTTTTCTTTCCCTTTTTCTTTCTTCCTTCTCTACCTGTTTCCTTCCTTCCTTTGCTCTTTGGTTCCATCCTTCCTTGTTTCCTTCCTTCCTTCCCTCCCTCTTTCTCTCTTTCGTTCCTTCTCACCTTCCTTCCCTCTTTCCTTCTTTCACTTTTTATTTCCTTCTCTCCTTCCTTCCTTTTCTACCTTTCTTTCTTTTCTTCCTTCTCTCCTTCCCTCCTTCTTTCCCTCTTTCTCTTCTTCCTTCTCTCCTTCCTCCTTTCTGTGTAAATGTGTTTTATGCGCATATATATATATGCATAGATGTGTGTATATATTTCTGTATATGCGTATATATGTGTGTTTGCATGTTTATATGTGATTTTGCACATGCGTTATAATGTATTTTTTGTTTTTTGGCTTTTTAAGTCTCTTCTGCTGTGTTTTTCAGTATTTTTATGAGTCATCATCATCATCATCATCTTTAATTATTTATTAATCACCCTCCATCCGAGATGCTCCAGGCGATTTACATAGCAGAAATTATACAGGGTGATGGTCACTCGTTGGCTTGATATGTGTCTTAGGGTTCAGAATGTTCTTTGATTGTAGGTGAACTATAAATCCCAGCAACTACAACTCCCAAATGACAAAATCGTTTTTGCTTTGAGTGAAGGACATACATTGGTTTGTTAGGTGTCTTGTGTCCAAATTTGGTGTCAATTCGCCCATGAGTTTTTGAGTTCTGTTAATCCCACAAACGAACATTACATTTTTATTTATATAGAATATTAGGCTATTATTATTACTATTGGGTTTACACTCTACCAGACTGAAGGATGCAGTATCCAAATGCCACCCAAGAATCTAGGAACCTGCAAGGCCTTGGGAGGATAATGGGCCACATTATTACAACCAGGCTTGCTATTTTTTGTCATTCTGTTACAACTCTGCTATCCATTAGGCCTGTGCGATTCGTTTCGTTAATTCGTTAATTCGTTAATAATTCGTTAATTTTACCATTTCCGAAGCGATATTGAAACAAATCTCCAAACCCGGAAGGGTTTATAAATATCGAACCAGCAGCCCCCATAGTATTTACGAGCCTCCGCTCGTTTCGTTAATGGGGTGGAGGCTGCTGGAGTGCTGGTGCATGGGAGCCAATCCGGCGCTCCCAAGCAGTGCACCATGGGTCCGTGGCTGTCCCTTTTTGATTGGCCGGCGAGCCCTTTCAAAGCGGCTCCGCGCGGCCCGTAGCTTGGTGCAGAGGCGAGGGCGAGGGAGTTTGCATTGGGTTGGCTTGGCAATGGCTGCCTGCTAGCAACGAACTGGGATTGGATTCATTCCTTGCTGCTGTGAGTGCTGCTTGCTTCATTTGCTGTCTCTTGCCTGTGTTTGGTCCACATTTGGGCCATTTTTTGGTTAATTGTCCATTTTAAAATATTTTTAATATTATTTTTAATATTATTTTTTAATATTATTTTTTAATATTATTTTTTACTATTATTTTTAAAAAATATTCTAAAAAAGAAAAGACTCTTCTGTTGGTGTGTGCTCTCATTTGCTGTATTGTGCCTGTGTTTGGTCCACATTTGGGCCATTTTTTGGTTAATTTTCCATTTTAAAATATTTTTTAATATTATTTTAATATTATTTTTAATATTATTTTAATATTATTTTAAAAAATATTCTAAAAAAGAAAAGACTCTTCTGTTGGTGTGTGCTCTCATTTGCTGTCTCCCGCCTGTGTTTGGTCCACATTTGGGCCATTTTTTGGTTAATTTTCCATTTTAAAATATTTTTTAATATTATTTTAATATTATTTTAATATTATTTTAATATTATTCTTAAAAAATATTCTAAAAAAGAAAAGACTCTTCTGTTGGTGTGTGCTTTCATTTGCTGTATCCTGCCTGTGTTTGGTCCACATTTGGGCCATTTTTTGGTTAATTTTCCATTTTAAAATATTTTTTAATATTATTTTAATATTATTCTTAAGAAATACAAAAAATATTCTAAAAATTCGTTAATATTTACAAAATTTCTTAAATACCAAAACTTTTTTTTGGAAAGTTTTGTAATTATTTTAAATATCGAAACAAAAAAACACCCCAATTACAAATCGATTTTAGAAACAAATTTTTTCTTGATCAAACAGGCCTACTATCCATGGTGATTCTGCCTCAATGCTTTGTGGGTTGGTTGGAAATGCTCCTGCATGGCCCATCTGGTGCCGGGAAGACACATGGAGCTGCAGCCAGGATTGTGCTGAGCGCTTTCCTTTCTGCACACTGTCCATTTATTTATTTATTTAGAAGTTTTCTATACCGGCCTTCTCACCTCAACGAGGGACTCAGGTCAGTTTACAGTATATAAGAAAGTACAATAATATATAAGTATAACAAAGTGCAAAGTCATTACCTATTAAAATAGTACACTAAAGTACAATAAAACATCATCAACACAATTACCTAAGCCAAGTCGTCAATCCAGTCATAGTCATAGTCATAATCATAGTCACTGTTCATCATCCTCCTTCCTTGTGGATGGAGGTTATAGATTCAGTCCTCGAATGCCACATTCCAGAACCAGGTCTTTAGTAGTTTCCTGAACATCAGGAGGGAGGGGGCAGATCTGATCTCTAGTGGGAGGGAGTTCCAAAGCCGGGGAGCCACCACCGAGAAGGCCCTGTCCCTTGTCCCCACCAACCGTGATTGCAGGGGTGGTGGGACCGGGAGCAGCCCCCTCCCCCGGAAGATCTTAATAGCCTTGATGGTTCATAGGGGAGAATCCGTTCGGACAGGTAAACTGGGCCGGAGTCGTTTAGGGCTTTATAGGTCAAAACAAGCACTTTGAATTGTGCACGGAAGCTAATTGGCAGCCAGTGGAGCTGGCGTAACAGAGGGGTTGTATGGTCTCTGTACCCCGCTCCTGTTAGCAATCTGGCTGCCGCACGTTGGACTGATTGAAGCTTCCGGGCAGTCTTCAGAGGCAACCCCACGTAGAGAGCGTTGCAGTAGTCTAGATGGGATGCAACCACGGAAGCTAATCGACAGCCAGTGGAGCTGGCGTAACAGAGGGGTCGTATGGTCTCTGTATCCCGCTTCTGTTAGCAATCTGGCTTCCGCACGTTGGACTGATTGAAGCTTCCGGGCAGTCTTCAGAGGCAACCCCACGTAGAGAGCGTTGCAGTAGTCTAAACAGGATGTAACCAGAGCATGGACCACCGTGGCCAAGTCAGACTTCCCAAGGTACGGGCGCAGCTGGCGCACAAGTTTTAATTGTGCAAAAGCTCCCCTGACCATCACCGAGACCTGTGGTTCCAGGCTCAGCGATGAGTCCAGGATCACTCCCAAGCTGCGAACCTGCGCCTTCAGGGGGAGTGCAACCCCATCCAGCACAGGCTGAAACCCTATGTCCAGGCTTAAAGAGACCCAGGGAAAGCAATGGGAGGAGAATTAAATTGCCGTCTTCAGTCCTTTCAAGCCCAGCCTACTTTTTCAGGGTGGTCATAACACCAAACTATAGTGAGGACACCTTAAATCAGCATTTCTCAACCTGTGGTTAGGGACCCTTGAAGAAGGGGTCTCAAGGGTGTGTCAGAGGGGTCACCAAAGTCCATCAAAAAACACAGTATTTTCTGTTGCTCATGGGAGTTCTTGTGGGAAGTTTGGACCAATTCTATCATTGGTGGGGTTCAGAACATTCTTTGATTGTGAGTGAACTATAAATCCCAGCAACTACAATTCCCAAATGTGAAGGTCTATTTTCCCCAAACTCCACCACTGTTCACTTTGAGTATTCATGCCAAGTTGGGTCCAGATCCATCATTCTTTGAGTCCATAGTGCTCTCTGGATGTAAGTGAACTACAACTCCAAAACTCAAGGTCAATACCCACCAAACCAGATCAATCATTGTGTGAGTCAACAGTGCTCTTTGGATGTAGGTCAGTGTTTCTCAACTTGGGGGTCAGGACCCTTGGGGGGTTGCGAGAGGGTGTCAGAGGGGTTGCCAAAGACTATCAGAAAACAGAGTATTTTCTCGAAGGCTTTCATGGCCGGAATCACTCAGTTCTTGTGGGTTTTTTCGGGCTATATGGCCATGTTCTAGAGGCATTTCTCCGGATGTTTCGCCTGCATCTATGGCAAGCATCCTCAGAGGTGAGGTCTGCTGGAACTGGGAAAAAAGGGATAACCTCTAGAACATGGCCATATAGCCCGAAAAAACCCACAAGAACTGAGAGTATTTTCTGTTGGTCATGAGAGTTCTGTGTAGGAAGTTTGGTCCAATTCTGTCATATAAATCCCAGCAACTACAACTTCCAAGTGTTAAGGTCTATTTTCCCCAAACTCGACCAGTATTCACATCTGGGCATATTGAATATTTGTGCCTAGTTTGGTCCAGATCCATCATTGTGTGAGTCAATGGTGCGCTCTGGATGTAGGTCAGAGTTTCTCAACCTGGGAGTCAGGACCCCTGGGGGGTCTCAAGGGTGTGTAGGGGTCTCCAAAGACTATCAAAAAACACAGCATTTTCTGTTGGTCATGGGGGTTCTGTGTGGGAAGTCTGGCCCAATTCTATAGTTGGTGGGGTTCAGAATGCTCTTTGATTGTAGGTGAACTGTAAATCTCAGCAACTACAACTCCCATATGTCAAGGTCTATTTTCCCTAAACTCCACCAGTGTTCACTTTTGGGCATACTGAGTATTTGTGCCAAATTTGGTCCAGACCCATCATTGTTTGAGTCCACAGTTCTCTCTGTATGTTGATGAACTACAACTCCAAAACTCAAGGTCAATGCCCACCAAACCCTTCCAGTAATTTCTGTTGGTCGTGTTGGTTCTATGTGCCAAGTTTGGTTCAATTCCATCATTGGTGGAATTCAGAATGCTATTTGATTGTAGGTGAACTATAAATCCCAGCAACTACAGTCCCCAAATGCCAAAATCAATCACCCCACAACTCCACCAGTATTCTAATGTGGGCGTATTGGGTATTTGTGCCAAATTTGGTCCAGTGAATGAAAATACATCCTGCATATTAGATATTTATGATTTATAACAGTAGCAAAATTACAGTTATGAAGTAGCAACAAAAATAATTTTATGATTAGGGGCCACCATAGTATGAGGAACTGTATTAAGGGGTCGCGGCATTAGGAAGGTTGAGAACTACTGAGTAGGTGAACTACAACTCCAAAACTCAAGGTCAATGCCTACCAAACCCTTCCAATATTTTCTGTTGGTCATGGGAGTTCCGTGTGTCAAGTTTAGTTCAATTCCATCGTTGGTGAAGTTCAGAATGCTCTTTGATTCTAAGTTAACCATAAATCCCAGAAACTACAACTCCCAAATGACCAAATCAATGCTCCCCCTAAACCAGGGGTCCACAAACTTTTTAAACAGAGGGCCAGGTCACAGTCCCTCAAAATTTTGGAGGGCCGGATTATAATTTGAAAAAAAAAAAAAGAATCAATTCCTATGCAGACTGCACATATCTTATCTGAAGTGCAAAAAATACTTTAAAACAATACAATAATTAAAAAGAAGGACAATTTTAATACATATAAGCTTATTAGTATTTCAATAGGAGCCCCCAGTGGCGCAGTGGGTTAAACCCCTGTGCTGGCAGGACTGAAGACTGACAGGTTGCAGGTTCGAATCCGGGGAGAGGCAGATGAGCTCCCTCTATCAGCTCCAGCTCCTCATGCGGGGACATGAGAGAAGCCTCCCACAAGGATGATAAAAAAAAAACATCAAATCATCCGGGCGTCCCCTGGGCAACATCCTTGCAGATGGCCAATTCTCTCACACCAGAAGCGACTTGCAGTTTCTCAAGTCGCTCCTGACACAACAAAAAAAAGTATTTCAATGAAAAGTGTGGGTCTGCTTTTGGCTGATGAGATAGGATTGTTGTTGTGTGCTTTCAAGTCGTTTCAGACTTAGGTTGACTCTGAGCAAAGGCCTTGGAGGGCTGTATCAGGCCCCCAGGCCTTAGTTTGAGGACCCCTGCCCTAAACCCACCTGTATTCAAATTTAGGTGTATGAGGTATTTGTGCCAAATTTGGTCCGGTGAATGGAAATGCATCCTGCACATCAGATATTTACATGATGATTCAGAACAATAGCAAAATTAGAATTATGAAGTAGCAACAAAAATAATGTTATGGTTGGGGGTCAGCACAACATGAGGAACCGTATTAAGGGGTAGCGGCATTAGGAAGGTTGAGAACTACTGCCTTAAATCTTTTCCTATTCTGGGTTGTTATATGCTAATCAAGGTGGTCAGTTGAAACATTCCCACCTAGCTCCAACAGACAAGAGTCTTTTGTCCCACCCTGGTCATTCCACAGATATATAAACCCCTTTTCCTAGTTCCAACAGACCTCACTACCTCTGAGGATGCTTGCCATAGATGCAGGCGAAACGTCAGGAGAAAATGCCTCTAGGCCATGGCCATATAGCCCGAAAAAACCTACAACAACCCAGTGATTCCGGCCATGAAAGCCTTTGACAATACATTTTCCTATCCTCCTCTGAAGGCCAGAAACGCGGCCACTTGCCCACCCAGCTCTTCAAAAGGCCCAAATTACCCTTTGATCTTTCATCCACTGCATGCCATGGGGAGGGGGACCTTGAACAGAGACCCTTTCAAACCCACTGCTGACTTGCTCTCCTCCTCCACTCCCCTTCCTCACATTGCAGTGCCTTCCATAAATCATATTAAGCAGCAGAATGCTTCAAAGCACACACACACAGAGGCGCACCGCCAGATTGGGAGGGCCCTGACGGGCAGGTGTGAGTTCGCATTGCCGAGAAAATAAGAATAATCATACAACAATGATGGTGATGATCAAAGACCCCTGTTTGGTTGAAGGATAAAGCTATCCTCACCTGTCTCCGACCCTACAGCAAGAGAAAGAGGGGTCTCCACCCTGGTGAGCTTATGGTGAGCTATAATAGGTTTGGTTAACGGACCCCCACCTGAGAAAGATGGCCAAGCTGTTTCCCACTTTTGTGCTCAATGTTGGACCCCACAATAGATAAGACATGCAAAATGGGGAGGGGGTGAAGGGAAGAAAGGCAAAGGCTTGCAATGCTCGGCGCATACGAACACACCCCTTCCGCCGGGGAAACCAAGGTGGAGCCATAGGCCTTTTTTCTGTGGGAGGGAATGGAAAGCAAAGCAAGGGAAAGCACCACAGATGGTCTATTTGGGGGTCTATTTGGGGACCTTCTAACCCAGGCTTGGGCCAACTTTGTCCTATGCTCTAGGTGTTTTGGACTTCAACTCCCACCATTCCTAACAGCCTCAGGCCCTTTCCTTTTCCCCCTCAGCCACTTAAGGGTCCAAGTAAAGGGGCCTGAGGCTGTTAGGAATGGTGGGAGTTGAAGTCCAAAACACCTGGAGGGCTGAAGTTTGTCCATGCCTGGCCTACACACAAGGAGCTGGCATCTCACACCTTCAAAACAAAAAGACCCACCTCGGTCTCCCTTCTTTCATCACCTGCCGCACAGCCTAGCTGACATTGCCCACCTAACGTGGCCTCAGTGGGGCAGAGAAAGCCGCAGCAGTCATAAAAGCACGAGGATCCTTGCCTCTGAATCCCACACACGTAGATAGAAGGGAGGACCCCGCCTCGGCCTGCTCCTTTTTGTGCAAAACCTTCCACCAATGGAAAGGGACATAGGTGGCTTTGCACCTCAAGCACTGGTCTCTTCCTCCTGGTTCCCAATCTCCCCCACTCCAGGCAAGAGCCAAGCCACCTTGACCCACATCTTCTCCTTCTTTGCCCCTCTTTGCCCAGATAGGACCCCCCCCCCCCAGCTTCGTTTCCACCTTGGATCACCCTCCATCTGGGCCTCCCTCTCAGGTAAGGCATACAGGATGGCTTTTGTCTGAGGAAGGGCACAAGCAGAGGAAGCAAGCGCACAACCGAGGAATGGAAAAAGTTGAAGGAGTGAGGGGTCAGAAACCTGCTTCTTGTCCTGGGCGTAGCAAAGAATCACTCTGTTTGGTGGTCTGCTTGGGGCTGTATTTGGTGGTCTATTTGATGGTCTATTTGGGGTTCTATTTGGTGGTCTATTTGGGGCTCTATTTTGTGGTCTATTTAGGGTCTGAGGCTCTTTTGGGGTCTATGTGGGGCTCTATTTGGTGGTCTATTTGGGGTCTGAGGTTTTTTTTGGGGTCTATTTGGGGCTCTATTTGGTGGTCTGTTTGTGACTCTATTTGTGGGTCTATTTGGGGTCTGGGGCTCTTTTTGGGGTCTATTCAGGGCTCTATTTGGTGGTGTATTTGTGACTCTATTTGTGGGTCTATTTGTGGGTCTATTTGGGGTCTGAGGATCTTTTTGAGGTCGATTTGGGACTCTATTTGGTGGTCTATTTGGGGTCTGGGGTTCTTTTTAAGGTCTATTTGGGACTATTTGGGGTCTATTTGGGTTCTGAGGTTCTTTTTGGGGTCTATTTGGGGCTCCATTTGGAGTCTGAGGCTCTTTTTGGGGTCTAGTTGGGGTTCTATTTGGTGATCTATTTAGGGTCTGAGGCTCTTTTTGGGGTCTATTTGGGGATCTATTTGGGGTTCTATTTGGGGTCTGAGGCTCTTTTTAGGGTCTATTTGGGACTATTTGGGGGTCTATTTGGGGTCTGAGGCTCTTTTGGGGGTCTATTTGGGACTCTAGTTGGGTGTCTATTTGGGGTCTGAGGCTCTTTTGGGGGTCGATTTGGGACTATTTGGGACTATTTGTGGTCTGAGGCTCTTTTGGGGTCTATTTGGGACTCTAGTTGGGTGTCTATTTGGGGTCTGAGGCTCTTTTTGGGGTCTATTTGGGGGTCTCTTTGGGATCTGAGGCTCTTTTGGGGTCTATTTGGGACTCTATTTGGGGGTCTATTTGGGTTCTGAGGCTCTTTTGGGCGTCTATTTGGGACTATTTGGGGGTCTATTTGGGGTCTGAGGCTCTTTTGGGGGTCAATTTGGGACTATTTGGGGTCTGAGGCTCTTTTGGGGTCTATTTGGGACTCTAGTTGGGTGTCTATTTGGGGTCTGAGGCTCTTTTTGGGGTCTATTTGGAGCTCTATTTGGTGGTCTATTTGGGGTCTGAGGCTCTTTTTGGGGTCTATTTGGTCCTTGGGTTCTATTTGGGACTCTATTTGGTGGTCTATTTGGGTCTCTATTCAGGGCTCTATTTGGTGGCCTATTTGGTGCTTTATTTAGTGGTCTATTTGGGGCTCTATTTAAGACTCTGGTGGTCTATTTGGGCTTTTGTCTGAGGAAGGGCACAAGTGGAGGAGGAAGCAAGTGCAGGACGAGGAATGGAAAAGGCGGAAGGAGTCAAGGGGGTGGTCAGCAATCTGCTTCTTGTGTGGGGCATGGCAAAGAAGGATTGAAGGCTGGAAGGATGGGGGTCAGACAAAAGAGTGGAAACCTGGAGAGGGAGTGAGGTCAAAGGCGAGGACTGAAGAAGGGGTTGGCAACTTAGAGGGAGGGGGTGGGGCTCAAAGGTGAGGCAGGGATCAAGGGTGAAGATGGGGGTCAGCAGCCTAGCTGTTGTCTGGAGGGGGTGAGGGTCCAGGGTTGAAGATAGAGAGCATGTGGGCGAGCAATCTGGGCTTTGTGTGTGGTGTGTGGGGCAGAGATTCTGTTAAGATACATGGGAATGTGAATGGTCTGGAGGAAGTGCCTGATAATGCAGATAATAGAATCATAGAATCAAAGAGTTGGAAGAGACCTCATGGGCCATCCAGTCCAACCCCCTGCCAAGAAGCAGGAATATTGCATTCAAATCACCCCTGACAGATGACCATCCAGCCTCTGTTTAAAAGCTTCCAGAGAAGGAGCCTCTGCAAGTCGCTTCTGGTGTGAGAGAATTGACCATCTGCAAGGATGTTGGCCAGGACATGCCCGGATGTTTAGATGTTTTACCATCCTTGTGGGAGGCTTCTATCATGTCCCTGCATGGGGAGCTGGAGCTGACAGAGGGAGCTCATCCACATTCTCCCCAGATTCGAACCTCTGACCTGTTGGTCTTTGGTCCTGCAGCACAAGGGTTTAACCCATTGCACCACTGGGGGTCACAGCTGAGGCCTGGGGAATGGGGAGAGATGGTTGAAGGTTGGGAAGGTGTGGGCCAGCAACCTGGCTTTGTTTGGAAACAGAGCAAGAGCTGAGAGAGCTCAAAGGTTGGGGTCAATATCCTGGGCAGATGGAGGGGGAGGGCAGCCCCTTTCCTTGCCTGTGGTGGGAGGAAGGGCTCAAGGGGATCAAAGGTTAGTCTGGAAGGGATGGAGACCACATTCTGAGGCTGCGATAGAGTGAGGGCTCAATCCTGGGCCTTACCTGGGTGAGAAAGGATAGAAAGAGGGGGTGGGGCTCAAAGGTAAGGCTGAGAAGGTGGAAAGGTGAGCCTCCTGAGCAGATGGGGAGGGGATGAAGGGGAAGAGCAGGCCTTTCCTTATCTATGGAGGGAGGAGAACATGAGGATGAAGCTGGAAAGTCATGAAAGAGCAGGGCTGGTATGCTGGGCCTTGAGAAGAAGGGCTTCAGGGCTGAAGAGGGAGAGCTCTGCATTTTGGGCCTTACCTGGGGGAGGAAGGATAGAGAGAGGGGGTGTGGCTCAAAGGTGAGGCTAAGAAGGTGGAAAGATGGAAAGGTGAGCCTCCTGGACATGTGGGGAGATGATGAAGCAGGAGACCATCTCTTTGGTTATCTGTGGAGGGAGGCAGCTAGCATGAGGATGAAGCTGGAAAGCTGGGAAGAAGAGAGGCTGGCATGCTGGGCCTCAAGAGGAAGAGCTTCTGAGCTTCTGAGAAGGAGAGCTCCGCATCCTGGGCCTTACCTGGGGGAGGAGGTGAGGATGGAGAGGGAGGGTGGGGCTCAAAGGTAGGAAGGGGGGGGGTCTTGCGAGAAAGAGGGTGGGGGTGTTCCAGTTCAATCTGCACTTCCTGGACAACCGCTACTGCCATTGATGGGGGTCTATTTGGTCATCTATTTGGGGCTCCATTTGATGGTCTATTCGGGGGTCTATTTGGTAGAATTTTTGGGGTTCTATTTGGGGCTCTATTTGGTAGTCTGTTTGAGGGTCTATTTGGCAGACTATTTGCAGGTCTGGTTGGTGGTCTATTTGAGGGTCTATTTGGGGGTCTATTTGGTGGAATTTTTGGGGTTCTATTTGGTGGTCTATTTGGGGGTATACTTAGGAGTCTATTTGGGGTCCTATTTGGTGGTCTGTTTGGTGGTCTATTTGAGGGTCTATTTGGGGATATATTTGGTGGTGTATTTGGTGGTCTATTTGGGGTCCTATTTGGGGGTCTGTTTGGGGCTCTATTTGGTGGTCTATACGGTGGTCTATTTAGGAGTCCATTTGGTGGTCTATTTGGGACTGTGAAAGTCTATTTGGTAGTCTATTTAGTGGTTTATTTGGGACTCTATTTGGCACCCTATTGGGGGGTCTATCTGGGGGTCTATTTGGGGCTGTATTTGGTGGTCTATTTGGGGTCCTATTTGCTGCTTTATTTGGTGGTCTATTTGAGGATCTATTAGGGGGGTCTATTTGTGGCTCTATACGGTGGACTATTTAGGAGTCCATTTGGTGGTCTATTTGGGACTGTGAAAGTCTATTTGGTGGTCTATTTAGTGGTTTATTTGGGACTCTATTTGGCGCTCCATTGGGGGGTCTATCTGGTGGTCTATTTGGGACTATGGAAGTCTATTTGGTGGTCTATTTAGTGGTTTATTTGGGACTCTATTTGGCGCTCTATTGGGGGGTCTACTTAGGGCTCTATTTGGTGGTCTATTTGGTGCTTTATTTGGTGGTCTATTTGAGGATCTATTAGGGGGGTCTATTTGGGGCTCTATACGGTGGTCTATTTAGGAGTCCCTTTGGTGGTCTATTTGGGACTATGGAAGTCTATTTGGTGGTCTATTTAGTGGTTTATTTGGGACTCTATTTGGCGCTCTATTTGGTGATCCACTTGGGGCTCTATTTGGTGGTCTACTTGGGGTTCTATTTGGTGCTTTATTTGGTGGTCTATTAGGGAGGGTCTATTTGGGGCTCTATACGGTGGCCTATTTAGGAGTCCATTTGGTGGTTTGTTTGGGACCGTGGAAGTCTATTTGGTGGTCTATTTAGTGGTTTATTTGGGACTCTGCTTGGTGCTCTATTTGGGGGTCTATTTGGTGTCCTATTTGGAGTTGAAGTCCAAATCACCTAGAGCAAAGGCCAAAGTTGACCCAGGACTGTCCCTCATCGATTCTTTGCATAGGCCACCCCCGTCCCCCCTTTGCCCTCCTTGTTTGGGACTGTGGAAGTCTATTTGGTGGTATGTTTAGGGGTGTATTTGGGACTCTGTTTGGCGCTCTATTTGGTGGTCTATTTGGGGTTCTACTTGAAGTTGAAGCCCAAATCACCTAGAGCAAAGGCCAAAGTTGACCCAGGCCTGTCCCTCAGCGATTCCTTGCATAGCCCACCCCCGTCTCCCCTTTGCCCTCCTTGTTTGGGACTGTGGAAGTCTATTTGGTGGTCTATTTAGTGGTGTATTTGGGACTCTGTTTGGCTCTCTATTTGGGGTTCTACTTGAAGTTGAAGCCCAAATCCCCTAGAGCAAAGGCCAAAGTTGACCCAGGCCTGTCCTTCAGCGATTCCTTGCATACCCCTCCCCCTTTGGCCTCCTTACCTCCAGACCTGTCCCAGTTGGAGGAGGTGGATGAGGGTCTGGAGGAGCCAGAGGCAGCACCTGCAGCACCCGCGGGGCCCGGCAGGGGGCGTGAGCGGGGCGGGCGAGGCGCCTTGGCTGCATCCTCCTCCTCCTCCTCCTCCGGCGCTGTCCTTGGTGCTGAAGGCGGCTTTCCCTCCTGATCCTCCTGCTCCTCTCTTGGGCGCGCCTGCTCCTTCCTTGGCGGAGAAGGAGGTCCCGGGGGTGGCGGCGGCGGCGGTGGAGGTGGAGGCGGTGAAGTCGTAGACGAACCATCGGAAGCTGAGGGCCTGGACGACGACGGAGGGGAGGAGGACGAAGAGGAGGGTGAGGCCGAACCACCAGAGCTGCCCGCGGAGGTAGTAGTGGGCGCTGAGCCACAGGTCGCTGGCCCCGTCCGAGAAGAAGACCAGCAGCGCCCCCAGCGCCCAAGCACACTCCCCGGCCCCGAAGCGGGACCCGCGCCCCGACAGAGACGCCACCGGGGGAGCAGGAGGAGCCGGAGCCGCCCCAGGCAAGGCAGGCAGCGCCGCGGACGAAGACGAAGAAGCGTGGTGGCCCCGGAGCAGGAGCAGCGCCGGAGGGGAAGCCGTGCCCCCGCCTCCCCCTGCCAAGGAAGGAGGGAGCGGAGGAAAGGGCCCCGAGGAAGGCGGGCGGCCCGAGCGGGAGAGGCCCGAGCAGGACCCCTCCCTGCGTGGCCCCGCCGCCGCCGAAGAGACCGAGGAGGAGGACGGAGAAGGGGTCGCCGCCGCCCCCACCGACACCGCCACAGCCGCGCCTCCGTCCGACTTCGCGGCCATGTTGGAGGGAGGGAGGAGGAGGAGGAGGAGGAGGAAGGGAGGAGGGGGGAGAGGAGGGCGAGCAGGAGGAGGAGAGCCAGGGTGGGGAGGGGGAGAGGGAGGAGGGAGGGGTCCCCGGGAGGAGGAGGGAAGGCGGAACCAAGCAAAGGGAAGAGAAAGGGAGGGAGAGGAGGAGGAGGAGAGGAAGACGGAAGAAGGGAAGCAGGGATGGAGCAAGGAGGAGAGAAAGGGAGGGAGGGATGGAGAGAACGACAGAAGAAGGGAAGCAAGAGGAAGGGAAAGGGAGGGAAGAGGGAGGGGAAGGAGGAGGAGAGAAAGACGGAAGGAGGGAAGGAGGAATGGAGCAAGGAGGAGAGAAAGGGGCAGGTGGGAGGGATGGCGAAGAGGAGGAGGAGGGGAGAAAGAGGGAAGGATTAACGAAGCAAGGAGGAGAGAAAGGCAGAAGAAGGGAACGTGGAATGAAGCAAGGAGGAGAGAAAAGGGCAAGAGGGAGGGATGGAGAAGAGGAGGAGGAGGAGGAGGGGAGAAAGAGGGAAGGATTGACGAAGCAAGGAGGAGAGAGAGAAGGGATGGAAAGGAGGAGGAAAGGCAGAAGAAGGGAACGTGGAATGAAGCAAGGAGGAGAGAAAAGGGCAGGAGGGAGGGATGGAGAAGAGGAGGAGCTAGGGAGAAAGAAGGAAGGAGGGAAGGATTAACGAAGCAAAGAAGAGAGAAAGGAAGGGATGGAGAGGAGGAGAAGAGAAAGGCAGAAGAAGGGAACGTGGAATAGAGCAAGGAGGAGAGAAAGGGGCGGGAGGGAGGGATGGAGAAGAGGAGGAGGAGGAGAGAAAGAGGAAGGAAGGCTTAAGGAAGCAAGGAAGAGAGAGAGGAAGGGATGGGGGTAGGAAGAGAGAAAGGCAGAAGAAGGGAACGTGGAATGAAGCAAGGAGGAGAGAAAAGGGCAGGAGGGAGGGATGGAGAAGAGGAGGAGCTAGGGAGAAAGAAGGAAGGAGGGAAGGATTAACGAAGCAAAGAAGAGAGAAAGGAAGGGATGGAGAGGAGGAGAAGAGAAAGGCAGAAGAAGGGAACGTGGAATAGAGCAAGGAGGAGAGAAAGGGGCGGGAGGGAGGGATGGAGAAGAGGAGGAGGAGGAGGAGGGGAGAAAGAAGGAAGGAAGGCTTAAGGAAGCAAGGAAGAGAGAGAGGAAGGGATGGGGGTAGGAAGAGAGAAAGGCAGAAGAAGGGAACGTTGAATGAAGCAAGGAGGAGAGAAAGGGGCAGGAGGGAGGGATGGAGAAGAGGAGGAGGAAGGGAGAAAGACGGAAGGAGGGAAGGCTTAAGGAAGCAAGGAGGAGAGAGAGGAAGGGATGAAGAGGAGGAGGAGAGAAAGGCAGAAGAAAGGAGGAGATAAAAGGGAAGGAGGGATGGAGAAGAGGAGGGAGAAAGACGGAAGAAGGGAAGGCTTAACCAAGCAAGGAGGAGACAGAGGGAGGGGTGGAGAGGAGGAGAGAAAGGCGGAAGAAGGGAAGGAGGAATGAAGCAAGGAGAACCGAAAGGGAAGGATGGATGGAGAGAAGGAGGAGACAGAAACAGAAGAAGGGAAGGCTTAACGAAGCAAGGAGGAGAGAAAGGAAGGGAAGAGGGATGGATGGAGAGGAAGGCGGAAGAAGGGAAGGAGGAATGAAGCAAGGAGGAGGGAAAGGAAGGGATAGAGAGGAGGAGGAGACGGGAGGGAAGGAAGCAGAAGGAGCGATGGAGGAGAGGATGAAAGCCGAATGAAGGAAGGGAAGGAGAGGGAAAGGAGAGAAAGAAACAGAAGGAGAGGATGAAGGAGGAGGGAAGAAGAGAACGAGGAATTAAGCAAGGAGGAGAGAAAGGGAGGGTGGGAGGAATGAAAGGAGGAAGAGAGAAAGACGGGAGAAGGGGGAAAGAAGGAGAGGATGAAGGAGTGAAGGAAGGAGGTGTGAAAGGGGAGATGGGAGGGAAGGAGGCAGAAGAAGCGAAGGAGGGAAGAGAGGATGAAGGAAAGGAGGAGGGAGAGAAAGGAAGAGGGGAGATGGGAGGGGATCACAATAATTATTGTTATTGAGAATGGAGGGGGAGGGAAGAAGGGAAAGCGGAAGGAAGGAAGGGAAGGGAAAGGTGCGATGGAGGAGAGGAAGAAGGGAGATGGGAGGAAAGAGGGAGGGGCGCAGGGAGGAGGAATGAAAAGGAGGAGGGAGGAGGAGGAGAGAAAGGGGAGATGGGAGGGAAAGAGGAAGAAGAAGCGAAGGAGAGAAGGAAGAGAGGTGATGGAAGAGAGGAGAGAATGAGGATGGGAAGGGAAAGGGAGGAGGAGTTGCGACGGAGGAGAGAAAGAGGAGAGATGGGAGGGAATAATAATATTTTTTTATTATTTCTTGCCCGATGGAGAGAAGGAAGAGGGGAGAAAGGAGGAGAGGATGGAAGAGTGAAGGAAGGGGAAGGAGGTGTGGTAGGGAAGATGGGAGGGAAGGAGGAGAGAGAGGATGAAGGGGAAAGGAGAAGGAGGAGAGAAAGAGAGGAGGGAATAACAATATTTTCTATTTCTTGCCTCCTCTCAAAGGAGGAGAGGATGAAGGAGGGAAGGAAGGAGGAGAGAAAGAGGGGAGAAGGGAGGGAAGGAAGAAGCAATGGAGAGAAGGAGGAGAAGCAATGGAAGAGAGGGAGGAAGGAGAAGGAGTGGAAGAAGAAGGGAAAGCCGAAGGAAGGAAGGAAGAGAAAGGAAGGAGGAGAGAAAGAGGGGAGTTAGGAAGAAGCAATGGAGAAAAGAGGAGAAAGGAAAGAGAGGGAGGAAGGAGAAGGAGTGAAAGAGGAAGGGAAAAGGAAGGAAGGAAGAGAAAGGAAGGAGGAGAGAAAGAGGGGAGTTAGGAAGAAGCAATGGAGAAAAGGAGGAGAAGCAATGGAAGAGAGGAGGAAGGAGAAGGAGTGAAAGAGGAAGGGAAAGGAAGGAAGGAAGGGAAAGGAAGGAGGAGAGAAAGAGGGGATTTAGGAAGAAGCAATGGAGAAAAGGAGGAGAAGCAAGAGAGGGAGGAAGGAGAAGGAGTGAAAGAGGAAGGGAAAGCCGAAGGAAGGAAGGGAAAGGAAGGAGGAGAGAAAGAAGGGAAATGGGTGGAAGGAGGCAGAAGGAGCGATGGAGGAGAGGAAGACTGGAAGAAGGGAAGGGGAGAAAGGAAAGGCTTATGAAGAAGGGAAGGAAGGATGTTTGGGAGACAGAGGGAGGGAGCCACACAGGCCTGGCCCTCCCTCCGGCCCGACTTTACTTCTTCCTCTTCTTCCCTTCTTCCTCCTTCACTCTCTTCCCTGGATCAAGACAGGAGGGCGGGGAGGGTCTTCCAAAGCCCCCTCCGCCCCCCATTCACTCCCCATTCGGGCTCCTCCTGGGGATCCTACAGGCGCGCCCTTTCCCTTTCTCTCTTTCTTTCTTTCTTTCCTTCCCTCCTTCCTTTCCCTCTTTGACTCCATCCACTGGGAGCCCGAGGCCACGCCCCCGCCACGCCCCCTTCTCCCTTTCTCCCTCCCTCCCTTTTTGGTTCCCTCTCCCAATTATGGATAAGGAGAGACCCCTCCCAGCAACCTGCTTCAATGTCTTGATTTCCCATGTCAAAATCACCAGAGTACACATGATTCTGCTTCCAAAATGGAGCCAAGTCACAATTAGGGAGGTTCCATCACATCCAATCAAGTGGTTGTCTTCCTAATGAGTGTCCACTTGATGAGTGTCCATCTGATGGTGTGAGTGGAGAGGTCCAACTTGCCATTGTTTCTTGCCCTCAGGCTCCTGAGTTAACTGGTCAAGGTCCTGCAGAGGTTTCAATGCCTGGGATACAGCTTAATGGTGTAACATTAGAAAATCTTAGACAACGAGATTTGTCCTCTTGGCACATTTCTCTCTTTCGCCCTCCATTCGTGCCTCTTCAAATTCTGCAGCACTGCTGGTCACAGCTGACCTCCAACTGGAGCGCTCAAGGGCCAGGGCTTCCCAGTTCTCGGTGTCTATGCCAGAGTTTTAAACAAGTTAAAAATGAGCCAACAATGTGATGTGGTGGCAAAAGAGCCAATGGGATTTTGGCCTGCATCAAGAGGAGCCTAGTGTCTAGATCTAGGGAAGTCATGCTCCCCGCAGAGGCGGCCCTAGGTAATTTTCAACGGTAAGCAAACAGTATTTTGGCCCCCCCCCCCCACCAATCATTGATATATATTTTCTGTTCGTTGTGGGAGTTCTGTGTGCCATATTTGGTTCAATTCCATCATTGGTGGAGTTCAGAATGCTCTTTGATTGTAGGTGAACTATACATCCCAGTAACTACACTTGCCGCACTTGCTCCCTTGCCTGGCCCGCTTTGGGTCCGGAGGCGTGCCTGAAGACCCCGGCGTGTGCACCAAAAGTCACCTCTTCTCCTGACTTTCTCCTCAGCCATTGGGACCAGAGAGAGAGAGAGAGAGAGGTGGAGATGCCCACCTTTCCTGAAGGTAGGCGCAAAAACAAAGGAGGGAGCGGAGGTGGGAGATACCTCCAGCCGGAGGGGCTCTCTCTCTCTCTCTCTCTCTTGGTCCCAATGGCTGAAGAGAAAGTCAGGAGAAGAGGCGACTTTTGGTGTGCACGCTGGGGTCTTCAGACACGCCTCCGGACCCAAAGCGGGCCAGGCGTGGCGGCTCCGCCCCTTGGCCCACCCGCGGATTGGGGAGAGGAGAGGAGTCGGGTGGAGCCGGTCATGGGGAAGGGATCGAACGCGGAGAACGATTGAGCGCCGGCTCTGCTCGCACACCCGGTGGCCAGGTGGAGCAGGAACGAGAGGGGCTAGGCGAGGCTCAAGGGCCCGGCCCCTTTGGGAAGAGGATCGCCCGGCAGCGAGGCAAGAAAGCCGAGGCTCCCCCCGGACTGCTAGGGCTGTTGTGAGCTGAGGGGGCGCTCCTCAAGTGGCGGTCGAGGGCATTTACAGAGGCGCCTCTGCGCCCTTGGCAAAAAAAGTGTTCTGCAACCGCTTACTTCGCGTAATGGATGAGCCGCCCCTGTCCCCATGCTCTATTCCGCTTTGGTTAAACCACACCTTGAATATTGTGTCCAATTCTGGGCACCACAATTCAAGAGAGATATTGACAAGCTGGAATGTGTCCAGAGGAGGGCGACTCAAATGATCAAGGATCTGGAGAACAAGCCCTATGAGGAACGGCTTAAGGAGCTGGGCATGTTTAGCCTGAAGAAGAGAAGGCTGAGAGGAGATATGATAGCCATGTGTAAATATGAGAGAGGAAGCCACAGGGAGGAGGGAGCAAGCTTTTTTTCTGCTGCCCTGGAGACTAGGACGTGAAACAATGGCTTCTACAAGAGAGGAGATTCCATCTGAACATGAGGAAGAACTTCCTGACTGAGAGAACTGTTCAGCAGTGGAACTCTCTGCCCCGGAGTGTGGTGGAGGCTCCTTCTTTGGAAGCTTTTAAACAGAGGCTGGATGGCCATCTGTCAGGGGTGATTTGAATGCAATATTCCTGCTTCTTGGCAGAATGGGGTTGGACTGGATGGCCCATGAGGTCTCTTCCAACTCTTTGATTCTATGATTTCCGTGCCCTTGGCAGCCACTTCTCCACCATTGACACTGAAATACAACACCGCCTGAGCTCTGCGAGTGCAGCGTTCTTATTTTATTTATTTTATTATTTATTTATTTACACAATTTCTACCCCCCCCCCTTCTCACCCCCGAGGGGGACTCAGGGCGGCTAACACAGGCAACTACTCAATGCCAACAGTATCAAAACAACAATATAAAAAAGCAATATAAAATCCGTTACATAACAATTAAGCAGTGATATTAATTAAAATTACATAGCCACATAGAACAGATGAAGCAGAGAATGTTTAAAGACCAGGACATCCATAGGGATACTTTTGAATTTCTTATATCATTTTGCTGAAGCTATTTTTATTCTTCAATAAACTGTTTGCTTATACTTACCTACTTATTGTCCAAGTAGCATAATCCTCCAGGGTGGGTCCATAGGTGACTGTGGAGCCCTGTTCTTGATCTGCTTTGTCTCCCATAGTGAGGGCATTGGTTCCCAGACAGAAGACAGTCCCGGTCGGGGTTGGCTTGACATGCCTTCCTCTTGGCACATTTCTCTCTTTCGCCCTCCATTCGTGCCTCTTCAATTTCTGCAGCACTGCTGGTCACAGCTGACTTCCAGCTGGAGCGCTCACAGGGCTTCCCAGTTCTCAGTGTCAATGCCAGAGTTTTTTTAAATCTCTTTTCCTGTCTGCCACCATTCCATTTTCCATTCTTGAGTCTGGAGTAGAGCAACTGCTTTGGGAGATGGTGGTCAGAATCTCTCATTCCTGGTGATTGAGAGGGCAGCAGCGGAGCAGTTGCAGAAATTCCTAGACGACACAGCCGGACGAGATCCCTTCCAGTCCGGCTTCCGTGCGGGGCATGGGACAGAGACTGTGCTGGTCTCCATCACGGATCACCTTCGATGCCAGCTTGAGCAGGGCGGATCAGCACTGCTTGTGTTATTGAATCTCACAGCAGCATTTGACACAGTCGACCACAATCTCTTGACCCACTGCCTTGCTGTTGCTGGAGTCAGGGGGAGAGCTTTAAACTGGCTGTCCTCCTTCCTTCACAAGTGTGGACAGCGAGTGGAGAGGGGAGGCATGGTCTCTGAGAGGTCCCCTCTATCTTGTGGGGTTCCTCAGGGGGCCATTCTCTCCCCTCTGTTGTTTAACATCTATATGCGACCACTTGCTCAGCCGGTTCGAGGTTTTGGGCTTGAGTGTTATCAGTACGCCGATGACACTCAGCTGGTGCTGAAGATGGAAGGCTGACCGGACTCTGTACCCGATTATTTCCATCAGTGCCTCGAGGCCATTACTGGATGGCTGCGTGCCAGCAGGTTGAGGGTGAATCCAGCAAAGATGGAGATCCTATGGCTGGGTGGACCGGGCAGTGGGGACATCCAGCTGCCTACCTTGGATGGCGAGGCGCTATGCCCGTCATCATTGGTAAAGAGCCTGGGAGTCCTTTTGGACCCTCTGCTGAGGATGGAGGCCCAGGTCTCCGCCGTGAGCAGAACCGCCTTCTTTCACCTGCGGCAGGCTAGACGGCTGGCCCCTTCCCTGTCCAGGGATGACCTAGCTACGGTGATCCAGGCCACGGTCATCTCAAGACTGGACTACTGTAGCGCCCCCTACATTGGCCTTCCTCTGTCGGTGATCCGGAAGCTCAAGTTGGTACAGACTGCAGCTGCTCGGCTTCTTGCGGGAATTCCAATGAGATGCCACACAACCCCAATCTGACTGCAGTTGCATTGGTTACCAATTGAGCACCGGATCACTTTCAAATAGATGGTACTCACCTTGAAGGCCTTGCATAGTCTGGGGCCGATGTACCTGAGGGACCGCCTCTCCCCCTACCAACCCCAGAGATCCCTCCGTTCTGAGGACCAAGATCTATTGGAAATTCCCAGTGTCAAGACCTTGCGTCTAACAGCAACCAGACGCAGAGCCTTCACAGCAGTGGCACCATCACTCTGGAATACTCTGCCACCTGAAGTCTGAGCCTTGCTGGACTTACCAGCTTTCCGCAGGGCATGTAAGACATATCTGTTTTGACGGGCTTTTGATCTCTGATATTGCTGTTTTTAAACTGTTTTAAATTGTTTTTAAATTGTGTTTGATTTTGGCCTGTTCTTGTAAGCTGCTCCGAGCCCCAGGGGAGTGGCGGCATACAAGTTCAAATAATAAATAAATAAATAAATAAAATCTGGACAACGTGGGCGATGCAGCAGAGTTGATGGCGGAGGACCATCAATTCAATGCTGGTGGTCTTTGCTTCTTCCAGCATGCTGACATTTGTTCGCTTGTCTTCCCAAGAGATTTGCAGGATTTTTCAGAGGCAGCACTGATGGAATCATTCCAGGAGTTGCATGTGATGCCTGTAGACTGTCCACATCTCGCAGGCATATAGCAGGGTTGGAAGGATAATAGCTTTATTAACAAGCACCTTGGTATCCCTATGGATGTCCCGGTCCTCAAACGCTCTCTGATTCATTCGGAAAAATGCTGCACTCGCAGAGCTCAGGCGGTGTTGTATTTCGGTGTCGATGTTGACTTTGGTGGAGAGGTGGCTGCCAAGGGAGCGGAAATGGTCAACATTTTCTAATGTTACACCATTAAGCTGTATTTCTGGCATTGGAGAGGGATTGGCTGGTGTCTGCTGGAAGAGCACTTTGGTTTTCTCAATGTTCAGTGACAGGCCTTGCTTCTCGTATGCTTCTGTGAAGGTTTTTTAGAGTGACTTGTAGGCCTTCTTCTGAATGTGTGCAGACAATGTTATCATCAGCGTACTGGAGTTCTATAACAGATCTTGTAAGCTTGGTTTTGGCTCTCAGTTTGCTGAGGTTAAACAGCTTGCCATCTGTCCGATAGATGATTTCCACTCCGGTGGGAAGCTTCCCATCAACAAGGTGAAGGATCATAGCGATGAAGATGGAGAATAAAGTTGGGGCAAGAACACATCCTTGTTTGATTCCTGATTCCACCTTAAATGGGTCACTTTGGGAGCCATTATTGTCCAAAACCGTTGCCATCATGTCATCATGGAGGAGGGAGAGGGAAGGAGGTAGGAAAGAGGTAAGGACGAAAGGGTGGAAGGCAGGAGGGAGGGAGAAAAGGGGAGGGAAGGAAGGATAGGATGGTGAAAGAGCAGGGCCAGAGAAAAGAGCCCAAGGGGCCACATCTGGCCCCTAGGCCTGGGTTTGCCCATACCTGGTGTAGAGCCACCCTTAGAATTGAGTCCCCTTCCACACAACTTAACAAAATCTCAGAGTATCTGCTTTGAACTGGATTATGTGCCAGTGTGGACTCAGATATCCCAGTTCAAAGCAGATACTGTGGGATTTTCTGCCTTGATATTCTGGGTTATATGGCTGTGTGGAAGGGCCCTGATTCTTTTCCTGTCAGCAACAAGACCAAACTGGGTTCCCCAGCTCTTTGGAAAGTAACCTTTCACAGCTCATTGAGAAGCAGCTTTCCATGGCACCCCAGCCATTCAGCAAATGGTGAGTTCTGGTGGGAAGAAGCGAGACGGACATGAGACAATCAGAATCTATATTTAGGCTTTTGGCTCCTTTTGGCAAAGGTCTTTTTCTGCCTCTTGCAAAAACGCTTCCTTGATGCTGGCGGTGCGTTTTTTGGCCAGAAAGGGTCAGTTCCAATACTGAGAGGCAGGAAAGCATTGGCCTGACTCACGATGAGCTGTTCTCTTGGCCGATGCCCAGGCAGAGTGGCAGTGCCAAGCTTCGGAGCTGGTGCCAGGAGCGGAGAAAGAGAGAGGAGGAGGAGGAGGGCAGGCAGACAGGCTGCAGGGCAGGAGGAGGGCAAAGGCCAGCATGAAAACCCCTGAAGGCAGGCATCAACAAACTTGGGCCCTCCAGGTGTTTTGGACTTCAGCTCCCACAATTCCTATTTCAAATTGTATTGAAATGCTCTTAATGCAAGCTGTTTTGAGACTCCTTGTGGAGAGAAAAAGCAGGGTATAAAATAAATAAACATAATAATAGTAATAACAACAACAACAAGCCATTAGAACAAATGCCATCAAAGCCAGAACTGAAAAGTCAACAACAGATCCCAAATGTAGACTCTGCAAGGAAGCAGACGAAACAATAGATCCCATCCTCAGCTGCTGCAAGAAGATCACTCAGACAGACTACAAGCAGAGGCACAACACTGTTGCTCAGATGATTCATTGGAACTTGTGCCACAAAGACCATCTGCCTGCGACAAAGAACTGGTGGGATCACAAGCCTGAAAAAGTTACAGAAAATGGACACACCAAACTACTCTGGGACTTCCGAATTCCGACTGACAGAGTTTTGGAGCACAAGACTCCTGACCTCACGATCATGTTAAAAAACCAAATATGAATCGTCGATGTCGCAATCCCAGGTGACAGCAGGATTGATGAGAAACAACTGGAAAAGCTGACAGGATATGAGGATTTATAGATCGAACTGCAAAGACTCTGTCACAAGGGGGTCCCAGTGGTGATGGGTACACTGGGTGCAGTGCCTAAAGACCTTGGCTTGCACTTGAACACAATTGGCGCTGACAAAATTACCATCTGCCAGCTGCAAAAGGCGACCTTACTGGGATCTGCACAGATTATTCATCGATACATCACACAGTCCAAGACACTTGGGAAGTGTCCGACGTGTGATCCAATACAACAGCCAGCAGAGTGACCTTGTTTGCTGTGGATTCATCTTGTTGTGTTTCAAATAATAATACTCCATCCACTTCAAATGGAATCTTACTCTTTTCTGCCTTTCACCTTACCAAGCATTACTTATTTGCAATTATAATTGTGGGAGTAAAATGCATGCTGATTTTATAGGAATTTGGCATTCCAAATGCAAAAAAAGGGACTCAGGTTTGATCTACCATGTATAGTAAAGGTAAAGGTTTTCACCTGATATTAAGTCCAGTCGTGTCTGACTCTGGGGTGTGGTGCTCATCTCCATTTCTAAGCGGAAGAGCCGGTATTGTCCATAGACACCTCCAAGGTCATGTGGCCGGCATGACTGCATGGAGTGCCGTTACCTTCCCGCCGCAGCAGTACATATTGATCTGTTGGCTGTTGAATTGGATCACACATCAAACCCTTCCCAAGTCATAGAATCATAGAATCAAAGAGTTGGAAGAGACCTCCTGGGCCATCCAGTCCAACCCCATTCTGCCAAGAGGCAGGAATATTGCATTCAAAGCACCCCTGACAGATGGCCATCCAGCCTCTGTTTAAAAGCTTCCAAAGAAGGAGTCTCCACCACACTCCGGGGCAGAGAGTTCCACTGCTGAACGGCTCTCACAGTCAGGAAGTTCTTCCTCATGTTCAGATGGAATCTCCTTTCTTGTAGTGTCTAGGACTGTGTAATGTATCGGCGAATGATGCATGCAGATCCCAGTAAGGTGGCCTTCTGCAGCTGGCAGATGGTAATTTTGTCAGCGCTGATTGTGTTTAAGTGCAGGCCAAGGTCTTTAGGAACTGCACCCAGTGTGCCAATCACCACTGGAACCATCTTTGTGCCAGAGTCTTTGCAGTTCGATCTTTAAATCCTTATTATTATTATTATTATTATTATTATTATTATTATTATTATTATTTGTCCTGGAAATGTCCAACCCATTACAATGGGCTTGATGTGCTGGCAATCCAAATCAGCAAAAGACTCCCCACTCCTGCTCCAATACTCTGACTGGCAAGAGGTACAGATTGCCCTGCGGCATCGTCTCATAGATTCTATTTTTACATTTTATTTGGAGCATTTATCCCTCCTCCATCTTCCAGCCAAAAAAGGCTCCCAGAGTGGCTTAAAAACTCTGAGTTTGACATCTCCCTGTCCTCAGGCTTAGCGTCTAAATAAGACAGAAGACATAAAGAACAGGGAAAGGGAGCAGAGAAGTGGATTGAGGCAAGCAGATGCTGCCTCGGAGGGGGCTTCTCACCAGAAATGGAAACCAAAGCATAAAGGATCCATGCTTGGATGCTCTTTCTTCTCTCCCACCAAAGCCAGGGCAATGGCAGTTGGTATGGATGGAGAGATAACTTCTCACCAGATACTGAAACCTATGTAACATGATTTTTGATCCTGGGTTATAAATGTAATGTCCTAATTGGTTCTATCATATAAACATGGAAAAAGTTTATTGTCGAAGGCTTTCATGGCTGGAATCACTCAGTTCTTGTGGGTTTTTCCGGGCTATAGGGCCATGTTCTAGAGGCATTTCTCCTGACGTTTCACCTGCATCTGTGGCAAGCATCCTCAGAGGTGAGGACCTCACTACCTCTGAGGATGCTTGCCACAGATGCAGGCGAAACGTCAGTAGAAATGCCTCTAGAACATGGCCCTATAGCCCAAAAAAACCCACAAGAACTGATGGAAAAAGTTTATTAAATTGCAAAAACTTTGTTTTTTGCAGGACATCCTGCAACACATTTTGCAATAGTTTTTCAATGACTATCTCATCGAGTCTCAACCAATTCAACATAGTTTGTGGTAGCTACAAAAATGAAGTTTCTGGAAAGGCATACCCTTTTAGAATCATAGAATCATCGAATCATAGAGTTGGAAGAGACCACATGGGCTAGCCAGTCCAACCTCATTCTGCCAAGAAGCAGGAAAATTGCATTCAAAGCACCCCCAACAGATGGCCATCCAGCCTCTGTTTAAAAGCTTCCAAAGAAGGTGCCTCCACCACACTCCAGGGCAGAGAGTTCCACTGCTGAACAGCTCTCACAGCCAGGAAGTTCTTCCTAATGTTCAGATTGAATCTCCTTTCTTGTAGTTTGAAGCCATTGTTCCATTGCGTCCTAATCTCCAGGGCAGCAGAAAACAAGTTTGCTCCCTCCTCCCTATGACTTCCTCTCACATATTTATACATGGCTATCATGTCTCCTCTCAGCCTTCTCTTCTTCAGGCTAAACATGTGCAGCTCTTTAAGCTGCTCCTCATAGGGCTTGTTCTCCAGACCCTTGTCGCCCTCTTCTGGACACTTTCCAGCTTGTCAATATCTCTTTTCAATTGTGGTACCCAGAACTGGACACAATATTCCAGGTGTGGTCTGACCAAGGCAGAATAGAGCATGGGGAGCATGACTTCCCTGGATCTAGACACTATGCTCCTATTGATGCAGGCCAAAATCCCATTGGCTTTTGGGACAACAGGAATCTCCATATATTTCAGTCTCTTTGAATCTCCATAGCTTTTTGGAAGCGTGACCCTTTTGGAGATTAATTGACATTCACACTATTTGGAATAATCACAACGCTTTTGTAAAATATGATCTTCCTGAGAAGAGTTAAAATACTCATTTAAGTGAATCTGAGTGGTAAATATCCACTAGTATTCCTGCAATGCAAATTAGGCTTCCCGGTTGTTAGACTGATTTACCTGGTTATCTCTCTCAACTGTTAGGAGCAAAGTTATGCCAATGCACAAAATATATAGCAGATCTTCAGAAGTGTTTTTGGTCAAATAAACATCTACTCTCCCATAAAGTATATTATTTTTAAATCATGCTCTCAAGAGACCAAAAATAAATAGTCTTTGTTAAAAGTAACATGGTTGATTTACTTTAAAAAAAAACTCTAAAATTACAACAGCAAAACAACAGAGAGGAAACAATCAGAGACAGCTAATCACCTCTCAACAAAAGATTGCCCCAGGTACTAACAAGCCACACCTAAAACTGCCAGGCCATCAAATGCTAATCAAGGTGGTCATGTCATAGAATTATAGAATCATAGAATCCTAGCGTTGGAAGAGACCTCGTGGACCATCCAGTCCAACCCCATTCTGCCAAGAAACAGGAAAATCGCATTCAAAGCACCCCCGACAGATGGCCATCCAGCCTCTGCTCCAAAGCCTCCAAAGAAGGAGCCTCCAGCACACAGCTTCTGGTTTTAGTGAGCTGTACTAAATTTATCATTCACGTTACTGTTTTGCAGGCCATGTAATGCTATTTTTAATCTTGGGTTTTTGGATGTGTTTGAGCCACATGTGGTTTCAGTGGCATTTCTTGTTAACTGTAAGCTGAGTCTCCGTTTTGATGTATAAATAAATACAATCAGTGCTCCACATTTGTTGTGAAAGTGAAAAAATGGAGGACCTAGAGATTCCTAAAGAGGTAAAAAAAACCCAGGATATTTATTTATTTATTTATTTATTTATTTTTGGTATATATTTCTATTTGCAAAAATTTAGGAAAGAAGATAGGAAACTTGATGTCCATTTCTAATTTTTTAATTTCTGCTATTTTAAAGACTTTAACTATCCATTCCTGTTTTGTTGGGAGGTTTGCCTTCTTCAAGAACTGGGCACATACTATTCTTGCTATTATGGTCATGTAGTATAATTTTTATATATAAAATCTCAGCCTGCGTATGTTGTGCTCGCAAAACTCGAAAAGTAGTCGGTCAATTGTGTTGTGACTTAGCTGGAATCACAGAGTGATAGTGTCAATTATTTTGATGAGGATGATGGGATTTAGTTTTACAATCAGGTGCAAAGTGATGCCCCTGTAATAGATGATGAAGAACAGGGGGCAGAAGTTCAGGTTCCCACAGCAAGGGATGATGCTGTTGATAGTGAAACTAGCCAGAGTCAGGTGCGTGTGGATTCAGGAAGGGAGGACAGTTGTTCTCAGCCAGATGAGCTAGAAAGCACTAATGAACAGATTGACCTTGATGAAGAAGAAACTAGATCGAGCTGGCCATTTGGAATTCAAGGTCCGAAGGAGTGTAAGAATAGCCAACAAGAGGGAAGCTAAGGGCCAGAGAAACGCCTTCATGTTTTGCAAAGGCTATTAAACAGGCTGTTTGAAAATATCCCAGTGTCAGAGCAACTTCTTGTTTCAGTGAAGAGGCTTACATTTGTTTGCCTGGATTTATCTTGCAGTTTTCATGTTCATGGTTTCAGGATTTTGTCATGTTCTCATGGGACTTTTCTTTGCTGGTGCCTTTGTGGATCTTGCTTTCAGGTGTTACCTTGTTTTCATCTGTGAAACATTACTTTTGCAAAAAGAATTTGCAAAGCCCACCTCCTCCAAGATGAACGGAACCACCTCAACTGGGCTCTACAGGCCAATGGAGACTCCACTTCAGACATCGGAAGAGCTACAAGACCACCGAGAAGAAGCCACGAGAGTAAAGACGAAGATCCACCCAGAGGAAGAGTGTTCTCAAGGGAACCACTGACCGCAGAGGGAAGCTGATGAGGAAACACAACATACAAACTATCTACAGACCCACCAAGAAAATCCAACAAATGCTCCGTTCAGCAAAGGACAAGAGCGATCCTCTCACTTCTGCAGGAGTCTACCATGTACCATGCAGCTGTGGACAAGTCTACAGAGGGACCACCAAAGGCAGCACCATTGCCCAGACACGAATCAAGGAACATGAAAGGCACTGCAGACTACTCCAACCAGAGAAGTCAGCCAGAGCAGAGCACCTGAGGAACCAACCTAGACACAGCATTTTATTTGAGAACACAGAAATGCTGGACCACACCAACAACCACCATGTCAGACAACACAGAGAAGCCATTGAAATACACAAGCATGTGGACAATTTCAACAGAAAGGAAGAAACCATGAAAATGAACAGAATCTGGCTACCAATATTAAAAAAACTCTAAAATTAAAACAGCAAAACAGCAGAGGGAAAAAAAATCAGGGACATCTAATCACCTCTTAACAAAAGATTGCTCCAGGCACTGACAGGCTATCAAATGCTAATCAAGGTGGCCAGTTGAAACATTCACACCTAGCTCCAGCAGACAAGAGTTCCTTGTCCCACCCTGGTCTTTCCACAGATATATAAACCCTTTTTCCTAGTTCCAACAGATCTCACTACCTCTGGGGATGCTTGCCATAGATGCAGGCGAAATGTCAGGAGAGAATTCCTCCAGAACATGGCCATATAGCCCGAAAAAACCTACAACAACCCATTACTTTTGCTTTTATGAACTTTTTATCTTTTATTTTTAATAAACCATAAAGACTACGGGCTGTGTGCTGTTTGGTGTCTTAAGCAAGGTGATTCTACTCTGAGGTGCGACAGATTGACTTGACAGTTCAACACAACACTGCACACCAATACGCATGAGTTTTTATAGTAAAATGAAATTTTGACACAACGTTGCATTTGAATACATGCATGTATTGAGCTTAAAACTAGCAGTCCGTGAATAGACAAAGTAGAATCTGTGATGCCCAAAGCAACTACACACAGCCTAACTTTCATTTTACCTCAGCAGTATAAGAAATGAAAACAGAGCGCAAAGCAACCTATTGCTGCACATGTCACACACCAGAGCTGGGAAAGCACCTCTGAAAAAATGCCACACACCAGAGTTCTGTATAAGCAAAGCAGGTCATCTATGTAAATAAAAATGTAATGTTCGTTTGTGGGATTCACATAACTCAAAAACCACTGGACGAAGTGACACCAAATTTGGGCAGCATACACCTAACAACCCAATGTATGTCCTCCATTCAAAAAATTTTGATTTTGTCATTTGGGAGTTGTAGTTGCTGGGATTTATAGTTCACCAACAATCAAAGAGCATTCTGAACTCCACCAATTATGGCATTGAACCAAACATGGCACACAGTTCTCCCATGACCAACAGAAAACACTAGAAGGATTTGGTGGGCATTGACCTTGAGTTTGGGAGTTGTAGTTCACCTACATCCAGAGAGCACTGTGGACTCAAACAATGATGGATCTAGACCAAACTTGGCACAACTATTCCATATGCCCAAATATGAACACAGATGGAGTTTGGGGGAAATAGACCTTGACATTCGGGAGTTGTAGTTACTGGGATTTATAGTTCACCTACAATCAAAGAGGATGCTGAACCCCACAAACGACAGAATTGGGGCAAATTTCCCACACAGAACCCCCATGACCAACAGAAAATACTTAAGGGCATCCAGTCCAACTCTCTTCACCAGAGCAAGAAAATGTAATCAGAGCCCTCCTGACAAAGGGCCACCCAGCCATAGATATAGATAGATAGATAAATAGATAGATAGATATGATTCTCACACACAGAGAAATATAGCATAGATTTGAAAGGGACCCCTAAAGAAGGACAATGATATGTTCCATATTCCAGAGGAGGCAAACCAGACAATCTCCGCATTAACACTGACAAAGAAACAACAAGAAATACTGTTTACCCACAAGCATAAAGAAATTACTATTAGAAACCAACACTTCCTCATTATATTGTCGGAGGCTTTCATGGCCAGAATCACTGGGTTGTTGTAGGTTTTTCCGGGCTATATGGCCATGTTCTAGAGGCATTTTCTCCTGGCATTTCGCCTGCATCTATAGCAAGCATCCTCAGAGGTACTACCTCGGAGGATGCTTGCCATAGATGCAGGCGAAACGTCAGGAGAAAATGCCTCTAGAACATGGCCATATAGCCCGGAAAAACCTACAACAACCCACTTTGTCATTATTTTCCAGAACACCAGACTGGGCCACAGCAATGCGTGGCAGGGAAAGGCTAGTATACACACTCCACTTGCTTCATTGCCAACAGAACCTTTGAAGATGCCATTGGCTACAGATGAAGGTGAAACATTAGGAAAGAATGCTGCTGGAACATGGCCATACAGCCTAGAAAACTCTCAGCGACCCAGAGAACTGAATTGGATCTGTTCCCTTCCTCTGCCCAGCCTCTTCTTCCAAAAGCCCAGACATCTGGGTTGCGTTTCCTTTCATCCCACAGAGCCACTGATGTTCAAAACGGCTGCGATCTTAGACCGGTTGTGAATAAGCGCCCTCATCTCCTATTCATGACTTCCCAGTGCATCTCCTGAAATATTTACACAATCACCAATAATCCTGTAACCCTTGCCGAGGAGCTGACTCACCCTCGTCCTGAAAATGTACTTTTTTATTTTAAAATGTTGCAGGTGGCCAGATTCAGCACTCTTTGCCAACCACGCATGACGGGTTACAGCTCTTAGGGTCCCATGATGGTGCCAGGTTGGCGAAGTTGGTGATGCCACTTGAATGCTTGGAAGCAACTTCGTCATTTGAAATGGAAACCTGAACTCCCTCTGAAAAACTCTTGTCAATAAAGTACTGGATTGTTGTTGACGATGCCTGCCTTCAAGTCATTTCTGGCCTCCCCCTCTTACTCTTTTTCTTCTTCCCCTTCTTCTTCCCCCTCTACTTCTTCTTCCTCCTCTTCTTCTTCCTCCTCCTCTTCCTCTTGTTTTTTCCCTTTCTCCTCTTTTTCTTTTGCCTCTTCTACTTCCTCCTCTACTTCTTCCCTTTTCTCCTCCCCTTTCTCCTCCTCTTCTTCCTCTTCTACTTCTTCCTCCCCTCTACTTCTTCTTCTTCCTCTTCCTCCTCCTCCTCCTCTTCCTCTTCTTTTTTCTCTTTCTCTTCTTTTTCTTTTGCCTCTTCTACTTCCTCCTTTACTTCTTCCTTTTCATCCTCCTCTTTCTCCTCCTCTTCTTCCTCTTCTACTTCTTCCTCTTCCTCCTCCTCTCCCTCTATTTCTTCTTCCTCATCTTCATCTTCTTTTCCTCTTCTTCCCCCTGTACTTCTTCCTCCTCTTCTTCCTCTTCTTCTTCTTTCCCCTTTCTCCTTTCTTTTTCCTCTTCTACTTCCTCTTCTACTTTCTCCCCTTCCTCTTCTCCCTCTTCTACTTCTTCCTCCTCCTCTTCCTCTTGTTTTTTCCCTTTCTCCTCTTTTTCTTTTGCCTCTTCTACTTCCTCCTCTACTTCTTCCCTTTTCTCCTCCCCTTTCTCCTCCTCTTCTTCCTCTTCTACTTCTTCCTCCCCTCTACTTCTTCTTCTTCCTCTTCCTCCTCCTCCTCCTCTTCCTCTTCTTTTTTCTCTTTCTCTTCTTTTTCTTTTGCCTCTTCTACTTCCTCCTTTACTTCTTCCTTTTCATCCTCCTCTTTCTCCTCCTCTTCTTCCTCTTCTACTTCTTCCTCTTCCTCCTCCTCTCCCTCTATTTCTTCTTCCTCATCTTCATCTTCTTTTCCTCTTCTTCCCCCTGTACTTCTTCCTCCTCTTCTTCCTCTTCTTCTTCTTTCCCCTTTCTCCTTTCTTTTTCCTCTTCTACTTCCTCTTCTACTTTCTCCCCTTCCTCTTCTCCCTCTTCTACTTCTTCCTCTCCCTCCTCTTCTTCCTCTACTTCTTCTTCCTCTTCTTCATCTTCTTTTCCTCTTCTCCCCCTGTACTTCCTCCTCCTCCTTTTCTTCTTTCCTCTTTCTCCTCCTTTTTTATTTTTCTTCTTCTACCTCCTCTTCCTCCTCCTCTTCCTCTTCCTCCTTTTCCTCTTTCTTCTCCTCCTCTTCCTCTTCCTCCTCTTCTTCTTTTCTCTTTCCTCTCTTCTTACTCCTCCTCTACTTCTTCCTTTTTCCTCCTCCTCTTTCCTCCTTCTCCTCTTCTTCCTTTTCTTCTTCTTCCTTACTTCTCTCTTCTTCCTCCTCCTCTTCTTCCTTCCTCCTCCTCCTCTACCTCTTACTCATCTTCTTCCTCTATTTTCTTCCTTTTCCTCTACTTCTTCTACTACTGCTATTATTGTTGTTGTTTATATACCACATTTTCTCTCTCAAAGGAGACTCAAAGCAAATTACGGTGATATTAACATGGATGTATCACAGAGTTTTCTTAGCCAGATTTGTTAGAGGACCCCCACCTTTGCCTTCCTCTGAAGCTGAGAGAGTGTGACTCACCCAAGAGCATTCAGTGGGTTTTCATGGGGAGCAGGGATTTAAACCCAGGTCTGCAGAATCCTATGGTGCCAAATCCTATGGTGCCAAATCATGGTTCAATGTGATGGACCCAAGAGAGTTGCACTTTTTCAGAGTCTTGAAAACCTTCTAGTGTGCTAGAAATCAACAAACTACAAATTTGCCATAACATTGAGCAACACCAGGAAAAAAGGTCTCAAACTATATTAATTCTACAATATGGTTGGACATGGGCAAGCTTTGGCCCTCCTTCCAGGTGCTTTGGACTTCAACTCCCACAATTCCTAACAGCCTACCGGCTGTTAGGAATTGTGGGAGTTGAAGTCCAAAACACCCAGAGGTAGGGCCGAAGTTTGCCCATGCTTGATATAGATGCGACCGAGTCCAACACCCAAATCATTGCACCACATTGGCTGTGCAATTGGGGGAAAGGCAGGCTATTAAGTCAATCGGTAAATCAATCAATCCTTGGAAACGGCGAAGGGGAAAATGTCTCCAAGAGATCTCTGTGTGACACTTCCTTGGACAAAAGGAACCGTGCGGGAAATGGCACACAGTGCCGTTAGCCCGAGCGGCGGTGTCTCCACTTAACTAGAACAAATAGCCTTATGTGATTATGATCCATAATCTTCCAATTTAGGAGTAATCGTTCACGAGAGATTATCCGCAGACAAAACTATGATTATTCCCCCGGGAGACCCTGGCGCCGACGTCTTGGCTCATTGAAGGGCATGATGACTTCGGCTGGCCATCGGCAGGGAGATCGATCAACACAGAATGGATTGGGAAGGATCTTTCTTCTTGTTGTTGTTGTCATTGTTGTTTACTGCCATCACCTTCGACTTATGGAAACCCCATGAACGTGTGACCTCCAAGAAGTCACCCCAATATCAAGTGCCCTGCTCAGGTCTTGCAAAGACAGAGCAACTGTTTCTTCTTGGATGGAGCCCATCCATCTTCAACGCAGCCTTCCCCTGTTTCTACTGCACTTTGCCTTTCCAAGCATTGCTATCAGCTTTCTTCATTGTTGGCTTTGTTGTTATCAAAAGTAGAGGTGTAGTTATATAGTATATGTCGGAAACCAGGTGCCTTAAAGAGCCAGACACAGGAGTATATCCAAAACAATAGTTTATTAAATCAAAGTAAACAGGACTCAGAGACACTTGCTTCAGTGCCTCTGGTCAGAACTCAAAGTTTGCAGCAATTTGCATCTTGAAAAACAAACTTGGAAAAGAAACCAGATTAAACTGGCAAAACATCCGGATTAAACAAGAGTTAAAGCCTTGGCAGACCGTGCAAAAAGAATCTGCGAACCCCACCTCCTCCAAGATGAACTGAACCACCTCAACTGGGCTCTCCAGGCCAATGGAGACTCCACCTCAGACATCGGAAGAGCTGCAAGACCACCGAGAAGAAGCCACGAGAGTCAAGATGAAGATCCACCCAGAGGAAAAGTGTTCCTGCCATACATCAAGGGAACCTCTGACCGCATAGGGAAACTGATGAGGAAACACAACATACAAACCACTTACAGACCCACCAAGAAAATCCAACAAATGCTACGTTCAGCAAAGGACAAGAGGGATCCTATCACTTCTGCAGGAATCTCCCGTGTACCATGCAGCTGTGGACAAATCTACAGAGGGACCACCAAATGCAGCATTGCCCAGACACGCATCAAAGAACATGAAAGGCACTGCAAACTACTCCAACCAGAGAAATCAGCCATAGCAAAGCACCTGCTGAACCAACCTGAACACAGCATATTATTTGAGAACACAGAAATGCTGGACCACTCTCACAACCACCATGTCAGACTACACAGAGAAGCCATTGAAATCCACAAGCATGTGGACAATTTCAACAGAAAGGAAGAAACCATGAAAATGAACAAAATCTGGCTACCAGTATTAAAAAACTCAAAAATTACAACAGCAAAACAACAGAGGGGAAACAAACAGGCACATAAAATCACTCTCAACAAAAGATTCCCCCCAGGCACTTCCAAGCCATTGAATGCTAATCAAGGTGATCAGCTGAAACATTCACACCTAGCCCCAGCAGACAAAAGTCCTTTGTCTCACCCTGGTCATTCCACAGATATATAAACCCATTTTTCCTACTTCCAGCAGACCTCACTACCTCTGAGGATGCTTGCCATAGATGCAGGCAAAACGTCAGGAGAAAAATTGCCTCCAGAACATGGCCATATATCAAAAACAATAGTTTATTAAAGCAAAGTAAACAGGACTCAGAGACACTTGCTTCAGTGCCTCTGGTCAGAACTCAAAGTTTGCAGCAATTTGCAGCTTGAAAAACAAACTTGGAAAATAAACCAGATTAAACTGGCAAAACATCTGGATTAAACAAGAGTTCCTTGAAAACACGCCAAAATCACACAGTTCAAAGATAATGAGTAAACAAAAGAGCTGTGAAGAGAACCCTTCATCCAAAAGTAGTCCAAGGTTGAAGAAATCCCAGATGAAGGTTCCAAAGTCCAAAAGGCAGCGGCGGCGTCAGAAACAGTCCGAAGTCAAGGAGAGGGGAAATCCGCACTTACGAGAATCCAAGCCGGTCGGTACACGAAGAAAACAGCAACCTGCAGATCCAGGACACAAGCCCAACAAGAGAAGCGGCAGCAATAAGACCCAAGGCACGAAACCAACACTTTGCCTACTGCAAAGTTCTAATACTCCATTGCCTTCATTTATCTTACAACTCATCATCCGATGATGAGCTGCCCTCCACCCTGTCCTCATCACTATCAGCTGGTTTAGCCTCTACAGCTGAACGCCCACACCCATCCCTCCAACTCTTCCACCTCCTGTCAAGACTTGATTCCCATGATTCCTTGAAACCCATGATTCCACAGTATCACCAGATTGCCAATCCCCACCACCAGAAAATCTCTCAAAAGTGTCACTGGACGTTGGTTGCATACACACATTCCTGATCTCCTAAACTTTGGTCCAATCCAGTGGTTCCTCTTCATCCCCACTACTCCCAGACCCATCACTTCCAGTAAAGTCCATGAAATCCTCTTCTTCAGTGGGAGCCGTAAGTATGTCCCGGATCTTCTTTCTCTGGCGCTCCTTATCTGACTCCTGCTCTCGAGTAATCCTCTTAACGCCTCTATTCCCATCTCCCTCCACCTCCTCACTCATTTCACTCTCGGAGAAACCTTCAAAGGATTCTTTGTCTGTGGGTGATATAAGTATTTCCCAATTTCTCTTCCTTTGCTGCTCCTCATCTAACACCTGGGCACCTCGTTTCCCTCCTCTACCACTCCTACTATCAGTTGTAGCGTTGCCAGCAGACTCTAGTACAACAGTATAAGAATACTAACAGGTAAAAATCATGAGGTCCATAGAATAGTTTCTATAGTTGTGTGTTTACTAAATGTATATTGTGGTGTAATGTAAAATAAACCCGGTGTAGTTCACGTTTGATCAGCCCACACACTCCCTTGCTAGAGAAAGAAAATATGCCACGCAGATGAACAATAAAGAACAAGTAGTTTACTCTTCACGATTCAGAACAACATATGTAAAATGTGATCAGCTGGCCCAACTCACATAATGTCCTTTTAAGAAAGATTTAAAATAGTCTTTCTTTGTCCATGTGTGTCACGTTGCCAGGGCTCTGCCGTATTCCGGAAGAGGTGAATCAAACAATCACCCAGATAAGCTGAGCTGTGTTTGGTTGCTATTGGCATACTACCCATTCTGACCGGCATGGCGTTCAAGTACAAACGACTTCAATTTCCATTTGCTATGACTATCAATAAAGCACAGAAGAAATATTTACAAGTGTGTGGTTTGAATTTAGAAAACACTTGCTTCTCTCATGGGCACTTATACGTCGCATGCCCAAGAGTCATTAAACCGTTGGATCCTTATGTTTATGTAGAAAACGGACAAACCAAAAATGTAGTCAATCCACTAGGGAACACAATAGCTGTGTTTAAACATCTGAAAGGATATCATATCGAGGATGGAACAGGCTTGTTTTCTGCTGCATTCAGAGACTAGGACACGATGGATTCGATTTGCAGAAAAAGAGATTTCACCTAAACATGAGGAAGAACTTTCTGACAGTAAGAGTTGATCAACAGTGGAATATGCTGCCTTGGCATCTGGTTGGATTCTCTATAAATAGAGATGGAATGGCCTGTCAGGTAGATAATGATGTGTTAGATAGAAATGCATTGTCTGTGAACTCCATTGTACATTGCTGTGTGAAAAAGACAGTTCTAATGGACATGTGGTCACAGCACATTCCATTGAAGGGGTAAGCAAGTGGAGATGTGGATCTAGAGCAGGCATGGGCAAATTTCGGACTTCACCTCCAGGTGTTTTGGACTTCAGCTCCAACTTTGGACTTCAAGTCCAGGTGTTTTGGACTTCAACTCCAACTTCGGATTTCACCTCCAGGTGTTTTGGACTTCAACTCCAACTTTGGACTTCACCTCCAGGTGTTTTGGACTTCAACTCCAACTTTGGACTTCACCTCCAGGTGTTTTGGACTTCAACTCCAACTTCGGACTTCACCTCCAGGTGTTTTGGACTTCAACTCCAACTTCGGATTTCACCTCCAGGTGTTTTGGACTACAACTCCGGACTTCACCTCCAGGTGTTTTGGACTTCAACTCCAACTTCGGACTTCAAGTCCAGGTGTTTTGGACTTCAACTTCGGGCTTTACCTCCAGGTGTTTTGGGCTTCAACTCCAACTTCAGACTTCAACTCTATGTGTTTTGGACTTCAACTCCAACAATTCCTAACAGCCTACCGGCTGTTAGTAATTGTGGGAGTTGAAGTCCAAAACACCTGTAGGGCCCAAGTTGGCCCATGCCTGATCTAGAAGGATAGCAGAGTCATGACCATGTGACAGGGATGACAAGAATTATATCACTTCCTGTGGTCCCTATGGGTATATAAAGGAAGTGGCTGGCATGTGCATGCTTCCTTGCCATGATCTTTCACCATGATCCTCTGCCACATGTGTGTAATGCTATAGTCATTGCTTCTCATTGTGTTTTTGTGAGTATATCTCCATATATTCCAGCAGTTCTCAACCTGTGGGTCTCCAGGTGTTTTGGCCTACAACTCCCAGAAATCCCAGCCAGTTTACCAGCTGTTAGGATTTCTGGGAGTTGCAGGCCAAAACATCTGGGGGCCCACAGGTTGAGAACCACTGATGTATATATCTGTTTATAGCAGTGGTTCTCAACCTGGGATCCCCAGATGTTTTTGGCCTTCAACTCCCAGAAACCCTAACACAGTGGTTCTCAACCTGGGGTCCCCAGATGTTTTTGGCCTACAACCCCCAGAAATCTCAGCCAGTTTACCAGCTGCTAGGATTTCTGGGAGTTGAAGGCCAAAAACATCTGGGGACCCCAGGTTGAGAACCACTGCCCTAACAGCTGGTAAACCGGTTGTGGTTTCTGGGAATTGTAGGCTAAAAACATCTGGGGGGCCCAGGTTGAGAACCACTGGTATATAGCAATGAGTGAAGAATAAAGCCTCCAAAGGAATTTGAATGAAAGCCAGAGCTCAAGTGAGTGGCAATCAAGGTCAGAAGCTGTGCTATAAATCTCAGCCAACTACAGATAAAGACTCTGTAGTCTTTTGGTTCAGATCAAACTGCTTGCCTTGAGACAATCAGTTGCATGCACAGCTCAGGGAGAGTGTGAAAGGAGGAGATAATTTACCTACCTACCTACCTACCTACCTACCTACCTACCTACCTACCTATCTATCCAGTGGGTGTTTTGTTTCTTTATTTATCCCAACACAGCCATCTGTCAGGAGGGCTTTGATGGTGACTTTCTGCATGGCAGAAGTTGGTTGGACTCAATAGCCCTTGGTCTCTTCCAACCCTAAGTGTCTGTGATTCTAATGCTTCCTCCAATTCTATTGGTGACTCTGCTTTCGGATGCCATCCTCTCCAATGTGGAAGAACGAAGCCTTCTGCCAAGACTCAATGGCCTCTCTGTCTCCTTTCTCCCGTTTTCCCCAAAGGGTCTTTTGATGGCTTTCTCAGCTGATGTTTTGAGACACTTGCGAGGACTGATAAAACATCCTTCTGGCTGCTGGTTACGGACTTGCCTGAAGGAACCCCTCTGTGCCAGGCCTTCTCCTCCTGATACACAAAGACAACTTTATTGGACACACACAGGAGGGGAGCGGAAGCTTGATCTTTCCTGAAGGAGGCTCTTGAAACCAAAGGAAGCAAGCTCTCTTTTCAAGTATGCTCTTCTTCAACAAACCCCCCCCCCCCCAAGCCTCCCAATGGTCTGACTGCTTCAAAAATAAAAGTTTGCAATCTATTTTAATTCCTCCTGCTCACAAAATCATGGCGGCAGAAGGGGTTCCCCAAAGGCCATCTAGTCTAACCTTTCACCAGGGCAGGAATCCAGCTCAAAAAGTACCCCAAACGAAGGAGAAAATCTACTCTTCTCAAAATAATTTCAATGCTTTTTGTACTTTTGGTAAAAGGCAAACCTATAAAGCAGTTACGGGCAAACTCTGGCCTGGGGGCCAGATGTGGACCTTTGGGCTCTTTTCTCAGGCCCTTCTCTCTCACACACCATCCTATCCTATCCTATCCTATCCTATCCTATCCTATCCTATCCTATCCTATCCTATCCTATCCTATCCTATCCCTTCTTTCCTTCCTTCCTTCCTTCCTTCCTTCCTTCCTTCCTTCCTTCCTTCCTTCCTCCTTTCATCCTTCTCTTCCTTCCTTACCTCCCTCTTTCTCCTCCCTTCCCTTCCTTCCTTCCTTTTTGTCTTTCCTTCCTTCTCCTTCCTCCTTTCCTTCCACCCTTCCTCCACTCTTCCTTCCCGCCTTCTCTCTTTCCCTTCCTTTCCTTTTGTCTTTCCTTCCTTGTCTCTTTCCTCCCTCCCTTCATCCCATTCCACCTTTCCTTCCTTCCATCCTGCTTTCTCTCCCTCCCTCCCTGCCATCTATCCATCTCTTCCTCCCTTTTCCTTCTCTTTCCATCCTCCTTTCCTCTTCTCTTCCTTCCTTACCCCCCTCTTTCTCCTTCCTTCCTCCTTTCATCCTTCTCTTCCTTCCTTACCTCCCTCTTTCTCCTTCCTTCCCTTCCACCCTTTCATCCTTCCTTCCCTCATTCCTCCCTCCTTCCTTCCTTCTTTCATCCTTCTCCTCCTTCCTTACCTCCCTCTTTCTCCTTCCTTCCCTTCCACCCTTTCATCCTTCCTTACCTCTTTCCTCCCTCCTTCTCTCTCTCCCTTTCTCCTTCCTTCCTTCCTTCCTTCCTTCCTTCCTTCCTTCCTTCCTTCCTTCCTTTTTGTCTTTCCTTCCTTCTCCTTTCTCCCTTTCATCCTTCCTTCACTCTTTCTTCCCTCCTCTTCTCCTTCCTTCCTTCCTCTTCCTATTCCTTCCCTTTTGTCTTTCTTTCCTTCTCTCTTTCCTCCTTCCCTCCATCCCTTTCCATCCTTCTTTTCTTCCATCCTTCTCTTCCTCCATTTCTTCCTTCTCTTTTTCCTTCCTCCTGGGGCATGTTTAGCTGGGAGAAGAGAAGGTTGAGAGGGAACAGGAGAACCATGTCTCAAGATTTAAAAGGGCGTCCTATTGAGGAGGAGAAGGAGGGGGAAAACTGACTTTTTGCTGCTCTAGAGACCAGGGCACAAGAAGGCAGCAATAGATTCAAATGGCAGGGAAGGAGATTCGGCTGAAAAGATTAGGAAGAACTTCCTGAGAGTAAGAACTGTTGGAGAGTGGCATAGGTCGCCTCAGAGTGTGATGGAGGCTTTTCAGCAGAGGTTGTCTATTAGGAGTGCTTTGATTGTGCCTTCTTGCATGATTGGGGGTAGGACTGGATGGCCCTTGGGGGTCTCTTCCAGCTCTAGGATTCTATTTGAGGAGTAGGCAATATGGGGTCTAATGGATACACTTTTCCTCTCCCATCCATCATCTCATCCTGACCAAGGCCAACCCTTTTGGGATCCAAACGCTTCCCATCTTTCCTTCACTTTCTGCTTCCAAAAGAGAAGAGGAAGGGGAGGAATGGGCAGGGAGGGGGCTTGGGGAGAACCCCCTCCCTCCTGGTCCACCCACCCTGCTCCGGCCCACCATGCGGCCCCCAAGTTAGAAAGTTGGCTGCTATAAAGGGATAAAGTTGGCCAGGACAAGGATCATTTTGCTTGTAATGATGTAATGTCTGGGACTGTTGATCTTTGTGATCTTTCTTGTGCGACTAAAATAAGATTTGCCAAACAGACATCAGAAATATTAGCTTTGCATTCCCTTTTTGAAAGCAGGTTTCTAGTCTGTTTGGGAGAAGATCTCAATGGGAACAAACCAACAGTTGTTCAGAGCCAGAACAAGACACATCTGGGTGTTGGTCCTGTACCAAAAAGGCCACAAATGACCAGCCACTGCCAGAAGGGACAGAGAGTTTCATCTATGCTGATGATCGTGCCATTACTGCTCAAGCAGGGAGCTTTGAGCTGGTAGAACAGAAGCTCTCTGAAGCTCTAGGTGCTCTTAGCGCCTACTACAGGGAAATCCAGCTAATCCCTAATCCATCTAAAACATAGACATGTGCCTTTCACCTTAAGAACAAGCATCTTGAGCTCTGAGGATCACCTGGGAAGGAATCCCACTGGAGCATTGCAGCGCACCCAAATACTTGGGAGTCACTCTGGACCGTGCCCTGACCTACAAGAAGTACTACCTGAACATCCAGCAAAAGGTGGGTGCTAGAAATAATATGACACAAAAGCTGACTGGCACAACCTGGGGATCACAACCAGATACAGTGAAGACATCTGCCCTTGCGCTGTGTTACTCTGCTGCTGAGTACGCATGCCCAGTGTGGAACACATCTCACCACGCTAAAACAGTAGATGTGGCTCTTAATGAGACATGCCGCATTATCACGGGGTGTCTGTGCCCTACACCACTGTCTAGCCGGTATTGCACCATCTGACATCTGCCAGGAAGTAGCAGCCAATAGCGAAAGGACCAAGGCAGTGACATCTCCTTGTTTGGGTATCAGCCAGCATGTCAACAACTTAAATCAAGACATAGCTTTCTAAGATCTACAGAGACACTCGCCGGAACACCTCAGCAAGCGAGAGTCCAAAAATGGCAGGCTCAAACCCAGAACCTCAATCAATGGCTGATACCAAATGAGAGACTCCCCCATGGGCACACAGAGGACTGGGCGACTTGGAAGGTGCTGAACAGACTGTGCTCTGGCACCACAAGATGCAGAGCCAATCTTAAAAAATGGGATTACAAATTGGAATCCTCGACATGCGAGTGTGGAGAAGAGCAAACCACTGACCACCTGCTGCAATGCACCCTGAGCCCTGCCACATGCACAATGGAGGATCTTCTTGCGGCAACACCGGAGGCACTCCAAGTGGCCAGATACTGGTCAAAGGACATCTAATCAACTACCAAACTTGCAAATTTTGTGTTTTGTCTGTTTGTTTGTTTGTTTTGTTCTGTTAGAAATGTAATACAGTTGTGTGGTTGCCCCTGACACGATAAATAAATAAATATCAAAAAGGCAAGAAGCAAAACAGAACAAGGAGAGGAGAATCAATTAATGATCAATGCCTCTTTGCATTCAGAACTTTGCAATGATGCAAAGCTGTTGTGCATTGTGACATACATTGGAGATTGCAGCCTTTCCCCTTTTGAGGATGGGTTTTTAAAAGCCATTCTGTGCAAGAGGCCCCAGCGGCCTTCCATTCCCGGTCCCTTGAGCCCTAGCGCCTCCTTCCTCTCCGCTTCCCGGCAGCTGTGCCATTTGTCAGAGGCCATTTAGCATTCCCAAAGTGGCCCCACGTGAGGAGCCTGGTGGGCCGTGTTTCCCTCCTCCTTCCTTCCCTGGTGCATGAAGCCGCTTTGGAGCAGCCATTGTGTCCCCGCTTGCTTCCCTTGCAATTCCTCCTGATTAAAATCATGCCACTTTGCGTCACTTGCCGATTTCTGGGGGGTCAGAGGGCAAAAGCAGCAGCAAAAAAGAGGGAACGAAGAAGAGAGGAAAGGAGGGAGGAAAGGAAGGAGAAGCAGGTGTCTTTTGAGAAGGCTTTGCTTGGCCCGGCTCTTGCTCATCTCCTCATCAGCACAGGAAGCGGGGAAATAATTGGGGAGCTGGAAAAAGAACCTCACAGCTGCCAGTCACGTTCCCCAGCTGCTGGGTGGCTGAGAGCGTTTGAAATCTCAAACCCTCTGAAATGGGAACCTTTTCATAGAATCATAGCATCCGAGAGTTGGAAGAGACCCCAAGGGCCATCCAGTCCAACCCCATTCTCTCATTCAGGAAAACACAATCAAAGTGTTCCCAACAGAGGGCCATCCAGCTCCTGTTGAAAATGTCATGAGATGGGTTCATGACTTATAGTTTTCCAATCACATCCTCCCTGGAACCACTGCACACTGGGCAAACTAGTGCCACAGTGGGAATCAAACCATAGCAGAGTTCATTCACAGCAAGAAATAGTTTTGCTCAGTTAATCATCTTATCAGCAGAGTACAACTGCAATGCCTGATCTTCTTTAGCGCACTGTTTAGGAAACTCACAGATTCAGTTTTCATCCAAAATATCAGGAGGCTTTAATCTTGTCACGTTGCGCTATTTAGAGCTGTACACAGATCAGGACCCACTGGTCCACAATCAGGATTTGTACTTACAAACGATTAGCAGGTACAAACATATACTTTTTACTTACTTAGGTGATCCCTCATTGTCCGAGTAGGATTGTCTTCCAAGATCGGTGTCCTGGCAGTGGGTGCGTAGGTGACTGTGGGGCCCTATTCTTGACCTGCATGTTCTCCCGCAGTGAGGACATCGATTTCCAGGTGGAAGGCGGTCTCAGTCGTGGTTGGCTTGATGCACCTTCCTCTTGGCACGTTTCTCTCTGTCGCCCTCCATTCGTGCCTCTTCAAGTTGTACAGCACTACTGGTCAGAGCTGACCTCCAGCTAGAGGGCTCAAGGGCCAGGGCTTCCCAGTTCTCAGTGTCTATGCCAGAGTTTTTAAGGTTGGCTTTGAGCCCATCTTTAAATCTCTTTTCCTGCCCTCCAACATTCCATTCTCTGTTCTTCAGCTCAGAGTAGAGTAACTGCTTTGGGAGATGGTGGTCGGGCATTCGGACAAAGTGGCAGAGTTGATGGCGGAGGACCATTGCGTCAATGCTGGTGGTCTTTGCTTCTTCCAGCATGCTCACATTTGTCCACCAGTGTTCCCAATAAATTTGCACGATTTTTCAGAGGCAACACTGGTGCCAGACCTACTGGTTAGCAGTCCTAACAGAAATCTCTACAGTAAGGCTTGACTTCTAAACCTTTGGCCATTTTGGTTATCCTTCTCTAACCCTAACCTTACACCTTGTCCATATCCTTCCGGAATTTTGATGTCCAGAACTGGACCCAGGATTATTTCAGATCTGACCAAAGCAGAAGAGAGTAGGACTAGGGCTACCCTAGATCTAGACACTATAATCCTATTGATCCAGTCTAGAATTGCATTAGCTTTTAAAGCTGTGATTCTAGCTCACGTTCAACTTGTTGTCTCCCAAGAGTCCTGGATCCCTTTTCACATGGACGCTTTTCAAGCCAAGTGTGTCACATTCTATACATTTCGTTTTTGTTTTTTTACCTAAGTGCTGTAGTACATTTCTCCCATCAAAATGCATTTTGTTAGTTTTGGCCCAGTTCTCTAATTTTTTAAGGTTATTTTGGATTCCGATCTTGTCCTCCAGATCATTAGTTATCCCTCCCAAATTGTGGTTGGCAAATCACGTTTGCAATGGCAGTGGGATCGAGAGCAGAGCCTCTCCGGATAATCTTAAACTTTTGATGGTCTGTAACGGGAGATACGTTCGGACAGGAAGTCTGGGCCAGAACCATTTAGGGCTTTAAACATTAAAGCCAGCACTTGCTTGGTAGCAGATTGGCAGCCAGTGGAGCTGGCGTAACAGAGGGGTTGTGCGCTCCCTGTATGCCACTCCCGTGAGCAGCCTGGCTGCTTACCGTTGGACTAGTTGAAGCTTCTGGGCAGTCTTCAAAGGCAGCCCCAGGTAGAGTGCGTTGCAGTAGTCTATTTGGGATGTAACAAGAGCATGGACCACCGTGGCTAAGTCAGACTTCCCAAGGTATGGGCACAGCTGGCGCACAAGTTTTAATTGTGCAAAAGCTCCCCTAGCCACTGCTGAGACCTCATATCATGAAGTTCTCCATCTTCTCCCTGGATCAGTAAGACCTCATTATGTTTCCATGTCACGCTGCAGGGAGAGAGAGATCCAAAGAGAACAATCCACTTGTCAGGGACAGAGGTCTGCAAAAAGGTCCGAGCATCCAATTAAAATATGTGTGTGAATCGGCCAAGAAAAGGAAATGGGGATAATGCCCCTTAAGTTCCTACGAAAGTAATGCAAGCGAACATTTTGAAGAAGGGAACGAGGAATGGGAAGCAGAGGGAGAAGAGGTGGAGGGTGGGATCGATTCCGCCTCCGAGGCATCCCCTGAAAGGCCAGTAATGAATCCCCAGATGTGGGGGGAGTGGCAGCTGGCAGGCTTTGAGGTGGAGGAGAAATGGCTTTGATGGACGTTTGCGCCAGGCCTGGAAGGGGAAGCGCTTGAATCCAATTTGCATTAAGAGGACGTGCTTGTATTAAGTATGGCAAAGGGGGATCTGGTCAGGCGGGGGCCTGGCACCCAACAGCTATGGCTTTCCTGCTAAGAAGGAAGCTGCTTTGGATCAGGCCAGATTTATTTGGCTCAGCCGCTTCAGTAGGCCCATGCTGTCTTCAACAGAAATGGGCACAGAGTGTCCCCAAGGTCCTTACCTTTTAAATATGCCCCTTTACCAGGTGGAGCTTTGTCTGGGTTCAACGCTATGGGATCTGTAGTTTTCCAAAGCCTCACCAAACTACAGATCCCAGGATTCTGAAAAGAAGTCTAAAGACCTTGCAAAACGATCCCTCCTGTGATGCCATAACACTGAGCAATGGCAGTTTAAGTGGCATCAAACTGCATTCATTCTACAGTGTAGAGCAGGCATGGGTAGGCTGCTAGGAATTATGAAACTTGAAGTCCAAAACACCTGGAGGGTCAAAGTTTGCCCATGCCTGCTCTAGATGCACCTTAAGACTTAGAAAAGAGGTTCAGCGTTCAGTATTCATATACTATTGGCCTCACAAAAGCCAAGAAAAGGGTACGAAGTTGTTGCCATTCAAAACAAGTACTAGAGATATGCATTTAATGCAGTGTTTCTCAACCTGGGGTCGGGACCCCTGTGGGGGTCACGAGGGGGTATCAGAGGGGTCACCAAAGATCATCAGAAAACACAGTATTTTCTATTGGTCATGGGGGTTCTGTGTAGGAAGTTTAGCCCAATTCTCTCATCGTTGGAGTTCAGAATGCTCTTCGATTGTAGGTGAACTATAAAGCCCAGCAACTACAACTCCCAAATGTCAAGGTCTATTTCCCTTAAACTCCTCCAGTATTCACATATGGGCATGTTGAGTATTCGTGCCAAGTTTGGTCCAGATCCATCATTGTTTGAGTCCACAGTGCTCTCTGGATAAAGGTGAACTACAACTCCAAAACTCAAGGTCAATGCCTATCAAACACTTCCAGTATTTACTGTTGGTCATAGGAGTTCTGTGTGCCAAGACTGGTTCAATTCAGTCGTTGGTGGAGTTCGGAATGCTCTTTGATTGTACGTGAACTATAAATCTCAGCAACTACAACTCCCAAATGACAGCATCAATCTCCCCTTCAATTCCACTAGAATTCAAATTTGGGCGTATCAGGCATTTGTGTCGAATTTGGTCCAGTGAATGAAAATACATCCCGCACACCAGATACTTACGTGACGATTTGTGACAGCAGCAAAATTACAGTTGCGAAGTAGCAACAAAAATAATGTTATTCTTGGGGGTCACCACTACACGAGAGAACTGTATTAAGGGGTCGCGGCATTAGGGAGGTTGAGAACCACTGATTTAATGCATAATTCCACATACCATAGGGTAGAATGAATACAGTTTGGTCCCACTTTAACTGCCATGGAATCCTGGGATGTGTAATATGCTGAGGCTCCAGCATTCTTTGGCAGAGAAGCCTAAAGACCTTGCAAAACTACAATTCTCAGGATTCCATAGCATGCAACCTTAGCAGTCAAAGCAGTGTTAAACTGCACTAGTTCTACAGTGTAGACGCATCCTTAGATATTTCACTGTTCATTACCAATTGCAAGTCATCAATAAGTAGAAAGGGAAAGGAATGTAGGAAAGGGAACGGGAAGGAAGGAAAGGAAGGAAGGAAGGAGAAAAGAAGGAGGGATGGGAAGGGGAGAGGAAAGGAAAGTGAAATGAAGAGAAGGGAAGAAGGGAAGGGAAGGAAAGGAAGGAAAAGAACGAATGGAAGGGAAGGGAATAAAGGAAAGGGAAAAAGGGAAGAGAAGAAGAGCAGAAGAGAAGGGATGAATGAAAGTGAAAGGGAAGGAAGGGAAGGGAAAGGAAAAGAATGAAGGAACAGAAGGAAAGGGAATAAAGGAAAGGGAAAAGGGGAAGGGAAGAAAGGAAGAGAAGGGAAGAATGAAAGGGAAGGGGAGGGAAGAAGGAAAGAAAGAGAAAGAATGGAGGAAGAAGAAAGAAAGAAAAAGGAGGAAAGAAGAGAGGGAGAAGGAAGGGAGGGAGGAGGGAAAGAAGAAAAGAAGGAAGAAGGAAGGAAAGGGAAGGAAGGAAAGGGGAAGGAAGGAGAGGAAGGAAGGGAAGGAAGAAGGAAAAAGAGAAGGAATTAATGAAAGGGAAGGGGAAGGAAGGAAAAGGAAATGAATGAAGGGATGGAAGGGAAAGGAATGAAGGAAAGGGATGGGAAAAGGGGAGGAGATGAACGAAAGAGAAGGGGAAAAGAAAGGTAAAGAAAGGAAAAGCGAAGGGAATAAGAGAAGAGAAGGTATGAAGAGAAGGGAAGGAAAGAAAGGGAAGAGAGAGAGAAGGAAAGGGAAGGTGAAAAGGAAACAAAAGGAAGAGAAGGAAAGGAAAAGAAAAAAAAGGAGAAGCAGGAGGGAAAGGAAAGGAAAGCTATGTCCACCCTCCAAAGAAAAAAGATGGCTTTGGGCCAAGGAGTGAAATCCGATCTTCTCCTTCATGCCAGTCTCCCTAATGCTCCTGTGGTGACATCTTGCTAGACTGAAATCCAAGGAAGCGGCCTCGCTGTCTTGCCATGAGCCCATCTGTCGCAGGCGGGTGGGTTGTGAGGAAGAACAAGCATCAGCCTGTGTGGCCCCGGAGGAAGAGGAGAAGCCGGGGAATTGCATATGGCTGAGCATCAATTATTTATGGCGGCAGAACTTGGCCGACTGGCCACCCTTTCCCCCCTGCACTCAGAGGGACAACTTTCAGGTTGTTGAGCAAAGCTTAGCAAACACACAGCTTCCCACTCTCCCCATTTGGCATCGACCTTCTCAGCACATAGAAGATTGCTTTGAAAGGCACCAGATCACAGGAGCTGTCTTCATAGACCTGTCTGCAGCCTATGATACTGTGAACCACTGCCTCCTCCTGAGAAAAATGTACAATATCACAAAGGACGACCACCTCACCCGCCTCATAGGAAACCTGCTACAAAACAGGAGCTTTTTTGTTGAGTTCCAGGGCCAGAGAAGCAGATGGCGGAAACAGAAGAACGGCCTGCCTCAGGGGAGCGTGCTTGCTCCATCCATGTTCAACATTAACACAAATGACCAGCCACTGCCAGAAGGGACAGAGAGCCTCATCTATGCTGATGATCGTGCCATCACCGCTCAAGCAGGGAGCTTTGAGACGGTAGAACAGAAGCGCTTCAAAGCTCTAGGTGCTCTTACTGCCTATTACAGGGAAAATCAGCTGATCCCTAATCTATCTAAAACACAGACATGTGCTTTTCACTTCAAGAACAGACAAGCATCCCGAGCTCTGAGGATGACCTGGGAAGGAATCCCACTGGAGCATTGCAGTGAACCCAAATACCTGGGAGTCACTTTGGACTGTGCCCTGACCTACAAGAAGCATTGCCTGAATATCAAGCAAAAAGTGGACGCTAGAAATAATATCATACGCAAGCTAATTGGCACAACCTGGGGATCACAACCAGACACAGTGAAGACATCTGCCCTTGAGCTTTGCTACTCTGATGCTGAGTACGCATGCCCTGTGTGGAACACATCTCACCATGCTAAAACAGTGGATGTGGCTCTTAATGAGACATGCCGCATTATCACAGGGTGTCTGCGCCCTACACCACTGGAGAAATTACACTGCTTAGCCAGTATTGCACCACCTGACATCTGCCAGGAAGTAGCAACCAATAGTGAAAGGACCAAGGCAGTGACATCTCCAGCTCATCACTCGTTTGGGCATCAGCCAGTACGTCAACGACTTAAATCAAGAAATAGCTTTCTAAGATCTACAGAGACACTCGCTGGAACACCTCAGCAAGCAAGAGTCCAAAAGTGGCAGGCTCAAACCCAGAACCTCAATCAATGGCTGATACCAAATGAGAGAGACTACTTCCTGGGCACACAGAAGACTGGGCGACTTGGAAGGTGCTGAACAGACTGCGCTCTGGCACCACGAGATGCAGAGCCAACCTCGAGAAATGGGGCCACAAAGTGGAATCCTCGACATGCGAGTGTGGAGAAGAGCAAACCACTGACCACCTGCTGCAATGCACCCTGAGCCCTGCCACATGCACAATGGAGGACCTTCTTGCGGCAACACCGGAAGCACTCCAAGTGGCCAGATACTGGTCAAAGGACATTTAATCAACTACCAAGCTTGCAAACTTTGCGTTTTGTTTGTTTGTTTGTCTGTTAAAAAAATGCAGTGCAACTGTTTTGTCTGCCCCTGACACGATAAATAAAATAAAATCGACTTTCTGTCTTCTCACTGTTTAGATGGCCTATGTGGTCTCTTCCAAATTTAGGATTCTATGATTCTTCATCTTCTCTTCTTCAAGATAAGAAACTCCTGATAGGAATACATAGTTCCCTACCACAATGGTTAAAGTGGTGCCAAACTGAATTAATTCTACACTGTAGATGCACCCGCTGGCTCGTTCAAAGCCCCAAGCATGTCTAATTCTTTTTTTAAGCCAGAAGAAAATCAGGCCGCATCTAGAAAAGGCCTATGCAATCTCCTAATGGCAATTGGCTCTTTGGCAGAGAGCGAAGCCAACGTTTCTCACATTTATTGCTTTTGTTCATTTAGCAGATGCCTCTCGTGAACTGAGTGCCCCTTGTTTAATTACATTAACGTAATTTAGGGGCTCCATGCAGCAGAGTTGTCAGGTCATCAAAAGTTCCGCTGACTTGTTTCTGCAGAATAGTCTTTTCTCCCTCCTCGTCCTCGTCCCCACGTTTGGGGCTGCCAAATATCCAGAAGTCGCTTCTGCGGCAAATAATCCATCATAGGGTATTCTAGCCAAAGGAGGCTGTTGGTACAAAGCCAAAGAAGAATGGGAGAAATTGCACCTGTGAGTGTGTGTGTGGAAGGGTATGCCAAAGCCCCTTACTTAGCAATATCCCCCCTTTTTTAATATACAAGGGTTATCCAGAAAGTAAGGTTACAAGATATTTTTAAAATACAAAGAATGAATACATTAAAAACTCTAAAATTACAACAGCAAAACAACAGAGAGTAAACAATCAGGGACATCTAATCACCTCTCAACAAAAGATTCCCCCAGGCACTCCCAAGCCATCAAATGCTAATTAAGGTGGTCACCTAGCTCCAGCAAACAAGTGTCCTTTGTCCCACCCTGGTCATTCCACAGATATATAAACCCATTTTCCTACTTCCAACAGACCTAACTACCTCTGAGGATGCTTGCCATAGATGCAGGCGAAACATCAGGAGAAAATGCCTCTAGAACATGGCCATATAGCCTGGAAAAACCTACAACAACCCAGGTGTTCCTTCATTTTAGTGAGCAGATGATAGTCACTGGGTGAGAGATTGGGGCTGTGAGAGGGGTGGTTTCAAACATCCCAACTAAAGGACGTCAACTTTTGTGTTGCATGAGCGGTGTGCGGACATGCATTGTCATGAAGGAGACAGACTCTTGCCATCAGCATCCCATGACATTTGTTTTGGATGGCTCTGTGAAGTTTCTTCATGGTCTCACAATATATTCCATACCTATTTTGTTACATGCTGTCTTGACATAATGTCCTCTCCATAAACTGAAATGGTTTTGTGATAAATTGCAGCGGAGTTCATGCCCTTAGCAAACTTCGCATTTGGAGGGAAACAGAATGAGGACGCTCATCTCTGACCTTCACCACAGTGGATGAGCTACTGATGACTGGCACTGCTTGTGCTGGTACGGCTGAACCAGGAGCTTCAGCTTCATTTTCTTTCTATTGAGTGTTTGCATATATTCCAAGGTTCCATGCATTTGCAACAAGGTGGCTTCCCTTGGTTTGCAATCATAGGGCTAGCCACCTGTCTATCATTGTTAAGTTTTGGTTCCGCCCCTTTCCCCAGGGCCATGGGAAGAGAGGGAGCCATTTTTAGTTCAGTTTTATAGTGGAAAGCTAAGCTACAGGATGTGGATTAGCTCCATCCATAGAAAAGCTTCATTTCCTACAGCATCCAGGGCAGAAATTCTGGGGGGAAACAGTCCCAAAGCTCTGGCTGGGAGCTTACAGCCTCTCAGCTTTACAGCATCTGAGGGAAACAGTCCTAAAGTTTCAGAAGAAAACGGTTTTGCAGACCCGAAGAACTCCAGCTGGAGAATCTACATAGCCTTGACTAGTAGGTCTACTCAGGATCTAAGACGCAGATTGGAACCGGTAGTAGAACCCACATCAGCAAAGCTTAAGACAGTAGATTGCCTGGGAGGGGTTAAAAAAGGGTTTTCCTTGTTAAGGAAAGAAATAGTTCTCCAAGCAAGGTGACCGTCCATTTTGGGGCAAGTTAAGAAGCATTTGTTTAATCTGTTGAAGATCCAAGAAGTGTTTGTTGTTTTATTGAAGACCTAAGCAATAATAAAGAACTTTGTTAAACATTTCAAGCCTTTAAAAACTGTGTATGGGAAAATCCTTGAAGGCCTCTCACCCGAGGCACCCCGGCTCCCCGCTGGGCACAAAGAGCACGTCCTGTTTAAAAAATCAATTATTACAGGCCCAGCGCCTGGCACCACACTGCTCATTTACTTCTGTTGGCTTCTCACTACATGGCAGTGATACTAACTTCCCCCAAGAAAATGCCGCGGAAGAGCTACGTGCCTTGTAACCTTACTTTCCGGATAACTCTCGTACTATATACATTGGAATTTAATTTTAAAAGGTATCAGGGTTGCGTGACTAAAATGAAGACTCTTCTTTGCACTTCTTGTTGTGTGCCTTCAAGTCACTTCTGACTTATGGCAATCCCAAGATGATCCTATCATGGAGTTTTCTGAGGCTGTGTGTATGTGACTCACCTGCGGTTTGTCCATGGCAGTGTTGGAGAACAAAAATGAGGACTGTAAGCTCTTTGGTGTTGTTGTTGTTATTGTTGTACGCCTTTAAGTTATTTCTGTGTTATGGCAACCTTAAGGTGATGCTGTAAGGCTGAGAGTACGTGACTCACCTGAGGTTACCAAATGAGTTTCCATGACTGATAAGGGATTCAAAGCCTGGCCTCCAGAGTTGTAATCCAGTGCTCAAATCACTACATCACACTATCTTCCACTTTTAACTGCCCTGGCTGCATCCAATGGAATCTTGAGATTTGATGAAAATATGAGCTTTCTGGCTGAGAAATATACAAAATATCTGTGATATCCCTAATTGGAAGGAAAAAGTTTAGTTTGTTGTTATTGTTTATTTGTTCAGTGGCTTCCAACTCTTTCTGACCTCCTGCACCAGCCAATGCCAGAGATTGCTGTGGGCCATGGCCACCCTCAGCTTCTTCAGAGTCAAGCCAGTCATTTCAAGGATGCCATCCATCCATCTTGCCCTTGGTCGGCCCCTCCTCCTTTTTCCTTCCATTTTCCCCAGCATCATTGTCTTCTCCAAGCTTTCCTGTCTTCTCATGATGTGGCCAAAGGACTTCAACTTTGCCTCTCATATCCTTCCCTCCAATGAGCAGTCGGGATTTATTTCCTGGAGGATGGACTGGTTGGATCTTCTGGCGGTCCAAGGCACTCTCAGAACTTTCCTCCAACACCACAGCTCAAAAGCATCTCTCTTCCTTCGCTCAGCCTTCCCTAAGGTCCAGCTCTCACATCTTCAGGTTACTACAGGGAATACCATTGCTTTGACTATGCGGATCTTCATTGCCAGTATGATGTCTCTACTCCTATATAAATATATATATAAAGCATGGCAAATCCTAACCGTAGGTTCCAGAACATCTCAAAGGTGCCACATGATCTGATATACCTTTGAATAACATTTGCAAAGTACTGAAAGCATGAAAACCGCTGCTGAAATTAGGATTGAGAGAAACATGGAATTGGGGAAGGAGACCTCGGTGAAAGCTCTGCAGCGAAAGAATGCTGGAGTGACCGAGCCCTGGAGAGAAAGGCTGGGAGGGGAAGGCAAAGGCCAGCATCTGTCCATGGGACTTGGAGGAACTGTCCTTCCCGTCCGGCCTCAGGGCTTCAGCAAGGAAACAGGAGCAAAGTCAACCCCTAGCAGGCAATTTGTGCTTTTTGAACTGCAAATGACCCCAAATGTTCCAACATTTCACAAATAAAAGCCAGGACGCACGTTCAGGCCACATGAGAGTGTGGTCAAGGGGGCAGAAACAGGTATAGGAAGGAAGAAACAAGACATTTATTTTTATTTGCACAAAGAGGAGTCATATAGTGCTAGGCATTAAGCTAGTGTAATCCTTCTGCACTTTGTAGGTGTTTTCTACGCTTCTGTCCCACAATTGCATGTCATTTGCTAATTGTCGAAGGCTTTCATGGCTGGAATCACTAAGTTCTTGTGGGTTTTTTCGGGCTCTGAGGATGCTTGCCATAGATGCAGGCAAAACGTCAGGAGAAATGCCTCTAGAACATGGCCATATAGCCCGAAAAAGCCCACAAGAACATTTGCTAATTGCCTCATGTTCTGGATCTTACATGCTTCCAGTTTGCTATTGTCCTGCATCCTACATGCATGCATGTGGTTTTCTACATCTATGATCGGCAAATGTCTCCTACCAGGTGTTTATCTGCATCTCCTCATCCATTTTCCTTTCTTTAGACCAGAACTGCACAATTCAGCAGTAACGAGGGGCCAAAATTAAAATAGACTAAACCTCTTTGGGCTGTTGATAGGTTTTCAGAACTGCACCAAGCTACAATTACCAGGATTTGATACCATTGAGCTATAACTACTGGTCTATTTCTAATCTCCCTTTTTTGGGCAAGGTTCAAGTGGTGGCTTCTCAGCTCCAGGGATTCTTGGATTAAGCCAGTTATCTTGATTCCTCGCAATCTGGTTTAGACCTGGTCACGGAACGGAGACGGCTTTGGTCGCCTTGGTGGATGACCCCGCAGAGAGATAAACAGGGTGAATGTGTCCCTTCTGATTCCCTTGGATCTCTTAGCAGTTTTAGATACCATTGACTATCTTCTGGGTTGGTTCTCTGGAATGGAGTGCCCCCAGTCCTTCCTGGAGGATCATTTCCTGATGGTGGTGCTGAGGGACACCTGCTTGGACTTCCCAAGATACAAGCACAACTGGCGCACAAGCTTTAATTGTGTAAAAGCTCCCCTTGCCAATGTTGAAACCTGGGGTTCCAGGCAGCGATGAGTCCAAGATCACTCCCAAGCTGTGAGCCTACATCTTCAGGGGGAGTGTGTTGGAGTTCAGCCTGTGATTGTGTTTCAGGATCAGGGTGCTTTGGATGTGGGGAATGATGTCAATGAGGTTCAAGATGGCAATGGTTTGGTCAGTGATATGGATGCAGAGAATGACAGAGAGGCACCTGTTCCAAGTGTAGTTTCCCATGAGAATGTTCCTATAGGGTATAGGGATGGTGGTTTACTCCCTGAATTGCTTCCTGAGAGTTGTTGGTGCTTTTGTGGATGCCAGATTCCCTTCTTTTCCCCATCAGACCATGCTAGGCATAGGCCAACTTGAGCCCTCCAGGTGTTTTGGACCTCAACTCCCATAATTCCTAGCAGCTGATAGTCTGCTAGGAATTGTGGGAGTTGAGATCCAAAACACCTGGAGGGCCCAAGTTGACCTATGCCAGATATAAGCCCTGAAAGAGTATGCAATCATCCCTCCACACGGAGCCTCCAGTGGCGCAATGGGTTATACCCTTGTGAATTGTGGGGTCCTGCAAGGTTCCATTCTATCTCCCATGCTTTTCAACATCTACATGAAGCCGTTGGGTGAGGTCATCCGGAGTTTTGGAGTTGGGTGCCATCTCTACGCAGATGACACTCAACTCTACTACTCTTTTCCACCACATTCCAAGGAAGCTCCCCGGATCCTGGACCAGTGTCTGACAGCTGTAATGGGCTGGAGGAGGGCTAACAAGTTGAAGCTTCATCCAGACAAGACAGAGGTCCTCCTGGTCAGTCGTGAGGCTGATCGGGGTATTGGGTGGGGATACTTCCTCTGAGGACACAGATTTAGAACTTGAGAGTCCTTCTGGACTCAGCACTGAGGCTTGATGCCCAAGTGTTGGCAGTGGCCGGCAGGGTCTTTGGACAGTTAAAGCTGAGACCATACCTCTAGAAGCCTGATTTGGCCATGGTGGTCCATGCCTTAGTTACTTCTAGAATGGATTACTGTAACACACTCTACATGGGGCTGCCTTTGAAGACAGCATGGAAACTGCAATTGGTACAAAGGTCTGCAGCCTGGTTTTTAACAGGAGCTAATTATAGGGAGCCCATGACGCCCCTATTAAAGTAGCTCTACTGGCTGCCAATAAGTTTCTGGTTCCAATTCAAGGTGCAGGTTTTGACCTACAAAGCCCTACATGTTTTGGGTCCAGCCTATCTTCATGACCGCATCTCCTCCTATGATCTAGCGCGGGCTCTAAGATTTGCCGGGGACACCCTCCTCTCAGTCCTGCCTCTGTCTCAAGCATGGCTTGTGGGGATGAGGGAGAAGGCCTTCTTGGTGGTGGCCCCCAACTTTGGAACACCCTCCCCAGGGAGATTAGGCAAGTCCTCACACTGTCCTCTTTTCATAGGGAACTGAAAACATGGATGTTCTAGCAAGTTTTCGAGAACTATTAGTCCCTAAGCCCAGTCCCCAGGTCGTCAAATAGTCCTCTGTTCTGCACTTCATCCACTTCCCTGGCTCTATGATACGTTGGTTGCACTGCCCCTCGCCCAGCCCCTTTTAATTGATTAGGTCCCTTATTAGCACTCCTGGCCATTGCTATTGTTGAACCTCGCCTGATGGAGCTCCGATGTATGCGGTTTTATATTTTATTTTTAGTGTTTTTTCAATCAGGTTTTTTGTATTTGATGATTTTTTACTTTATTTTTATTTTATTTATTATTTTTATTTTTTGCTATTTTGATTATTAAGTTATAGTTATGTTGTTTTCTGTTGTCTAATGGGTTTTGTCCTGATGTGAACTATTTGTATGGTTTTTCTTTGGGCATTCAGTGTTTGCCATATTTGTTGGAAACCGCCCTGAGTCCCTTTGGGGAGGTAGGGCCATCTATAAATAATAATAATAATAATAATAATAATAATAATAATAATAAATTAATTAATTATTATTATTTTGCTGACACAAAAATACAGTATGCCTGTCGGAACTCAGATGCCTTTAAAGAGCCAGACACAGTAATGTAAACAAATCAACAGTGTATTAAGTAAAAGTAAACAGGACTCAGAGACACTTCCTTCAGTGTCTCTGGCCAAACTCAAAGTTTGCAGCAGTTTGCAGCTTGAAAAACAAAAGTAAGCAAATAAACCGGATTATACTGGCAAAAATCCAGATTAAACAAGAGTTCAAGCAAAATGCATCAAAATCACACAGTTCAAAGATAAAGCCAAAACAAAACATTGTGAAGAGAAGCCATAGTCCAAAAGCAGTCCAAGGTCGAAGAAGTCCCAGTTGAAGACAACAGAGACCAAAAAGCAGCGTCGTCGTCAGAAACAGTCCGTGGTCAAGGAGAGGGGAAATCTGCACTTACGAGAGTCCAAGCCGGTCAGCACACAAAGAATACAGCAACCTACAGTTCCAGGACCCAAGCCCAACAAGAGAAGCGACAGCAGTAAAACCCAAGGCACGTAACCAACACTTTGCCTACTGCAAAGTTCCAAATTTTCAGTGCCTTTATTTATCCTACAATTCATCATCCGTTGATGAGCTGTCCTCTGCCCTTTCCTCATCGCTATCAGCTGTCCTACCTATTACAGCTGAGCGCCAACACCCATCTCTCCAACTCTTCCACCTCCTGTCAAGACTTAAGTCTCACCATGAATCCCTGGTATCTCCAGATTGCTAATCCCCAGAAAAACCCTCAAACGTATCACTGGATGTGGGTTGCATGCACACATTCCTGACTTCTTGCACTTGAGTCCAATCCAATGGCTCTTCTTCATCCTCACTACTCCAGACCCATTACTTCCAGTAAAGCCCATGAAATCCTCATCTTCAGTGGGAGCAATAAGTATGTCCCGGATCCCTTTCCTTTGATGTTCTTCGTCAGATTCCTGCTCCCGAATAATCCGTTTGACACCTCTACTCCCATCTCCCTCCTCCTCCTCACACATTTCACTCTCTGAGAAACTCTTGGAGTCTTTGTCTGTGGGAGACATAAGTATCTCCCGGATTCTCTTCCTTTGTTGTTCCTCTTCCAACACCTGAGCACCTAGTTTCCCTCCTTTACTACTCCCACTATTATTTATTTATTTATTTATTTGCTTCACTTTTATACCGCATATTTCAGCCTTTAGCAGGCGACTCAATGCGGTTCACAGTGCAGTTAAAACACAATAGTACAAAAAACCGGAACGACAAAGTCGCTCCACCAACAATTAACATCAGACAGACAACCCACAAACAACATATACAACGCCTCCGTTAAAGTCAGATCCATTCTCATAGTCATTATGCCGTTCCTATATTCAGTTACCGTCTTCCTTAGTTAGTTGCATTACTTAGCCAAACGCTTGCTCATAGAGCCAGGTCTTGACCATTCTCCGAAACGCCAGCAACGAAGGTGCCTGTCTGATGTCTGCTGGCAAAGCATTCCATAGCCGAGGGGCCACCACTGAGAAGGCCCTGTCTCTCGTCCCCGCCAAGCGCACCTGTGACGCAGGCGGGATCGAGAGCAGGGCCTCCCCAGACGATCTTAATGTTCTAGTCGGTTCATAGGTGGAGATGCGTTCGGAGAGGTAAGTGGGGCCAGAACCGTTTAGGGCTTTATAGGCTAACGCCAGCACCTTGAATTGTGCCCGGTAGCGGATTGGCAGCCAGTGGAGCTGGCTCAACAGAAGAGTGGTATGCTCCCTGAGTGCCACTCCCGTTAGCAACCTGGCTGCCGAGCGCTGGACCATCTGAAGCTTCCGGGCAGTCTTCAAGGGCAACCCCACGTAGAGCGCGTTGCAGTAATCAATCCGGGATGTAACCAGAGCGTAGACTACCGTGGCCAAATCCGACTTCCCAAGGTACGGGTGCAACTGGCGCACAAGTTTGAGTTGTGCAAATGCTCCCCTGGACACCGCCGACACCTGGGGATCCAAGGTTAGCGAGGAGTCCAGGATCACACCCAAGCTGCGAACCTGTGCCTTCAGGGGGAGTAGTAGTACTAGTAGTAGTATCGTTGCCAGCGGACTCTACTACAACAATGCCACAGCAAATGAGATCTATATGCTGGATTTCGTATCAGAAAACCACAACTTGAACACTTCCCAAGTGTCTAGGACAGTGTGATGTATTTTCAAATGATGCATGCAGATTCAAGTCAGGTGGCCTTTTGCAGTTGACAGATCGTGGTTTTGTCAATGTTTATTGTTTCCAAATGCCAGCTAAGATCTTTTGGTACAGCAACCAGTGTGCCAATGACCACTGGGACCACCTGTATTGGTATATGCCAGAGCCTTTGCAGTTCGATTTTGAGGTCCTGATCATAGCTGAGTTTTTCCTGTTGTTTTTCCTCAATGCCCCTGTCACCTGGTATGGCGTCATTATATAATAATAATAATAATAATAATAATAATAATAATAATAATAATTTATATTATTATTATTTGAAACACAACTAGATGAGTCCACAGCAGACAAGATCACTCTGCTGGCTGTTGTATTAGATCACACATCGGACACTTCCCAAGTGTCTAGTACTGTGTGATGTATCGATGAATAATGCGTGCAGATTCCTATTATTATTATTATTATTATTATTATTACTATTATTATTATTATTATTATTATTATTATTATTATTAGAGTTCTCATCCTGGGATCTTTAAAAATCATACATTTCAGGATGGGAGCAGAGGCATCTTCCCTCCAGTTAATACACAATCACAAACACATGCGCACAAACATGGAAAGTGCCACATATCATATTGCAGAACACAGCCTGGCGCTCCATATGTTAGGGAGAGATTCGTTTTCAACCACTGATAGCAGATGGTAAGGCAGCCCTGTTTCCCCAGCATATCTAACCTAAAGAACAAACACCTTTCTTGGCTGATAAATCCGCTCAAAACTGTACGGGGGATGTATAAATTGTTGTTAAAATACAAAATTGAGGAAGAAGTAGTGAAAGACTGTATGGTTAAATGGATTCAAAATACAGATTCAGCTGGAGCAATGGGAGATGACTTGGACAAAGAATTTGAAACGTACTTTTGAAATTGAAATTTGGAGAGCTAAGGATCGTGGATACTGAGAGTCCATGCCTGGTGAGCTCAGCTAATTGCCAAAGTTCCTGATGAAATATGGCTCACCAGTGCTGAAAATCAGGAGAGGCTTTAATATACAATCTGCAGAAGGGATGCAATGTACAGCAAAGGATGCCAAAATACACAAGCATAAACATATGGGAATGTGCAACCATTTTATACAGAAAAGGATCCATGCATTAACACTGTCAAGGTTTGAATTTTCCCTTCCCCGCCTTGGATTGGCTGAGCGCCAAAGCTGGCTGCCTCCCTCTTCCCTCCTGATTGGCTGGCTTGTTCTCTGATTGGTGTAGGCTGTGTTGACATGGTTGAGAATTTCCTTCTTCCCAGGTGGAGGAATCCCAAGGCCACCAATCAGCTGTTGGACGGAGAGGAGTCCCCAAGAAGTGATGCCCATATTCGGAGGCATAGGCTGCAGTTCGAAATACAATGGGCGTCTGGGTATGAGGATGATAAGATGGTGCAGTTGTAGAATTTAGGATGCCAGGACAATAGATGTTTGATCTCCCAAGTCTGTTCCCAGACTCAGATAAAGAAGTATCCATAGGAATGTTGAAATGGTCAAGGTTCCCTTTGTCTCTGAGAATGGCTGGTTCACAACCGGGGCTGATTCCCAGATAGTGAACAGGAAGCTGATCAGTTGGGAGTGCAAGTCCATAATGGTTGGGCCAAATCCAAGTCCACAGGGCACAGAGTGTTGCAACTCAGAGTGAGCTTCGCCTTGCTTCCAAACACCACCACACAAGAGCTGTAGTTTTATAGTTTATTGAGGAAAAAGTCCAAGTCAAAATAAAGAATAAGCATTGCAAAGTTCCAAAGAGTTTGGTTAAATGCAGAATATAGTTCCAAAGATCTTCAGGTAAAAACAAGAGGCACAATCCTTTAGGCAAAGTTCAAAACAGAGTCCATGGTACAAACAGTGAAACAATTGCCCCAAGAATCACAATGCAAGAAATCCCAAGCGTGCTGCTTTCCAGCTAAAGCTATTCCATGGAGCTTCCAGGCTAACAAGCTACGTTGAACTGACGCTTTCTCTTCGTTTGCAAGAAGCCTAAATACCTTTCTAACATGAAAACATTATGCTCTCACCAACATGAAAGCATTGCGATGACCTTTCCCCGAGCTGGCTTCTCGTCTGTCAGCCAGGCGAGAACTCCGCCTGACCCACAAATCAAGATGGGCTTGCCGGGTCAAGTCACTATCAAGGCTTTCTGCATTTTCACTATCAGCGTGGGAAGGAGGCAAAGGCCTCTCCACCTGTTCGCTATCTACTTCGTTAAAATTCCTTTCTTCTTCTTCTGAGAACCACTGTGTTGACTCTGCACTGTTGGGCACACAGATGACTGGGCGACTTGGAAGGCGCTGAACAGACTGCACTCTGGCACCACGAGATGCAGAGACAACCTTCAGAAATGGGGCTACAAAGTGGAATCCTCGACATGTGAATGTGGAGAGGAGCAAACCACAGACCACCTGCTGCAATGCAGCCTGAGCCCTGCCACATGCACAAGGGAGGACCTTCTTGCAGCAACACCAGAGGCACTCCAAGTAGCCAGATACTGGTCAAAGGACATTTCATCAACTACCAAACTCACACATTATGTATTTTGTCTGTTTGTTTGCTTTGTTCTGTTAGAAATGTAATATAATTGACTGCTTGCTGGTTGCTGGTGACTCGATAAATAAATAAATTGGGTTGTTGGGTGTCTTGTGTCCAAATTTGGCGTCAATTCGCCCAGTGGTTTTTGAGTTCTGTTAATCCCACAAACGAACATTACATTTTTATTTATATAGATAATAATAGCATTATTAATGTATTGTCGAAGGCTTTCATGGCTGGAATCACTGGGTTGTTATAGGTTTTTTCGGGCTATATGTCCATGGTCTAGAGGCATTCTCTCCTGACGTTTCGCCTGCATCTATGGCAAGCATCCTCAGAAGTAGTGAGGTCTGTTGGAACCAGGAAAAAGGGTTTATATATCTGTGGAATGACCAGGGCGACACAAAGGACTCTTTTCTGCTGGAGCTAGGTGGGAATGTTTCAGCTGACCATCTTGATTAGCATACAATGGCCTGACTGTGCCTGGGGCAAACTTTTATTGAGAGGTAATTAGATGTCCCTGCCTGCTTCCTCTCTGTTGTTGTGCTGTTGTAATTTTAGAGTTTTTTTTAATACTGGTAGCCAGATTTTGTTCATTTTCATGGTCTTTTCCTTTTTGTTGAAATTGTCCACATGCTTGTGGATTTCAATGGCTTCTCTGTGTAGTCTGACATGGTGGTTGTGGGAGTGGTCCAGCATTTCTGTGTTCTCAAATAATAATATGCTGTGTCCAGGTTGGTTCATCAGGTGCTCTGCTATGGCTGGTTGAAGTAGTCTGCAGTGCCTTTCATGTTCCTTGATTCGTGTGTTGGGCAACGCTGCTGCGTTTGGTGGTCCCTCTGTAGACTTGTCCACAGCTGCATGGTATACGGTAGACTCCTGCAGAGGTGAGAGGATCCCTCTTGTCCTTTGCTGAACGCAGCATTGGTTGGATTTTCTTGGTGGGTCTGTAGATAGTTTGTATGTTGTGTTTCCTCATCAGCTTCTCTCTGCGGTCAGTGCTTCCCTTGATGTATGGCAGGAACACTTTTCCTCTGGGTGGATCTTCATCTTTACTCTCGTGGCTTCTTCTCGGTCTTGCAGCTCTTCTGATGTCTGAGGTGGAGTCTCCATTGGCCTGGAGAGCCCAGTTGAGGTGGTTCAGTTCATCTTGAAGGCGAAACGTCAGGAGAGAATGCCTCTAGACCATGGCCATATAGCCCAAAAAAACCTACAACAACCCAGAACATTACATTTTTATTTACATAGATAATAGCATTATTACATTCATTTATGATTATTTTATTTTTATGATATTAGAAAAATATCATATTACTATAAAATAAATACAGATCACAAGACACGGTACCAAGATTAAAATTCAATGAAACAGAATGTAAATGTAATATATAATAACTGAAGCAAGAATACTCTATGCACAAAGATGGAAGGAGCTTGAAGGACTCAGAGGAGGCGGGGCCTAGTTTGTTGCCATGGCAACATCCCGCCCTAGTGAGTGAAGGCGGGGCCTAGCGAGGCCTGAAGGCTTGAAGGGGAGGTGGGACTTAGTCAGTTGCCGTGGCAACCTCCCACCCTAGTGAGATCTGAAGGCTTCAAAAGAAGGCGAGGCCTAGCAAGGCCTGAAGACTTGAAGAGAAGGCGGGACTTAGTCAGTTGCCGTGGCAACCGCTCGCCCAGCCAATTCCCAAGCTCGGGCCTACTCTGTTGCCGTGGCAACCACCCGCCCTAGCGAGGCCTTGAAGGCGGGGCCTAGCGAGGCTTGAGGCTTTCAAGAGAAGTGGGGGTGGGGCTTAGTCAGTTGCCGTGGCAACCCCCTTCCCAGCCAATTACCAGCTTCGGGCCTACTCCGTTGCCGTGGCAACCTCTCGCCCGCGGCTTGCGTGACGCCTGCGCCGACTAGGCCTCGCCTCCGCTTACTTCCCTTTTCCGTTCCGGACGCGATGGGCGCCGTGGACCCGGCCTTCGTGGTGGGCTACTTGGCGGAGGTGGAAGCCCTGGCCGAGGAGGTGATGGCCGGCCGGCAGCAGGTAGGCCCCAAAGTGAGGCCTACTTCTCCCAAGTAGGCCCATGCCTGCCTTAGAAGTAGAGCAGGCATGGGCCAACTTGGCCGGGCCCTCCAGGCGTTTTGGACTTCAACTCCCACAATTCCTAACAGCCGGTAGGCTGTTAGGAATTGTGGGAGTTGAAGTCCAAAACGCCTGGAGGGAAGGCCCAAGTTGGCCCATGCCTGAGCCTATCGAACAGCTGTAGGTTTGAAATATTCTGTGATTATTCCACTTCTTTATGTATGTGTCCAGAGAAAGGCGACTCAAATGATCAAGGATCTGGAGAACAAACCCTATGAGGAGCGGCTTAAAGAGCTGGGCATGTTTAGCCTTCAAAAAAGAAGGCTGATAGGAGTTCATGATGAGGACCATGGATCAAGATGTGAGGGGAAGTCATAGGGAGGAGAGAGCAAAATTGTTTTATTATTATTATTATTATTATTATTATTCACTTTATTTATACCCCGCTAACATTTCCCGAAGGACTCGGTGCAGCTTACGAGAAGCCAAGGCCAACACATCAATAAAACAACAGCATAACAAATACAACAATAAATAAACTCATAAAGCAAATCAGTAACATTAGATTCATAGAATCAAAGAGTTGGAAGAGACCTCATGGGCCATCCAGTCCAACCCCATTCTGCCAAGAAGCAGGAATATTGCATTCAAATCACCCCTGACAGATGGCCATCCAGCCTCTGTTTAAAAGCTTCCAAAGAAGGAGCCTCCACCACACTCCGGGGCAGAGAGTTCCACTGCTGAACAGCTCTCACATCAGGAAGTTCTTCCTCATGTTCAGATGGAATCTCCTTTCTTGTAGTTTGAAGCCATTGTTCCCTTGCGTCCTAGTCTTCAGGGAAGCAGAAAGGAAGGTTGCTCCTTCCTACCTAAGATGGCTTCCTCTCACATATTTATACATGGCTCTCATCATATCTCCTCTCATCTTTCTCTTCTTCAGGCTAAACATGCCCAGCTCCTTAAGCCGCTCCTCATAGGGCTTGTTCTCCAGACCCTTGATCATTTTAGTCGCCCTCCTCTGGACACATTCCCAGCTTGTCAATATCTCTCTTGAATTGTGGTGCCCAGAATTGGACACAATATTCCAGGTGTGGTCTAACCAAAGCAGAATAGAGAGGGGTAGCATGACTTCCCTAGATCTAGACACTAGGCTCCTATTGATGCAGGCCAAAATCCCATTGGCTTTTTTTGCCGCCACATCACATTGTTGGCTCATGTTTAACTTGTTGTCCATGAGGACAAACAATAAACATTAAAACAATAGCAGTAAACATTAGACAATAACACTGACAATAACACAAATAAATCTGCTGCCCTGGAGACTAGGACGCAGAACAATGGAATCTAACTATAGGAAATGAGATTCCACCAGAGTATTAGGAAGAACTTCCTAACTGTATGAGAGCTGTTCAGCAGTGGAACTCTCTGCCCCGGAGTGTGGTGGAGGCTCCTTCTTTGGAGGCTTTTAAGCAGAGCCTGGATGGCCATCTGTCAGGGGTGCTTTGAATGCAATTTTCCTGCTTCTTGGCAGAATGGGGTTGGACTGGATGGTCCACGAGGTCTCTTCCAATTCTATGATCCTCTCCCTTTTAATTTCCATTGTCTTTTTTCCTTCCATTAAATATTCCCTATATGTTCTCAATTCCTCATTATATGTTGGTTTTAACACTGCATCCATAGGATGCAAAAAGTACTCATTTTTAACCCGAGAGAACACTTCTCTAGTACAATAAACAATTCACTTCTCTAGGAATATCTAGCTTCCCCAGCAAACTTTTGTTGAGAGGGGTTTGCTCCAGGCACAGTCAGCCCATTGTGTGCTAATCAAGGTGGTCAGTTGAAACATTCACACCTAGCTCCAGCAGAAAAGAATCCTTTGTCCCACCCTGGTCATTCCATAGATATATAAACCCTTTTTCCTAGTTCCAACAGACCTCACTACCTCTGAGGATGCTTGCCATAGATGCAGGAGAAACGTCAGGAGAGAATGCCTCTAGACCATGGCCATACAGCCCGAAAAAACCTACAACAACCCAGTGATTCCGGCCATGAAAGCCTTAGACAATACTCTGAATTTATTGTTTTTAAATGTTTTCATTGTTTTAATATACTTTTAAATTCTATTTCAACATTTATTTAAGTGTACATTGTATTTTAAGGCATCGAATTGTTGCCTGTATGTAAAACTGCCTTGACTTCCCTCCAGGATGAGAAAGGTGGGGTAGCAATGTCATAAATAAATAAATAAATAAATAATAGGTAGAAGCATCCTTTTCTTCATTCTGTACTCCTTTCAGCTTCCCTCCCTCTCTCTCCCTCTCTCTCTTCATGAAGACAAACAAAATGAGAATAAAAACCACACAAAATCAACTGACTCAAAAGTTCCTCAAAGCGGACAAGAGCAAAGCAGACAGCAATCTCCCAAAGTGGAGAAGAGCACAAGTCAGGAGGGCCGCTCCCTTGAAGTCCTAAAACCCTGTACTCTGGTGCTAGCGCCCCCTCTGGCACTAGCTCTCAACTCAAAATGCTGCTCTTATGTCAAAGCAAAATCAGGCCAAGCTCTTAACTTAAAACACTCTTAAGTTGGGACACTCTTAAGTTGAGGTTCCACTGTATATAAAATTAAAACTGCTACATCTAATACAACTAGATCCACAACGATCATCCTAACATAAAATGCCTCAAATAATAAAAAAACATACTAGATAGACAACTATTGAATCTTGGACTTCTGTTGATTTTCACTCCTTGTTATCCTATTCCCTTTAGATAGCACTGCATATCCACACTTCTACTTTTAAGAACACTCCTCTAATTCATAAACCCAGTCTTTGATGTTTGCTCCCATCTTCCTTAAGGTTCATAAAAGATTTCTGCTTAATCCAAAGAGAATAGTTTCATTAAATCGGTAAAAATCAACCCCGAAAATGTGGAGGGCTGACTGCTCCATTTGGCTTTTAGGGAGAATTCAGTCCTGATTTGTCTTATTTGCCTTTTTGGCAGTCCGCAATATCTGCAGAACTCTTTTCATTGCTACCATAAAAAAGGCGACAATTCCATAGCAAAAGGACTTGGACATTTGTCTGGATTGCAGAAGGGCATAGACCAGTGTTTCTCAACCTGGGGGTTGTGAGGGAGTGTCAGAGGGGTTGCCAAAAGCCACCAGAAAACACAGTATTTTCTGTTGGTCGCAGGGGTTCTGTGTGGGAAGTTTGGCCCAATTCTATAGTTGGTAGGGTTCAGAATGGTCTTTGATTGAAGGTGAACTATAAATCCCACATCTACAACTTCCAAATGTCATGGTATGTTTTCTCCAAACTCCACCTGTGTTCACATTTGGGCATATTGAATATCTGTGCCAAGTTTGGTTCAGATCCATCATTGTTTGAGTCCACAGTGCTCTCTGGATGTAGGTGACCTAACTACCACATCCAAACTCAAGGTCAGTGCCCATCAAACCCTTCCAGTATTTTCTGTTGGTCATGAGAGTTCTGTGTGCCAAGATTGGTTCAGTTCAATCGTTGGTGGAGTTCAGAATGCTCTTTCATTGTAGGTTAAGTATAAATCCCAGCAACTACAACTCCTAAATGACAAAATCAATTCCCCCCAACCCCACCATTATTCAAATTTGGGCGTAGCGGGTATTGGTGCCAAATTTGGTCCAGCGAATGAAATACATCCTGCATATCAGATATTTACATGATGATTCATAACTAGCAAAATTACAGTTATGAAGTAGAAACAAAAATAATTTATGGTTGGGGGTCGCCACAATATGAGGGACTGTATTAAGGGGCCAAGACATTAGGAAGGTTGAGAAACACGGGCATCGACTTTTCCTTCCTCTATTTTATCATGGGTTTTTTGTTATTTGTTGTTGTTTTTTAGGAGGGGTGCATGAAGAGGCAGAGATTTGCAGACTCAAGCTTATTTCAGATGATTCAAATGCACACTTTCCTTCGGCATGAAGGAAATGAGTAAATTGGCCTTCTTGGCAAACATGTAAACGCAGGTAGAAAATTTCACTATTTCTCTTTCAGATTGTCGATTTGGATCAGAAGCGAAATCAGAACCGGGAGGCGTTGAGGGCTTTAAGCAAGGAGCCGGACTCTTCAGGTGAAGTGTTGCTTTGAATATACAAAACTTCCTTATGCTGAGCCGACCTCATTTTGTCTGTCAAATGCAATGCAGTCGACTCTTAACAGTTCCAGCTTGCCAGTTCTTTAGACAGAGGTCTTCCCAGGACTGCTAACTTGAGATTTTCTCACTGCAATATCCGTGATTGAACTGAGTCCTTCTTGTGAAACATGTTTTGTTCTAGGCTCACAATCTTCTCTCACTTTTGCTGGAGTCTTTAGAAACCTGTTGCATCCCCAGGGTGTTGTACCTAGTAGTTTGAGAGCCTCTGCATTTCTGTTTGTTTCAAGAGAGAGGGCTTTTTTTCAGAGAAAGTACCAAATCTAATAATAAACAATCGGACTGATGTGCTGATGCAGCCTCTGGTTGTGCTGTGTAGCCTGTTTTGTAGATTATTTATTAGATCAGAACATAGCTGTAACTTTCCGCAAGGAACTTAGGGCTGTATTTTATCTTGCAACAGTCCTGAACATTTAGTTAGGTAGAAAGATAAGACAACTAAGGGATTCTCAATGCTCTAGCCAATGTAGACCTGTTTATAATATATGAAGATCATGTGCTGTGTGGAGTCGAAATTCTCACCAAGCCTGCTGTTATTCCTTTTTAAAAAAATAATACTTATTAGAGTTTATAGTTAAAAACAAAATGACAACAAAAAACATAAATAAAACAGATAACAATTTTGTTTCTGAGAAAGTAACATGCGTTTAAAGATAAAAAGAGAGATAGAAAAAAGGGGGGGGACGACTTAGAAATGAAGTTATTTATAGCAACCAAAGTAAACAGATGAGCATGTAAGTGAATAAAACTATGCTAGTGATGCAAAAAGTAAAACAATAGATATTTTGACTTCCTGGTATCTTCCTGAGGTCTTTTCCTTTCCCTTTTTTCTTCCTTTCCTTTCTCCTCCTCCTCCTCCTTCTTGTTAACTTCTTTCCCTCTCTTCTTACAATCTTCCTTTTTGTATTATCCATTTCCTTTTTACTAAATCAAAATCTTCTTGTTTCTTTGCTTAAAGCATTTGGTAACTTTTTCCAGTCTGTTTCCTTCACTTTTATTCCTTTATTCTTTGACACGAGGAAAGTGAGCCTATCCATATTTCTAATCTCTAGTATCTTCGTCATCCACTCGTCTTCTTCAGGTATTTCTTTTTGTTTCCACATTTTCACATAACATATTCTCACTGTAGTTTGTCCGTATTTTTTTCTAGTTCCATCTCATGTATTCCTAACAAGAATATTTCTGGTTTCCAGGGAATCTGTATCTCTAATTTTTTTTTTTTTATTTCTGTATTCCTTTCCAATATCTTTTTGCTCTGTCACATGTCCACCACATGTGGAAATATGACCCTTCCTTCTCCTTACATTTCCAGTAAGCTGTGCTCATGTTACTGTAACTGCTGTTATTCCTTTATCCCAGGCATGGACAAATTCGACCCTCCATGTGTTTTGGACTGGTAGGAATTGTGGGAGTTGAAGTCCAAAACACCCATAGGGCTGAAGTTTGCCTATGCTTGCTCTATCACATCATGGTAGAGCTGAGATTTTGTACTAAACTGGGGAGCTAATGCCCTACCTGCCTGGATCTTGGTTCTCCCCTTGGCCTGGCTGGGACACCTACAGCTGCTTCCCAGTGGGAAGAGGATGGAGGGAGGAGGCAATTCAGATGATGAAAAGGCACCTGACTTCAGTTCAAAGGGGAGACAGAATTAGGGTGTGCACACAGATAAAGGACACTCTCCTTTTCTTCTTCTTGGAGCTCAGGACAGCTGCATCTTAATCAGAATTACTTCCCACCAGTCAGCAGCAACAGGAGTAGCAGTAAAACATAGAGAGGCAGTTTTGGATGTGAAAGAAAGAGATTTATATATTGATTTATATAGCACTATCACTGTGCATATTGTTTATTATTAAATCAGATTAAACAAGTCAGATTGTTTATTATTAGATTTGGTACTTTCTCAGAAAATTGCTGGAAGAAACATTAACAACCTTAAATATGCAGATAACACCACATGGATGGCCCAAAGTACGGAGGAGCCGAGGAGCCTTCTAATCAAGAAGAAGAAAGAAGAAAGCGCAAAATCTGGGTTGCAGCTAAACATAAAAAAACAAGATTATGGCAACAAGAATGATTGACAACTGGGAAATAGAGGGAGAAAACGTGGAGGCCGTGACAGGGTTTGTATTTCTAGCTGCAAAGATTACTGCAGACGCAGACGGCAGCCAGGAAATCAGGCGACACTTACTTCTTGGGAGGAGAACAATGTCCAATCTCGATATAATAGTGAAGAGTAGAGACATCACACTGGCAACAAAGATCTGCATAGTGAAAACAATGGTATTCCCCATAGTAACCTATGGATGTGAGAGCTGGACCTTAGGGAAGGCTGAGCGAAGGAAGGGAGATGCTTTTGAACTGTGGTGTTGGAGGAAAGTTCTGAGAGTGCCTTGGACCGCCAAAAGATCCAACCAGTCCATACTTCAGGAAATAAAGCCCGACTGCTCATTGGAGGGAAGAATAGTAGAGGCCAAGTGGAAGTCCTTTGGCCACATCATGAGAAGACAGGAAAGCTTAGAGAAGACAATGATGCTGGGGAAAATGGAAGGAAAAAGGAAGAGGGGCCAACCAAGGGCAAGATGGATGGATGGGATCCTTGAAGTGACTGGATTGACCTTGAAGGAGCTGGGGGTGGTGACGGCCGAAAGGGAGTTTATTTATTTGTTTGTTTATTTCGCACATTTCTACCCTGCCCTTCTCAACCCCCGAGGGGGGACTCAGGGCGGCTTACAAAAAGGCACAATTCGATGCCAACACAAACAATAAGATAAGAACATATCTTATTGTTTGGCGTGGGCTGGTCCATGAGGTCACGAAGAGTCGGAAACGACTGAATGAATGAACAACAACAAATCACTGTGCATGTGTTTCTACAAGAAAAGAAAAAACATTCCCTGCCTTCTAAAGGCTGCACAGAAAGAAAGGAAATGCCATTAGGAAGGATATTAAGATTAGAAGATAGTTCTTCTTCTTAGCTCCTTAGCTTTGGCCAGTTAGGATGAAAGAGAGAGTCTTTCATTTGCATTTGGGTCTGGGCATGATGGAAGGAGGGCTTTCATGTCCTTCTGAGCCTAGGTTTCATAAAGCTGTGCCTGCCTCTTCTTCTCTCCCTCGGTGGCCAGGGTAGCTGGGGTGGAGTGAGGGTTCCCTCCCAAGCCATACATCCCCAACAGTGCTTCAAATGCCGCTGTCTTTACAAAATGGCAATCAGAAGTGATGTCTTGTCACACCTTTTGCATGGTATATAATGTCTTTGTGAGGCTGGAAAGAGACTGATGATCCATGAAATCGAGGGAATCTCAGAGTACTGCTTGATACTAATCCATGGCTCCCACATTTCACAGTTCCTTGCATCTCTCTCCACACTTATCTCTCTCTCAAAGGCTGCAGAGAGGAGCTGATGGGCTTCCTGGAGGCGGCGGAACCTGAACATTACGCACCTCAAGTACAAAGCTTGCTACCACTTCCACTGCTGCCCTACACCATTTTTTCTAAATAAGAGACTCCAGCTTCTGGGTTTTTGGTATCCATGCAGGGTTCTGGAACCAAAACTCTGCAGATTCAAATAACCCACTGTTTGCCTAAATCTGAATAGAGAAAACTTGCATTATTTAGTCTGAATGTGAAATTTACTTACACTCCCCAGCTGAGACCGCTATCGTACATCATAAAACTACAGTCATGTGTGGAGAATAATACAGCCCCCTCCCAAGTTGTGGGAAGCAACCCTTAGTGGTCTACAGGCATCCTCAATGTTATGAATAGCTACTCATAACAGGGTACATAACATGACTTCTAATGCAGGGACAGAAACCTGCTGCAAACCCAGAGGCCACATCTGTTCCCTCGTTTCCTCTGGGAGCAATATTATATGAGACAGTGACATCACCCACAACATCAGAGCTCCTCTTCCAATGTGATATATGCCAGCAATGACCCCACACTGGATAAATGGGATAGTCTATGCAAAAGGATTATTGGACACAAAGCTGACGTTAAAAATGGCAAGACAGGCAGTTCCCAAGATATGAATAATAATAATCATCATCATCGTCGTCTTTATTTATACCCCACCACCATCTCCCCAATGGGGACCCAGGGCGGTTAACATGATAAGTTCTGTAGATTTGTTCTTAAAGTGCAATTCCAGCCAAGAATGTATATATTTTAGTCTTGGAAAGAATAATAATAATAATAATAATAATAATAATAATAATACAGTGATCTTGTTTGCTGTGTTTCTAATAATAATAATAATAATAATAATAATAATACAGTGATTTCGTTTGTTGTGTTTCAAATAATAAGAATATTTATTTATTTATTTGTTTGTTTGTTTATATTCCGCCCTATCTCCTAAGGGGGACTCAGGGCAGATTCTAACATACAGCGGCAAACATTCAATGCCTCCATAAAACAAATACCAACATCATAACTCCTGAAAAACCCCACATATAAAAACAGCATTTAGAACTTAACATGAATAGATTAAAGCAAAATGTAATCAAACAAAAATGATATAATGACATAAAATCTGAACCTAAAACAATTAACATTGATCTACAGAAGCCAACTATCATTCATAACGTTGTGTGAGTTGATTTTGTGGCCAGTGTAGTTGTGTGGCCAGTGATGATAACTGGACTAACATGGATTAGCAGAGCCTGGATACGAAATAATTCTCAACCAGAGATCTGGTAGTGATTTCTCATTGACTATTCCTCCTCCTCTCCATATGTTAGTGAGCAAAGGGGAGGGTTAAAACCCCTCTGGAGTTTTCTGTACTGCCTATGTCCCTGTTCAAGATTTCCCCTCATTTTCTGTTCCTGTGAGAATTGGATGTTGAAAAATTTGGCTTGTTGTGGAAACAAGGATTGGTGCTAAAGCTTCAGTGGAGACCCCTTTTCCCCATGATAAATCTTTCAGGAGGGATTTTGGCCTGCATCAATAGGAGCATAGTGTCTAGATCTAGGGAAGTCATGCTCCCCATGCTCTATCCCGCTTTGGTTAGACCACATCTGGAATATTGTGTCCAATTCTGGGCACCACAATTCAAGAGAGATATTGACAAGCTGGAATGTGTCCAGAGGAGGGCGACTAAAATGATCAAGGGTCTGGAGAACAAGCCCTATGAGGAGCGGCTTAAGGAGCTGGGCATGTTTAGCCTGAAGAAGAGAAGGCTGAGAGGAGATATGATAGCCATGTATAAATATGTGAGAGGAAGCCACAGGGAGGAGGGAGCAAGCTTGTTTTCTGCTTCCCTGGAGACTAGGACACGAAACAATGGCTTCAAACTACAAGAAAGGAGATTCCATCTGAACATGAAGAAGAACTTCCTGACTGTGAGAGTTGTTCAGCAGTGGAACTCTCTGCCCTGGAGTGTGGTGGAGGTTCCTTCTTTGGAAGCTTTTAAACAGGCTGGATGGCCATCTGTCAGGGGTAATTTGAATGCAATATTCCTGCTTCTTGGCAGGGGGTTAGACTGGATGACCCATGAGGTCTCTTCCAACTCTAGGATTCTGTGATTCTATGATTCTATTATCCCTTTCCAAGGGGGAAATTTCTCTCACTTCCTGTTGTCTTACCCTGTTCTTAACTATGAGTTGAATGTAAGTTGGATGCTTCTAACTCAGGGACTGCCTGTACTCAGAAACCAGTTGCAGAACATTTCAAACTTGCTAGACACACAGTGAGGGATTTACAGGTTGCATTTCTTGACATTTTCAGGTAGGGTTTGAGTCGCCTTCTGAGTTTACTGTCTCTCTCTCTCTACACCACAGTTCTGCCATTTGCTTCTCATGGACATCTGCTGAAGCTTCCGGAGCTATTACGTGCCTCCTTTGAAGCGGGCTCCAGATTTGTTAGCCTTTGTATAAATTGGCTGTGTGTGTGTTTGAGCTATTACCTGCCTGGAGGCATTCGGATGGAGCGAATTTGGGGAGGAGGGCGGTCAACCTGACCATAAAGAAATTTGATGCTGCGTCGTAAGAAATGTTAAATATTTGTTCAGCTCTTTCCTGGACTGTCTCCTAATAATTTGAAGTACTTTTCTTTTTCATACCTGTCAAAATTAATCACCTAGAAGGCCAGTAAAAACCAGAAATTCCCTTCTAGTCAACTGGAGAGCAGACAGAAGAGGCTCTCTTGCAGAATTTTGATGGGGAGCCATAGTGAGCACTAGCCTAATCCTAGTGTTCACAACTTTGCAATGTTTCTGGGAACTGCAGAGCACTTCCTAAAAGCTGTAAACAGAAGGGATTAATGGAGGAGACAGTGATTTTTGACAGGCAGTGATAATTTCTAGAAGTTACTGTTCTCAAAGCTGTGCTGGTTCCTCTACCCTACTTGGTCTTATGCACGCTCCCATTGCAGAGCCTTCCCAGGGAGCACGTAAAGGCAAGTGACTAATGTCTGCTACGAGTGTCAGCCATCTCTCTGGGGGAAGATTACACACAGCAAATTGTCTGGCTTCCCTTGTGCGCAACGAGGCATTGCATTAATGAGGGCAAGGAGAACAACACATGTGCCTCTGATGGTGTTTTAGGTCTTTTAAGGCTTTACCGGTTCTAATGAAATGCTCAGATATTGGTGACATCATGTGAAAGGGATCTAGGAGACCACAAGCTGAACATCCGTCCACAGTGTGACGCAGCAGCTAAAAAAGCCAATGTGATTCTAGGCTGCATCAGTAGGAGGACAGTGTTGGGATCAAGGGAAGTTCTAGTCCCACTCTCTTCTGCTTTGACCAGACCTCACTTGGACTAATACTGTGTCCAGTTTTGGGCATTGCACTTTCAAGGAGGAGAGGGACGTGACAAAGTGGCGAGTGGAGTGCCATCAGCAGGGTTCCGTCCTAGACCCGATTCTGTTCAACATTTATTAATGACTTACAGCAGTGGTTCTCAACCTGGGGTCCCCAGATGTTTTTAGCCTACAACTCCCAGAAATCCCAGCAAGTTTACCAGCTGTTAGGATTTCTGGGAGTTGAAGGTCAAAAACATCTGGGGACTCCAGGTTGAGAACCACTGACTTAGAGGAAGGGTTAGAAGGTAGGATCATCAAGTTTGCAGATGACACCAAATAGGAAGGGAGAGCCAATACCCCAGAAGACAGGAGCAGAATTCAAAATGATCTTAACAGGTTAGAGAGATGATTAGCCAAAACTAACAAAATGAAGTTCAACAGGGACAAATGCAAGATACTCCACTTAGGCAGAAAAAAAGGAAACGCAAGGAGGGACAATGCCTGACTCGATAGCAGGATGTCCTCGTGGGGAGGAAGGGGAACATGAGCCAACAATATCATGAAATCGCTTAAAAAGCCAATGGGATTTTGGCCTGCATAAATAGTCCAGTGCCTACATCTAGGGAAGTCATTCTACCCTTCTATTCTGCCATGGTCAGACCACACCTGGAATACTATGTCAAATTCCGGGCACCGCAGTTGAAGGAAGATGTTGACAAGCTGAAATGTGTCCAAAGGAGGGCATCTAAAATGATCAAGGGTCTGGAGAACAAGCCCTGTGAGGAGTGGCTCAAAGAGCTGGGCATGTTTAGCCTGCAGAAGAGAAGGATGAGAGGAGATATAATGAGGGCCATGGATCAAGATGTGAGGGGAAGTTATAGGGAGGAGGGAGAAAGCTTGTTTTCTGCTGCCCTGGGTACTAGGACGTAGAACAATTTATTTATTTATTTACATTATTTCTATCCCGCCCATTTCAGCCCGAAGGCGACTCAGGGCGGTATACACAGTTGGCACAATTCGATGTCAAAACAAAATACATACATTAATAAAGCAAAAACATCAAGTGCAATTAAACATAAACGACAGTGAATAATAAACAATTTAAAAAGAACGATGTCCTCTCGTTCAAATCTTCATCCGTTACATTGTCTTGGCCGTTCCTGGGTCAATTTCCAACTCTAGTTTGTCTGTTTACTCCGGGGTTCCGAATGCTTGCTTGAAGAGCCAAGTTTTTACTCTTTTTCAGAAAGTCAGGAGGGAGGGGGCTGATCTAATATCCCTAGGGGGAGGGAGTTGATTCAAACTACAGGAAAAGAGATTCCACTTGAACATTAGGAAGAACTTCCTAACTGTGTGAGAGAGAGTTGTTCAGCAGTGGAACTCTCTGCCTCGGAGTGTGATGGAGGCTCCTTCTTTGGAGGCTTTTAAGCAGAGCCTGGATGGCCATCTGTCGGGGTGCTTTGAATGTGATTTTCCTGCTTCTAGGCAGAATGAGGTTGGACTAGATGGCCCACGAGAATCTTCCAATTCTGTGATTCCATTATTCTATGGACAAGCTGGAGTATGTCCAGAGAAGGGGCATCAAAATGGCCAAAGGTCTGAAAATCATGAATTCCTCTGAGGAATGGCTTAGGGAGCTGGGTATATTTTGCTTGGAGAACAGAAGGCTGAGAGAAGGAGACATGAGAGCTGTGTCCCATTGAGGAGGGGGCAAGCTAGACCAGAGTGCTTGGATTGTGTCTTCCCGTGATTCTAATCAAGTCTCTCATGAATCTGCCTGGAATTATACATAAGGGATCATTTGAAGACTCAGGACAGCTGTGTCTTTCTGCTTAGTTTCACTTCACCTGGAACAGTCTTTCTCTCTTCCTACTGCCTTCTAACAACTTCAGATATGCAGATGACACCACTCTGATGGCCGAAAGCGAGGAGGAGCTGAGGAGCCTTCTAATCAAGGTGAAAGAAGAAAGCGCAAAAGCTGGGTTGCAGCTAAACATCAAAAAAACCAAGATTATGGCAACAAGAATGATTGACAACTGGGAAATAGAGGGAGAAATTGTGGAGGCCGTGACAGACTTGTATTTCTAGGTGCAAAGATTACTGCAGATGCAGACTGTGGCCAGGAAATCAGAAGACGCTTCCTTCTTGGGAGGAGAGCAATGTCCAGTCTCGATAAAATAGTGAAGAGTAGAGACATCAGACTTGCAACCAAGATCCATTGCCTAGTCAAAGCCATGGTATTCCCTATAGTAACCTACGGATGTGAGAGCTGGACCTTAGGGAAGGCTGAGCGAAGGAAGATCGATGCTTTTGAGCTGTGGTGTTGGAGGAAAGTTCTGAGAGTGCCTTGGACTGCGAGAAGATCCAACCAGTCCATCCTCCAGGAAATAAAGCCCGACTGCTCACTGGAGGGAAGGAGACTAGAGACAAAGTTGAAGTACTTTGGCCACATCATGAGGAGACAGCAAAGCCTAGAGAAGACAATATGCTGGGGAAAGTGGAAGGCAAAAGGAAGAGGGGCCGACCAAGGGCAAGATGGATGGATGGCATCCTTGAAGTGACTGGACTGACCTTGAAGGAGCTGGGGGTGGTGACGGCCAGCAGGGAGCTCTGGCGTGGACTGGTCCATGAGGTCACGAAGAGTCGGAGACGACTGAACGAATGAACAACAACGACTGCCTTCTATCTAGCCAGGTCCCATATTCTCCTGATATGGCCAAAGTATGATAGCCTCCATTTAGTCATCTTGACTTCTAAGTAGAGTTCAGGTTCGGTTTGCTGTAGGCATCATTTCTTTGTGTTTTTAACACTCCATGGTATTCATGGAACTCTTTTCCAGCACGTTTCGTATGAGTTGATTTTCTTCCAGTTGGCTTTCTTCACTGTCCAGCATTCACACTCACCCATAGATATAGGGAGCGCTGGGGCCTGTGCATCACGATGTAGAGACTCAGAAAGCAGCGTGCCTTTTCGTTGTCACGATGTCTTAAATAAGGCTTGTTTTGTCATTTGCAGGTCAGGTCATGGTTTGCTTTGGCGACATGTTTGTGCAGCTTCCAAAACCGAAGACCAAGGACATGTTGCAGAGAGGTGAGATCCTGTGCATGTGTAATGATGTGTCTGCAAAGTCTGGTGTGTCAAGGGGCACACAGCTAGATTCAGAATAGACAGGGAGGTGGCTAAATATAATTACAGAATGAAGGTGGCTTTTTCTCAAGCGGCTTAAACATGAAGCAGATTGTGTTCGACCGCCTTCCTTTGTATTCCAAAAATACGGTTCAGTGCATCTTTTATCTTGCCATTTGTGGCAGGTCTGTGTTAAAGCCACCCATGCTGCAGACGTGGTGTGTGCTCAGATCCCCTTGGGTTGCAAACTTTGGTCCTATTCTGCCATTCTGTCCTCTTAAAAAAAATTACAAGAGCTTTATATAGACTTCTTCTGATATAAAATGAAAACTGAGGGTCTCAGGGTGCTGGTTTTGTGGAAATTTAGAGGAAGAAGGAGGCACAATTGTCTGCTGAGTGAGAGATAAGAGCATTAGGAGATAAGACAACAAAGGAGACCAGTGATTACCAGCAGGGCTGCTTCCATTCCCTTTCAGCCTCCTCTCCTTCTCTCAAGGGAGCCTTAGACTCCTCCAGCCTGAGTCTGGCTTTCTGACTCTTCTTTGATGTCATGTGTGCAGCATCTGGCCACAATGTTAGGAAAAGCACACTTGTCCCCAAAGAGCCGTGCTTGCATACATTCCTATTGGTGGTTTCACCAAGAGTGCCTCTTTTTTTAAAAAAATGCCTTCTGGAGTCACTTTCAAAGACCTGTTTATGGCCATCTATCTATATAAAAATGCTCTGTGCATGATGAGTACCTTAAAAACAAAAGAACCAATGAACGAAATCACACCAAATTTGGCAACAAAACGTCTCACAACACAAGGAGTGACCATCACTCAAAAAATTACGATTTTGTCATTTGGGAGTTGTAGTTGCTGGGATTTATAGTTCACCTACAATCAAAGAGCATTCAGAAATCCAACAATGGAATTGAACCAAACTTGGCACACAGAACTCCCATGACCAACAGACAACACTAGAAGGGTTTGGTGGGCATTGACCTTGAGTTTGGGAGTTGTAGGTCACCTACATCCAGACAGCACTGTGGACTCAAACAATGATGGATTATTTATTATTTACTTATTTATTATTTACTTTATTTGTATACCGCTCTTCTCAGCCCTTAGGCGACTCAGAGCGGTTTACAACAGCTTAGGTATACACAATACAAAATCATTAAGCATTTAAAAGCAATAGCATCACAAATCAATAAACATCAATATCAATACATCACTACATCAATATAACAAATCCATCAGGTCTCATCAGTAAAATCAGAATCCAAACTCGTTATCCGATATTCCGTTATTTTATTTATTTATGGATCTGGACCAAACTTGCACAAGCACTCAATATGCCCAAATATGAACACAGATGGAGTTTGGGGGAAATAGACCTTGACATTTGGGAGTTGTAGTCACTGGGATTCACAGTTCACCTAGAATCAAAGAGCATTCTGAACCCCACAAATGACAGAATCGGGTCAAACTTCCCACACAGAACCCCCATGACCAACAGAAAAATACTTAAGGCCATCCAATCCAGCTCACTTCATCAGTGCAAGAAAACGTAATCAAAGCACTCCTGGCAAAGAGCCACCCAGCCATAGATATGGATAGATAGTAGGCCTGGGCGGTTTCGTTAGTTAATTTTGTAATTCGTTAAATATTCGTTATATTTAACAATTACAAAATGAATACAAAACATATTTTCAAACCCGGAAGGGTTTTTCAATAACGAAACGGCATCCTCCATACTTTTTACGAGCTTCCGCCCGTTTCGGAAATGGGATGGAGGATGCTGGGTGCCCTGGGAGCCAATCCGGCGCTCCCAAGCACCCAAGCAGTGCACCGTGGCTGATTGTGATTGGGCGGGCAGCCCTTTAAAAGCGGCTCCGCGTGGCCGCATTGCTCATTGTTGCGGAGGCGAGGGAGAAGAGAAGACGGGAGGTCCGGGAGGGCGGCTTGGATTGGCTTGGCTTGGTTGGCTAAGCTTGGATTCATTCCTTGCATTGATTCATTTGCTTTCATTTTTGCATTCCTTAATTCTGTTGTTGGGAGAGTGAGGGCGGTTTTTGTTAATTTGTTAATTTTCCATTTTAAATATTTTTGAAAAATACCTTTCTTTTATTCTTAAAAAAAATCAAAAAATATTCTAAAAAAAGAAAAGACCCTTCTGTGGCTGTGTGCTATCGTTTGTCCCTGTCTTGTGGCTGTTTGCTCCACAGCAGTGTGTGCGTTTGTCATTTGTGTAGTTCCAACCAGTGCGCTCCTTTTGCCAACAGAAAGTGCTATAATACAGTGGTCGCTCATTTGTGTAGTTCCAACCAGTGCGCTCCTTTTGCCAACACAAAGTGCTACATAATACAGTGCTCGCTCATTATTTGTGTAGTTCCAACCAGTGCGCTCCTTTTGCCAACAGAAAGTGCTATAATACAGTGCTCGCTCATTTGTGTAGTTCCAACCAGTGCGCTCCTTTTGCCAACACAAAGTGCTATAATACAGTGCTCGCTCATTTGTGTAGTTCCAACCAGTGCGCTCCTTTTGCCAACACAAAGTGCTACATACACTGCTCGCTCATCATTTGTGTAGTTCCAACCAGTGCGCTCCTTTTGCCAACAGAAAGTGCTATAATACAGTGCTCGCTCATTTGTGTAGTTCCAACCAGTGCACTCCTTTTGCCAACACAAAGTGCTATAATACAGTGCTCGCTCATTATTTGTGTAGTTCCAACCAGTGCGCTCCTTTTGCCAACAGAAAGTGCTATAATACAGTGCTCGCTCATTTGTGTAGTTCCAACCAGTGCGCTCCTTTTGCCAACACAAAGTGCTATAATACAGTGCTCGCTCATTATTTGTGTAGTTCCAGTGCGCTCCTTTTGCCAACAGAAAGTGCTATAATACAGTGCTCGCTCATTTGTGTAGTTCCAACCAGTGCGCTCCTTTTGCCAACACAAAGTGCTACATAATACAGTGCTCACTCATTATTTGCGTAGTTCCAACCAGTGCGCTCCTTTTGCCAACAGAAAGTGCTATAATACAGTGGTCGCTCATTTGTGTAGTTCCAACCAGTGCGCTCCTTTTACCAACACAAAGTGCTATATAATACAGTGCTCGCTCATTATTCGTGTAGTTCCAACCATTGTGATGAATCGAATCGATTTCCCGAATAACGAAATTTCATAAATGCTTTGCGCATGCGCTAACGCGGGCGCCATCTTAACGAAACGATTCGTTATTAGTTCAGCCACCAACAATAACGAAATTTCGAAAACCGCTTTGCGCCTGCGCTAACGCAGGCGCCGTCTTAACGAATCGATTCGTTATTCCTGGCAAATTACGAAATTTCGTAAATGCTTTGCGCATGTGCTAACGCGGGCGCCATCTTAACGAATCAATTCGTAAATATTAACGAAATTTCGTAAATACCGAACTTTTTTAAGGGAAAATTTTGTAATTATTTTAAATATCGAAACAAAAAAAACCCCCAAATACAAATCAATTTTAGAAACAAATTTTTCCATTGTTACCCAGGCCTAATAGATAGATATGATTCACACACACAGAGATATAGTATCACAGATTTGAAAGGGACCCTTAAAGAAGGACAATGATATCTTGCATGTTCCAGGGTGGGCAAACCAGACACTCTCCACATCAACACTAGCAGAACTCAGTGTAGCCAATGCTGTAGTTGAGCTTCTGGCAGTATAAAGGAGAGAAAACACACAGGACGCTCTGGTAAGGTTTTTAAAAGGTTTTAAAAATACATTTATTTATTTATTTACAATATTTATATACCGCCTTTCTCACCCCTGGGGGGGGGGGCTCAAAGCAGTTTTAGTGTTGCAGGTTATGTATCCCAGCTTTATTTGTTTTATTTATGTACTAGCCGTCCCCTGCCACGCGTTGCTATGGCCCACATGGGGGTTCTGTGTGGGAGGTTTGGCCCAATTCTATCGTTGGTGGGGTTCAGAATGCTCTGTGATTGTAGGTGAACTATAAATCCCAGCAACTACAACTCCCAAATGTCAAGATTCTGTTTTCCCCAAACTCCACCAGTGTTCATATTTGGGCATATTGAGTATTCTTGTAGAGTTTGGTCCAGATCCATCATTGCTTGAGTGATCTCTGGATGTAGGTGAACTACAACTCCAAAACCAAAGGACACTGCCCACCAAACCTTCCAGTATTTTCTGTTGGTCATGGGAGAACTGTGTGCCAAGTTTGGTTCAAATCCATCATTGGTGGGGTTCAGAATGCTCTTTGATTTAGAACACCTTTTTTATATATCAATATAAAATATAAATATAAATATTTTATATAATTTTTATATCGTAATATAAAATATATTTTATATCAATATATCTATATCTATATATTCATCTATCTATCTATCTATCTATCTATCTATATTTTTTTTGTTGTTCATTCGTTCAGTCGTCTCCGACTCTTCGTGACCTCATGGACCAGCCCACACCAGAGCTCCCTGTCGGCCGTCACCACCCCCAGCTCCTTCAAGGTCAATCCAGTCACTTCAAGGATGCCATCCATCCATCTTGCCCTTGGTCGGCCCCTCTTCCTTTTGCCTTCCACTTTCCCCAGCATAATTGTCTTCTCTAGGCTTATATATACAGGATACTAGCCTATATTTTTATCTCTAGTATCCTTCCCTCCAATGAGCAGTCGGGCTTTATTTCCTGAGGGATGGACTGGTTGGATCTTCTCGCAGTCCAAGGCACTCTCAGAACTTTCCTCCAACACCACAGCTCAAAAGCATCGATCTTCCTTCGCTCAGCCTTCCCTAAGGTCCAGCTCTCACCTCCGTAGGTGACTACAGGGAATACCATGGCTTTGACTAGGCAATGGATCTTTGTTGCCAGTCTGATGTCTCTATATATGTTTTATTAATAAACATATTTTTTCCCTGCTTCCCCCCCCCCCTTTTTTTATTAGAGTGGCCCTGCACACTGTTGAGACAAGGTTCTTAATTTTTTTCTCCATACTAGGGTATTTTCTTTGTTTTACTTTATTTCCTACTTTTCTATCTCCTCCACAATATTCCCCTACTTTCCATGTAACTATATACCCTTTTAATAAAAATTAATTTGAAAAAAATAAAAATAAAACACCAGGGCTTGGAATATGGAGTGAGCACCCTCCTGTAGTTATGGCTACTGTTGAAGCACAAAGCAAGAAATAATCTCAATTGTGATGGCAAGTCTTGAGTTGCACAGTATTCTAAATCATGTGGACTGTGCTTTTTCTCCAGATCAAGAGCTCCTAGATGAAGAAATAGCCAAACTGCGAGAAGAACTAAAAGTCAAAGTTAACCGTCTCCTGGAAGCACAAGGTATTTCCAGAAACAAACCGATTATGGTACCAAACTCAGTGTGTGGAACCTGATTGCTCTATAGCAGTGGTTCTCATCCTGTGGGTCCCCAGATACTTTGGACTTCAACTCCCAGAAATTGATTTTCTCAATTTCTGTTTCTATTTCTGTGAGATGAATGAACTGCAGGTGAATTATGATAAAACCAAGATCCTGGCTTTTGGGAAAAGCAATAAAAAATGAGTCTGGAAGATAAAGGGCCACTATATCGAGCAAGTAAAACATTTCATATACCTAGGACTTTGGTTCAGTAACAACCTGTCATGGTCCACCCACTTAAAATATACATTGGCCTGTGCCCAATCAAGCGGCAGTGCTACTAGAGAGATAGGGCCTTCTCGGTGGTGGCTCCTCAGCTGTGGAACACCCTTCCCGTGGACATCAGGCTAGCTCCCTCCCTGTTGATATTCTGCAGGAAGCTAAAGACCTGGCTGTTTAAGAAGGCATTTGAATAAGAAGTGCAAGGACTGGTAATTTGACCATAGGATTGGAACAACGGAAATGATATCGGATTGTGGGTTTGACGATGAGACGACTCGGAATTGGCTGTTGTATTAATGTTGATGTTAATGTTGATGTTTTGATGAGTTGTTTTTTGATAATGACGAATTGTGGATTTTTTACACTATGTCTTGCATTTTGCACCTGTTTTTCTATGTTGTGCACCGCAATGAGTCGCCCTTGGGCTGAGAATTGCGGTATATAAGCGTAGTAAATAAATAAATAATAAATAAATTATTATTATTATTATTATTATTATTATTATTATTATTATTATTATTATTAATACCCCGCTAGCATCTCCCGAAGGAGACTATGCGGCTTACAAAGGCCAAGTCCTCAAAACACAACATAACAATACAACACCTAACATCAAGACACAATAAAACTGGGCCGTGCCAGAGTGAAGGGTACAGGATTAAAAGTGCTGATGTGACAGGTGATATGTAAGGATTATAGGGTAAGTGCAGTGTGCAGAGTGCAGCAATCTTAGTTCTAATAAAGTGCTTCTGGGACTTGTAATTGGAGATTCCTATTCCTATTTTTCCACTCCAGGGGCAACCAATATATCCCCCTAGCTCTGCAAGTCTTCCAAGCAAAGGCGATGTCACAACTACTCTATGGAGCACCCATTTGGTTAACCCCTGATAACAGTGCCATCAGATCTTTCCACTCGAAATTCCTCCACAAATTATTTGGTGTCCCAAACTGTGTCCCGTATGCAGTTCTATGTCTAGAATCTGGTCAATATTCTATAGAGGCCACTATCTGGCTAAACATCATTAAATTTTGGTTATCTACCCACTACCAAAGGCCCAGCAACTCTCTGACCCAACTCACCTTGAGCGAACTCCACTACTCAAAATGGTGCTCTACAGTTCTAGCAAAGATCGGGGAATTGGGCTATGATAGCGATTTCCTGAACTTGCTAACTTTCACCAAGATCTTTACCCTTATTAAAAGGAGGCTGCTAGAAAGGGACTATAACCAATTGTTGAGCTTGGCCAATAAATCCTGTTCACCTATTAACATGGCAATTCCATTCATACAGGGAAACCCAGCCTTTTATATTGCAGAGCTCACTAACCCCTCTTACAGAAGAGCCTACATGCTGGCTAGAGTTAACATCATGCCATCTCCGCTCCATAGAGGAAGACTCAATAGTCTACCAAGCAATAAGAGGCTTTGTCCCTGTAGCACAGGACAGCTGGATTCCACCCCGCATGTAGAATCATAGAATCATAGAATCAAAGAGTTGGAAGAGACCTCATGGGCCATCCAGTCCAACCCCAATCTGCCAAGAAGCAGGAATGTTGCATTCAAATCACCCCTGACAGATGGCCATCCAGCCTCTGCTTAAAAGCTTCCAAAGAAGGAGCCTCCACCAGACTCCGGGGCAGAGAGTTCCACTGCTGAACGGCTCTCACAGTCAGGAAGTTCTTCCTAATGTTCAGATGGAATCTCCTCTCTTGTAGTTTGAAGCCATTGTTCCGTTGTCCTAGTCTCCAAGGAAGCAGAAAACAAGCTTGCTCCCTCCTCCCTGTGGCTTCCTCTCACATATTTATACATGGCTATCATATCTCCTCTCAGCCTTCTCTTCTTCAGGCTAAACATGCTCAGTTCCCTAAGCCGCTCCTCATAGGGCTTGTTCTCCAGACCCTTGATCATTTTAGTCGCCCTCCTCTGGACACATTCCAGCTTGTCAATATCTCTCTTGAATTGTGGTGCCCAGAATTGGACACAATATTCCAGATGTGGTCTAACCAAAGCAGAATAGAGGGGTAGCATTACTTCCTTAGATCTAGACACTATGCTCCTATTGATGCAGGCCAAAATCCCATTGGCTTTTTTTGCCACCACATCACATTGTTGGCTCATGTTTAACTTGTTGTCCACGAGGACTCCAAGATCTTTTTCACACGTACTGCTCTCGAGCCAGGCATCACCCATTCTGTATCTTTGCATTTCATTTTTTCTGCCAAAGTGGAGTATCTTGCATTTGTCACTGTTGAACTTCATTTTGTTAGTTTTGGCCCATCTCTCTAATCTGTCAAGATCGTTTTGAATTCTGCTCCTGTCCTCTGGAGTATTGGCTATCCCTCCCAATTTGGTGTCGTCTGCAAACTTGATGATCCTGCCTCTAGCCCTTCATCTAAGTCATTAATAAAGATGTTGAACAGGACCGGGCCCAGGACGGAACCCTGAGGCACTCCGCTCGTCACTTCTTTCCAAGATGAAGAGGAAGCATTAGTGAGCACTCTCTGTGTTCGTCCACTTAACCAATTACAGATCCACCTCACCGTAGTTTTGCCTAGCCCACATTGGACTAGTTTCGCTGCCCACTTTACCAGGATCTAAGATCTAGCTTACTACCACATGTTATAGATTCCTTGAAAAACTACAGTGACTCAGACAAACTAATTATGCTTTTAAATTGTCAAGCTGCTGCCTTTCAGTGGCAAGACTCCTGAATGAAGTCTGTAAACTGAATGTGTAGCAAATGTGAAGTTCCTTTTTCTATTATTTGCACTGTATATTATACCTCTTTGCTATGTATATGCCAATAAAGGCTTATTGTATCAGAACTCCCAGAAATCCCAACAGCTGGTAGCTGGCTGGGATTTCTGGGAGTTGTAGCCAAAGCACCTGGGGACCCACAAGTTGAGAACCAGTGCTCTACAGTGAATGGAGTCTGGATCAGTTGTCCAGCCCCTAGGCAGGAACCGAGATCCCATGGCGGCATGGTGGTTTGGTATAAGCACAATGTAAATATTGCCACCCCATGTGGGACCACGACCAAGCAAGATCCATCTTCTGCGGTGTATTCCTCCAATGGTGAAAGAGGAAGCAGCAGGACATCTAGTGAGGGCCGAGGTAACAAGAAACTGAATAGATTGAGTTTCTCAGCTGCTGGGGAAAGCCAAGGAAGAAACTATTTTGCAATCAGATCCTGAAGGAAAGCAATGACATCCTCTTTTGGAGAATCAGAAAACAACTGTAAAATGCTTTTGCTGAACCAATTGCAGAACACGTTAACTTGAAGAGTAGCAATGTGGTACCAGAGCGCATTAAAAAGTCAGCAATAAGTGAAGGGAATACTGGGTTGTTGTGTGTTTTCCAGGCTGTATGGCCATGTTCCAGAAGCATTCTCCCCTGACGTTTCATCTGCATCCATGGGATGCAGGGATTGTGAGGTCTGCTGGAAATCAAAGCTCTGGGCCTGAGTGAAGAGAGGGGGGGGGGAGGGGACAGTTCCACCTTGTCTCCTGTGCTATTCTAATAATATAATATAATATAATATAATATAATATAATATAATATATTGTATATACATATAATATTTATAATATTATAATGTAATGCAATATAATAATAATATGATATTATAATTATATATTTATATTACATGTAATATTACTAATAATATTACGATATAGGTATGGTGCAATATTTAATGCTGATATTGTACTATGCTAATAATATAATATATTGTATGTAATATATATCTTGTAAGCCGCTCTGAGTCCCCTTCAGGGTGAGAAGGGCGGCATATAAATGCTGTAAATAAATAAATAATAAATAAATGTATATATCTGTGGAGTGTCCAGGATAGGAGAAAGAACTCTTGTCTGTTGGAGCTAGGTGTGAATGTTTCAATTGGCCAACTAGATTATCATTTTTTTTAAGGTAAGCCGGAACTGAAAGGCTATGACCTGAAACCGTTAAATGCTGAAGAAATGTGGTTCCTGAGAAAAGTGGTGGACGGCTGAAGCAGTGCTTGTGGAATTGACGTGACAGCTTCTCCTTCCACAGAAAAACCAAGAGAAAGAGCGCTACTCAGGAGTACAAAATGCGGTTTCGCTCACAGAGCTGTGCTCCTGAGGCAGAGCATTGCTTCCTCTGTCGAGTGTCTTGCTTTTGTGTGAGAGGGTGGAACAGACATGTGCAAACTTGGGCCCTCCGGGTGTTTTGGACTCCAACTCCCACCATTCCTAACAGCCTCAGGCCCCTTCCTTTTCCCCCTCAGCCGCTTAAGCATGTCTGGGCTAGAGAAGGGACTGCAACTTTGGACAGAAAACGATGCCACTTAGACCACCTGTCTAGAGTCCGAGGAGCCCGGCAGGAAGATAGCAACAGGAATACAATTCTGCTCCTTTCCAGCATGTGAGTGCCCTGCCAAAACGTGTGCGGTTTTGTGATAATAAATTAAAAATGTTCGCTCCAACCCAGTGTGTGTGTGTGGCTGTGCGTTGAGTGATGGGAAGCGTCCTCCTGTTCCGCTTGCTTCCCTGACGGTTCTTCTTTGCCTGAAGTCAGCAATCCTCATCTGTAAAACTCTGGGCAGGGAGCCCAGAAAGCCACAACTGCCCCTTTGCCCAGCAGCCTGCCTTGCTCCGCTGTGGGAAGAGTGTTGTTGCAGGGTGGGGGGCAGGTGGAGGGAAATGCCACAAACACCACAGTGGAGAACGCTTCTCTCGCCCTTCAAACATCTGCTGGTGGTTCAGCTCTGCTCCTTTCGTTTCAGAAGTGGTTAGACTGTATGGGATTAAGGGCGCTGGTAATTGATTTTAAATTGAGGTAATCAACGTTCCTGGGAATTTTGGTTTTGCCAGGAATTTAACATTGGAGATGCCAACAAATAATGCCTTGGGTTGTTGGAGGTTTTTCAGGCTATGTGGCCATGTTCTAGAAGCATTCTCTCCTGACGTTTCACCTGTGCCTAGGGCAGATATCCTCAAAGATTGTGAGATCAACCTCTGAGGATGCCTGCCCTAGATGCAGGTTTGTTTGTTTTTTTGTCGTGTCAGGAGCAATCTGAGAAACTGCAAGTTGCTTCTGGTGTGAGAGAATTGGCCGTCTGCAAGGACGTTGCCCAGGGTACGCCCGGATGTTTTGATTTTTTATCATCCTTGTGGGAGGCTTCTCTCATGCCCCCGCATGAGGAGCTGGAGCTGATAGAGGGAGCTCATCCGCCTCTCCTGTAGGTCTTCAGTCCTGCCGGCACAGGGGTTTAACCCACTGTGCCACTGGGGGCTCTTAGATGCAAGTGAAACGTCAGGAGAGAATGCTTCTAGAACATGGCCATATAGCTTAAAAAACCTACAAAAATCAGTGATTCCAGCCATGAAAGCCTTCAACAATAAACAATGCCTTATTTTGCATGAACTACTTGTTTATTTAATTCAGTGTTTCTCAACTTGGGGGTCAGGACACCTGGGGAGGTTGTGAGGGGGTATCAGAGGGGTTGCCAAAGACCATCTGGGTTGGTGGTTGTCGTGTCAGGAGCGACTTGGGAAACTGCAAGTCACTTCTGGTGTGAGAGAATTGGCCGTCTGTAAGGACGTTGCCCAGGGGACGCCTGGATGATTTGATTTTTTATTATCCTTGTGGGAGGCTTCTCTTATGTCCCCACATGAGGAGCTGGAGCTGATAGAGGGAGCTTATCTAGCTCTCCCCGGATTTGAACCTGCGACCCGTCGGTCTTCAGTCCTGTCGGCACAAGGGTTTAACCCACTGCGCCACCGGGGACTCTTAGATGCAGGTGAAACGTCAGGAGAGAATGCTTCTATAACATGGCCATATAGCCCCAAAAAACTACAACAACCAGTGATACCAGCCATGAGAGCCTTCAACAATAAACAATGCCTTCCTTTGCATTAACTACTTGTTTATTTAATTCAGTGTTTCTCAGCCTGGGGGTTGGGACACCTGGGGAGGTCGCGAGGGGGTGTCAGAGAGGTCACCAAAGACCATCAGAAAACACAAGAATTTCTGTTGGTCATGGGGGTTCTATGTGGGAAGTTTGGTTCAGTTCCATCATTAATGGAGTTCAGAATGCTCTTTGATTGTAGGCAAACTATAAATCCCAGCAACTACAACTCCCAAATGTCAGGGTCTATTTTCCCCAAACTCCACCAGTGTTCACATTTGGGTATATTGAGTATCTGTGCCAAGTTTGGTTCAGCTACATCATTGTTTGAGTCTACAGTGCTCTCTGGATGTAAGTGAACTACAACTCCAAGGTCAATGCCCACCAAACCTTCCAGTATATTTGGATGGTCATGGGAATTTGGTTCAATTCCATCATTGGTGGAGTTCAGAATGCTCTTTGATTGTAGGTAAACTATAAATCCCAGCAGCTACAACTCCCAAATGACAAAATCAATTTTTTGAGTGAAGAACAGACATTGGGTTGTTAGGTGCCTTGTGTCCAAATTTGGTCCAGTGGTATCTGAATTCTCTTAATCCCACAAACGAACATTACGTTTTTATTTATATAGACTATCTGTCCCCTGCCACGCGTTATTGTGGCACAGTCTGTGTATATGTACTTTGTGTGGGTATGTGTGTGTATATATTTGTGTATATGTGTGTTTGCATATTTATATGTGGTTTTGTGCATGCGTTGTAATGTATACTTCATTTTTTGGCTTTTTAAGTACCTCGGCATCTGGCTAACAGCAAAAAATGCACAGTTGTTTCAAAAACAATTACGAAACAGTATGGTCCAAAATAAAGAAAGATCTACTAAACTGGAAATACTTAAAGCTTTCCCTGTTAGGGAGAATATCCTTAATAAAAATGAGCGTCCTGCCTAGGTTTTTATATTTATTTCAGAACCTCCCCATTATTAGGAACGCAAAAGTCTTCACACAATGGAATAAAGAAATAGGGAAATTCCTATGGAATGGAAAGAAACCAAGAATGAAGCATAAGATCATGATAGATAAAATAGATAGAGGGGGGTTTGGACTCCCAGACCTTAAATCCTATTTTGAGGCATGCGCTCTGGTCTGGATCAGGGATTGGGCCCTACTGAAGAACGAAAGAATACTAACATTGGAGGGCTACAACCTGAGAGTAGGTTGGCACTACTACATGTGGTACGGGAAGTCCAACATGGAAAAAAACTTCAGGAACCATTTCGTAAGATCAGCGTTAATAAGGGTCTGGGACAAATATAAAAAATATTTTTACAGGAAAACACCAATGTGGCTTTCGCCGATTGAAGCCAGACAAAGAAGACTTCTGGGATGGAACAAATGGCCGAGATATAAAGACCTTCTTGAGAAAAACGACACCAACAACACCTGGTCCCTGAAATCACAGGAAAGCTTATCAAGAGACTTCAGCAATCTTACCTGGCTACAGTACTTTCAAATAGGAGAGAGTTTTAAAAAAGATCAAAGAAACGGTTTCGAAGAAAAGGAAACAACATGGGACAAAATCTTAAAATTAGACAAGAAAATTATAGCCAAGATCTATAACCAACTGCTGGAGTGGAGCACGGAGACGGAAGAAATCAAACATTGCATGATTTTATGGGCAAGAAACTTAGGCAGGCAGATAAAATTACAAGAGTGGCAAAATATCTGGAAGAAGAAGCTAAAGTACACCTACTCTATTACACTTAAGGAGAACTGGCTCAAAACCTTTCATAGGTGGTATTTAACACCATCGAAGTTGAGTAAGATGTACAAGAATTACCAGAACACATGCTGGAAATGTAAAAAGCTGGTGGGAACCTATTTCCACCAATGGTGGTCCTGCCCTGTCTTACAGAAGTTCTGGAAAAACATACAAGAAGAGTCCCAGAAAATAATAAAAAAGAACATTCCGTGTAAGCCCGACTACTTCCTATTAGGCCTCACCGATGAAGACCTAAAACTGAACAGCAATGAAGATATTA
>NW_026847438.1:6766945-6813449 GCF_025583915.1 Anolis sagrei ordinatus
TTATATTTTGCATGTTTTCAAACTGATAGGTTAGCAGAAGCTGTGGCTAACAGCAAGAGCTCATACCACTCCCTAGATCTGAACCTGTGACTTTTCGGTCAGCAAGTTCAGCAGCTCAGCGGTTTAACCCACTGCACCACTGTGGGCTCTCCAATATACAATTAAATCAGTGGTTCTCGACCTTCCTAATGTCGCGACCCCTTAATACAGTTCCTCATGTTGTGGTGACCCCCAAACATTAAATTATTTTCGTTCCTACTTCATAACTGTTACTTTGCTAATGTTATGAATCTGATATGCAGGATGTATTTTCATTCACTGGACCAAATTTGGCACAAATACCCAATGTGTCCAAATTTGAATACTGCCTGGGGTTTGGTGGGGGGAGGGGGGTCCTGAACCCCACCAACGATGGAATTGAACCAAACTTGGCACACAGTTCTCCCATGACCAACAGAAAATACTGGAAGGGTTTGGTGGGCATTATCCTTGAATTTGGGAGTTGTAGTTCACCTACATCCAGAGAGCACTGTGGACTCAAACAATGATGGATCTGGACCAAACTCTACACGAATACTCAATATGTCCAAATGTGAACACTGGTGGAGTTTGGGGAAAATAGAATCTTGACATTTGGGAGTTGTAGTTCACGTACAATCACAGAGCATTCTGCACCCCACCAACGATAGAATTGGCCCAAACCTCCCACACAGAACCCCCATGACCACCAGAGTGGGCCACAGCAAGGCGTGGCAAGGGACGGCTAGTATCATATATAAATAAATAAATACTTTGAATGGGAGAAAGGAAGAAACAATAAAATCCCGGTTCAGGAAATTAGACCAGATTGCTAAATCTGATCAGTCCTTTCCATTTGAATTTTTAAGCATCCCTTTTTCCTACCAGTAGATGGTGCATTTCACCACTGGTGGCTTTACTGTAAAATCTCCAGTTTGTATATTAAGAGGACACACCAACAAACAGGATCAGCTTTGTTGTTACGCTCTGGCAAGTTGGTTTGGACCTGCTCAGGTCTTGCAAAAATACTTTCCTGAGTTGAGCCAATGCATCTATCTTACTCTTTTCCCCAGCTTTCAAATAAATGTATTTATTTGGAGTATTTATACTCTGCTCTTATTGGCCAAGAGTCCAATAGGACAAATGAAATATGGAATGGCACAAGGGGAGGGGATGAATTTGAGCAAATTCTGGCAATTCCTCTCTCCAAAGGAATCAGTGCAAACCTGTGAGTGGAATGAATGGTAAGTTTTAGTAGCCCAAAGTCTGGATTAAAAATAGTAGTACAAGATGAGTATCTATTTATCTCACTAAGATCCAAAATCTGAAACTGTCCACAAGGGTGGCAAATATAGTGACTCCTCTGCTTTCTGATGGTTCAATGTACACAAACGTCATTTCATGGACATTACTAAAAAATACTGTTTATAAAAACAGTCTTCAGGCTATGTATATGAAGTGTATATGAAACAAATAAATGAGGTCTGTTGAAAACTAGGAAAATGGAGTTTATATATCTTGAATGTCCAGGGTGGGATAGAGAATTCTTTGTCTGTATTGTCGAAGGCTTTCATGGCCGGAATCATTGGGTTGTTGTAAGTTTTTTCGGGCTATATGGCCATATTCTAGAGGCATTTTCTCCCTCACCACCTCTGAGGGTGCCTGCCATAGATGTAGGCAAAACGTCAGGAGAAAATGCCTCTAGAACATGGCCATATAGCCCGAAAAAACCAATAACAACCCAGAACTTTGTCTGTTGGAGGTAGGTGTGAATGTTTTCAATTGGCCACCTTGATTAGCACTGAATGGCTTAGCAGTTTCAAGGTCTGGCTTCTTACTACCTGGGGGAATCCTTTGTTGAGAGGTGATTAGTTTTCCCTGATTGTTTCTTGTCTGGAGTTCCCCTGCTTCTGAGTGTTGTTCTTTATTTACTGTTATGATTTTAGAGTTTTTTAATACTGGTAGCCAGATTTTGTTCATTTTCATGGTTTCTTCCTTTCTGTTGAAACTGCTAGGCCATTCAATGCTAATCAAGATGGCCAATTAAAACATTCACACGTAGCTCCAATAGACAAAAGTTATTTCTTTCACCCTGGACATTCCACAGATATTGTTGTTGTTCATTTGTTCAGTCGTTTCCGACTCTTTGTGACCTCATGGACCAGTCCACACCAGAGCTCCCTGTCGGTCGTCACCACCCCCAGCTCCTTCAAGGTCAATCCAGTCACTTCAAGGATGCCATCCATCCATCTTGCCCTTGGTTGGCTCCTCTTCCTTTTTCCTTCCATTTTCCCCAGCATCATTGTCTTCTCTAAGCTTTCCTTTCTTCTCATGTGGCCAAAGTACTTCATCTTGGCCTCTACTATTCTTCCCTCCAATGAGCAGTCAGAACCATCTTGACAGATTAGAGAGATGGGCCAAAACTAACAGAATGAAGTTCAACCGGGACAAATGCAAGATACTCCACTTTGGCAGGAAAAACGAAATGCAAAGATACAGAATGGGAGGACGATGCCTGGCTCGAGAGCAGGACGTGTGAAAAAGATCTTGGAGTCCTCGTGGACAACAAGTTAAACATGAGCCAACAATGTGATGTGGCGGCAAAATAAACCAATGGGATTTTGGCCTGCATCAAGAGGAGCATAGTGTCTAGATCTAAGGAAGTCATGTTCCCCATGCTCTATTCCGCCTTGGTTAGACCACACCTGGAATATTGTGTCCAATTCTGGGCACCACAATTCAAGAGAGATATTGACAAGCTGGAATGTGTCCAGAGGAGGGCGACTAAAATGATCAAGGGTCTGGAGAACAACCCCTATGAGGAGTGGCTTAAGGAGCTGGGCATGTTTAGCCTGAAGAAGAGAAGCCTGAGAGGAGATATGATAGCCATGTATAAATATGTGAGAGGAAGCCACAGGGAGGAGGGAGCAAGCTTGTTTTCTGCTTCCCTGGAGACTAGGACGGGGAACAATGGCTTCAAACTACAAGAAAGGAGATTCCATCTGAACATGGAAGAACTTCCTGACTGTGAGAGCCGTTCAGCAGTGGAACTCTTTGCCCTGGAATGTGGTGGAGGCTCCTTCTTTGGAAGCTTTTAAACAGAGGCTGGATGGCCATCTGTCGGGGTGCTTTGAATGCAATATTCCTGCTTCTTGGCAGAATGGGGTTGGACTGGATGGCCCATGAGGTCTCTTCCAACTCTTTGATTCTATGATTCTATGGGTGAAATGTCAGGAGAGAATGCTTCTGGAGCATGTCCATAAAGCCTGAAAAATTTACTACAACCCAGTGATTCCAGCCATGAAAGCCTTCAACAATACATTATCTGATAAGCCATTAAGGTAGCCATAAGTCTTGAAGGCACACAACAACAACTCCTTGAGCCAACTCAGCTGGTTTCTGGATTCTTAGCAGAACTAAGGCAATAATTTTTATTGGTATGTGATTTAAAGTCAAGAGTGGCTTGGGATGTTCAGCCACCAACAGAGATGAAGGCAGCCGTTCCGATGCCAGCAATGTGGAGAGCCCCCCTCCAGGCCTTATCCTCTGCTGGTGTCACCTTCATTATGCTTGTCCTAGCAGACAGCCGCGCATCTGCTTTCTGGAGCTACTGCTCAAAATCAAGGCCATGGCAACGTTGCAAAAAGTCACCCTGTGCCTTGGCCTGGTCTGCCGTTGTGCTCCCCTGATGTTCTCCCAAAATCTCCCTCCAAAACGAAGGAAAGTCCAGCAGCTTTACACCGAGGCAGCCAAGTCAACCAAGGATCTTCTGTAGAAAAGAAGCTTCCCTCCTGCTTTGGCCCTTGGGTGGCTTTTGTCTGTCCTGCCATGCAATGCGCCACCGCTGAGGGTTAAACTTTATGCTGGGACTGAAAGGACTTGAAAAGCTGCTTCAGGTGTTTCTTCCTGTCGTTGTTGTAACCTGGAATGAAAACGATAACAAGGCATTTGCATTTGGCTTGTCTCTGCAGAGAAGGAAGAAGAGAATCTGGCCCTTTGACTGAATGACAGCACTTCAGTCCGTCAGTATGAAAGGACCACCACATGAAATACTGAAGGCACTGTGCCCCTCCTCAGCAAAGACAACTCCAGCCATATATATATATATATATACACACACACACACACACACACATATACATATCGATAAATACACATATACATACATACACACACACATATTTATATACATACACACACACACATATATACATATCGATACATACACACATACATACGTATACACATACACACATATTTATATATACACACACACATATATATATATATCGATACAGACATATACATATGTACACATATGTACATATATATATATATACATATCAATACAGACACATATACATACATACACACATATATTTATATATACACACATATACAATTGATATAGACATATATACACACACGCACATAGATATGTAAACACACATACATATCGATACACAAATACATACGCAGACACACACATATATATACACACACATATATACATATTGATACATACACATATACATATGTACACACACACATATATTTATATACACAAATATATATACATATTGATACAAACATATACATACGTACACACACATATACACACATATATACAATCGATACAGACATATATACACACATACACACATACACATATATACATATCGATAGACGCATACATATGTACACACATACACACATATATATATGTAAATACGCATATACATATTGATACATACACATATACACACACACATATATACATATCGATACATACACACATACATATGTACACCCACACACACATATATACATATCGATACATACACATACACATATGTACACACATACACACACGCACACAGACTTCCAAAGGAAGAGGGAGAGGGAATCAAGAGCTCTAAGCACCAAGCCGAGTGCAGTCCATGAAACCCAGAGGACATTTAAGGAATCTTTTCAAAAGGAAACCTCCTGAGGGCTTGGACGTGATGCTCAAAACAGCAGTGTGATCGTGGTTTTCCTTTCAAAAGATGACTATATTGGCATCAGGCTGCTCACTGAGTCTCAGGCTGATCCTTGATTTGTAAAGTAGTGGCCAGGGTCCTACTTTATTGCAAAGGAACCTAACTTGATGATCCTGGAATTATATAGCAGCCATACAATATTGTCTAGTTAGATAATGTGTATTGTTTGCTTTCTCAGAACAGCTAGAGCAAATCCACAGATCTCAGGGAAAGATCAAGCTGTGGGAAAGCATGAATCAGGGCTGGATTATCAACGGTTCAATGGGTGCTTGTGGTGTTACGCTGCCTAGTTAGATAACCACAGTATTGTGCGGCCAAGCGAATGCTGTGCATTGATGTGCAATGCATGACCATGCAGAATGGGTAACTCCGCCTTTGCAATCTTGACGCGAACACAGTTGTTTGGCGTTGAGCAAAAATGGCCAGCTGCTTTCACTAGGGAGCGTACACTTGCTTATGTCACCAACAGGATGCCAGCCAACCACTGCTATCTAGAGATGGCAAGTCTGCATGCTTCACTTGAGGCCACATATCTAGAGAGAGCAAAGGACAGAGCCTGAAGCCTCTTCTAACTCTCCACCCCGAGAGGCCCTGTGCTGGTACAGCTGTACCAGAAGCTCTCACTTTATTTGCCTTGTATTAAGTGTCTGCTTGCAGCCCAAGGCTTGGGATTCTGCAGAAGGGTGGCTTCCTGTTAAAGTTTGCAGTTATAGGGCAGGCCCCCATCCATCATCGTTAAGTTTGGTTCCGCCCCCTGTTCAGGACAATTGTGAAGGGAAGGGAGCCATTTTCAATCAGTCTCAGCAAGGAAGTGTACAGGACGTGTACAGACTTCTCCTGTACAAAGGCTTCAACCCTTAAGACCTCCCGGGAGAGAACAGTCTTAAGAGCAAAAGGATTCCCAAAGATTCCCAGGGAAACAGCCCTAAAGCTCTGAGGAATTTCAGAGGAAAAGCCAGCTTTGAATATCTAAGAACTCCAGCTGAAGTGACTACAGGCCTACTGGTAGGTCCACTCGGTGCTTTGAGACGCAGTTCAACCCGGTAATGGAGCCCACATCAGTTAGGTTTAGGTTCACAGTTAGCCTGGGAGAAGTTTGGAAAGGGATTTTCCTTTAGAGTAAAAGTAACAGTTAGAAGCCACCAGTTGCACAAAAGCCTGGAAGCATTTGTTTAACCCTTCTGTTTCTGTTGATTGTTCACCAATAAAAGACTTTGTTATATTTCACAAGCCCTCTAAAGACTGTTTATGGTGAAAATGCTTACAAATTTCTCTTTGGGCCCCCTGGCTTCCTGCTGGGCTAAAGTTGCACGTCCTGTTTTAAAAGCAATTCGTTTTAAGCCCAGCGCACAACAGAACAGGCCCACCCTGCCAATAAATACCTAGGTGTGTGTTTGCCACAAATCCAGTCATTGGCGTATCCAGATTCCCATCTTCTCGGCTGACAGGGCCATCATTCCATATCAGGTCAAAGCCTCCAACTCGCTTCTCCTTCCCCGTCAACCTATAGTGGGGAAAATCCATATGTTAGGTACAGGGTTTTTTGGCAGGGTAGAGCAGGCATGGGCAAATGTTGGCCCTTCCAGGTGTTTTGGACTGCAACTCCCATAATTCCTAACAGCCTACTGACTTGATGTAAGTTTTCGGGGTGTATGGCCATGTTCGGTATGGTCAGGAGACACTTCCTTCTTGGGAGGTGAGCAATGTCCAATCTCGATAAGATAGTGAAGAGTAGAGACATCACACTGGCAACGAAGATCCGCATAGTTAAAGCAATGGTAGTCCCCGTAGTCACCTACGGATGTGAGAGCTGGGCCAAAGGGAAGGCTGAGTGAAAGAAGAGGAGATGGTTTTGAACTGTGGTGTTGGAGGAAAGTTCTGAAAGTGCCTTGGACCACGAGAAGATCCAACCAGTCCATATTTCAGGAAATAAAGCCCGACTGCTCACTGGAGGGAAGGATATGAGAGGCCAAGATGAAGTACTTTGGCCACATCATGAGAAGACAGGAAAGCTTAGAGAAGATGATTATGCTGGGGGAAACAGAAGGAAAAAGGAAGAGGGGCCGACCAAGGGCAAGATGGATGGATGGCATCCTTGAAGTGACTGGATTGACCTTGAAAGAGCTGGGGGTGGTGACGGCCGACAGGGAGCTCTGGCGTGGGCTGGTTCATGAGGTCATGAAGAGTTGGAAACGACTGAACGAATGAACAACATGGCCATGTTCCAGAAGCATTCTCCTTGTTGCAACTCAGGGTAGTTTTCACCTTGCTCAAGACACCACCACACACCAGAGCTGTAGGTTTGGTAGTTTATTGAGAAAAAGCAAAATCAAAACAGAGAAATAAAGATGTAAAAGTTCAATAGGCAAAACAGAGTCTTAAATGCAAAGGCAAGGTTCCCAAGATCCACAGGCAAATAACATGAAGCGTAATCCCTTAGCAATGGTCAAATAAGAGTCCATGGTAGACAAGTAAAATCAGGATCAGAATCAAGTCTCAAGGAAGCCAGAAGTGTTCCGCAAAAGCCAAGGCAATTCCACAGAAGTTAACGAGTAAGAAGCAACATTGGACTGACAAGAAATGCCTGTCAGCTACATCATTAAATAAGATTCCCAAATATGAAAGCATTGCGTTGACCTTTGGCTTCCCGTTTGCTGGCCAGGCGTGTGCTTCTGCGAAACCTTAATTGCAAACGATCCTGTCTGCTCATTAATTCACCATTATCTTCAAGGCTATACAACTCCTTATCTTGGCCCAGCTGGGCCAGATCACTCTGGGAACCAAAAGGAGTCTCCACCTGCACTTGTGAGATTTCACTATCTCTATCTAAAGGCACATTCCTTTCCCTGGGGAACAGGCTTGCTGTTTCTTCTTCAGAAGCCACACTATCAGCCCCATCTGAAACATGTACAGGAATCCGTAACCCATCGGCCTCCTCGTCATCCTGCAGAAAGTCAGGCTCAGAAGGCCCAGCAGGCCCAAAAGGCCCAAACAGTTCAGTTTCAGACTCAGACTGAGCCACAACACTCCTGACGTTTCGCCTGCAGCTATGGCAGGCATCCTCAAATGATGTGAGGACTCCTGGAAAGCCTTTGACAATACAGCCTACTAGGTAAAGGTAAAGGTTGTCCCCTGACATTAAGTCCAGTCATGTCTGACTCTGGGGTGTGGTGCTCATCTCCATTTCTAAGCTGAAAAGCCAGCATTGTCCATAGACACCTCCAAGGTCATGTGGCCAGCATGACCGCATGGAGCGCCGTTACCTTCCCGCCGGAGCGGTACCTATTGATCTACTCACATTTGCATGTTTTTTAACTGCTAGGTTGGCAGAAGCTAGGGCTGACAGCAGAAGCTCACACCGCTCCCTGGAATCGAACCTGCAACCTTTTGGTCAACAAGCTCAGCAACTCAGTGCTTTAACCCACTGCGGGAGTTACAGTCCAAAACACCTAGATGGCCAAAGTTTGCCCATGCCTGGGGTAAAGGGCGAATCTGGTGGCTTCAAGGTCTAAATTCTGCAGCTAGATTAAAACACGAAAATAGTTGCAAAGATGTAAGTACACGGTCTTTCACTTTATGTCTATCTATCCTAACATGCTCTTCACTTTACTTAAATCTACTTTAGCATGAACAGATCTAAGCAAACAAGATTTACACTGAAAACCTGCCAAATTGAGTTCCCCTCTGGGTGCCACTCACCTGCCTTCCATGTCCACGATGTTCAGGGTGTCCTCCAGAAGACTGGTTTTGAGTTCATAATCCTCCTGGCTGCTGGCGGTGAGCGAAGGGGACGCGTTCACCTCTAGTAGCCACCTGCCCAACAGAATGAGGGAAAAACTGTCCTCCATCTACCTTTACCAGCCTGAAGCTTACATGCAGAAAGGTGGGTTTGGACTGGGTGGGTTTTTGTGCAGTGATGGACCCAAGCAGATCTGAAAACCAAGAATCTCGATGGCTTAGGCAGCTCAGCATGTTCCACTTTTTTTTTTTTTTTTATGATTTTTATTGCATTATAATGTGAATACATGGAAAGTGGGGGAATAATTGTGGAGGAGATAGGAAAGTAGGAAATAATAATAAACAAGAGATGAGCTGTGAGGAAGAAAAGAAAAAAAAAAAAGGGATGGTGGAGAAAAAGGAGAAAAAAAAAAGGGGAAAAAAACGGGAAAGAGAAACAAAAAATCAAAAATCAAAAATCAGAATAGTAATAAAAATAAAAATAAAAAGTAAAAATAAAATAAAAATATAAGTGGACTTCCATCTGTTCTTTGAAGATCTTCTATATTTATTATAAATGTAGAGTTTACAAGATGTAAAATTAAAAAAAAAAAAAAGAGAAGGTGCGAGCCGGATAAAGAAAAAGAAAAAACCGGCTTTCATCCTCAATATTTCAGGCTGCATTCCTGTGGTACAGTTATTTATCTTCTGATCTGTTACATATCAAGAAATGACCTCTATTTTTTGTTGTTTAAAATAATTTTTCACTAATTCCCAGTTTGTTTGTTTTTTCGGTTTTCCTTCGTTCGGTGTTAGCCAGTATGTTAACTCGTCCATATTCATTATTTCTAATATCTTGCTTTGCCATTCTTGTATTTGTGGTATTTCTTTCTGCCTCCAATTCTTTGCATAAACTATTCTGGCTGCAATAGTTAGGTAGTTGAAAATAATGTCTTTGTTTTTGTCTCCTATAATATCAAACATTCCCAGCAAGAAGAACTCTGGTTCATTTCTCATTTTTATGTCAAGTATCTTTTGAATATCAGTGTGTATTGTTTTCCAATATTTCTTAGCTTTTGGGCAAGACCACCACATATGAAAAAAGGATCCTGTATGCTGTTCGCATTTCCAACATCTGTCCGATAGATTTTTGTAGAATTTTGAGATCTTTTGTGGCGTAATATACCATCTATGTATCATTTTTAACTGGTTTTCCTTCAAACTGTAGGAGTAAGTGTATTTCATTTTCTTATTCCATACCCTTTCCCATTGCTCTAGACGGATTTGATGTCCTATGTTTTGTGCCCATTTAATCATAGTTTCTTTTATTTGCTCAGTTTCTGTTGTCCATTCTAATAGTTTTTTATAGAGTTTGGTAATTATTTTATTATTTGTCATCATAATAGTGTCCCAGAAACCCTCTTTAGCCCCGAAATTTAATTCTTTGTCAGTCTTGTAACAGTCCCGGATTTGCCTGTAATTTAGCCATGAAAGGGTAGTAAAAATTTCTTTAATCTCATTTTCTTCTTTCAATTCATATTTCCCATTCTCTTTCCTCAATAAATCCTCATATGTTGGCCAGGTCTCCCAGCCTAGCTCTCTCCTATGAAGAGCCTCTAGAGGTGACAGCCATAGTGGTGTGTTATTATAAAATCTTCTTTTATATTTTTCCCATATTTTGATTAGTCCAGCTCTGATAAAGTGGTTGGTGAAGTTTTTTTCAATTTTAATTTTATCATACCACAAATAGGCATGCCAACCCCGTCTCAGGTCTGCCCCTTCTAATGTCAACACATTCTTCTTTGTTAACGTGGTCCAATCTTTAATCCAGCTAAGTCCACATGCTTCATAATATGTTTTCAAATCAGGTAGTCCAAATCCCCCTCTTCTTTTTTCATCTAGTAAGATCAATCGTTTTATTCTTGGTTTCTTCCCTTGCCATATAAATTTAGAGATATCCTTATTCCATGTGTTAAAAATACTCATGTTTCTGATTATTGGCAGGGATTGAAAAAGGAATAACATTTTTGGTAATATATTCCATGTTCCACTTGAAGAAGAGAAGGTTGAGACAGGACAAGAAAGTTGTGTTCGAACATTTGAAAGGATGTCATACTGAAGATGGAACAAGCTTCTTTTCTGCTGCTATAGAGACTAAGACTAAGACACAGAGCAATTGGTTCAAAGATATTTTATCTAAACATTAGGAAGAAATTCCAGACAGTCTGAGCTGTCCAACTATAAAATGTGTGATTGACTCTCCTTCCCTGGAGGTTTTTATACAGAAGATGGATGGGTGTCTGTTGGAAAGGCTTGAATTGTGTCTTCCTGCCTAGCAGAAGGGGATAGGGATTCAGAATACTCTTGGATTGTAGGTGAACGATACCTCCCAGCAACTACAACTCCCAAATGTCAAGGTCTATTTCCCCCAAACTCCACCAGTGTTCACATTTGGGCATATTGAGTACTGGTGCCTAGTTTGATCTAAAATCATCATTGTTTGAGTCCACAGTGCTCTCTGTATGGAGATGAACTACAACTCCAAAACTCAAGGTCAATGCCCACCAAACTCTTCCACTATTTTCTGTTGGTGATGGGAGTTCTGGGTGCCAAATTTGGCTCAATTCCATTGCTGGCGAAGTTCACAATGCTCTTTGATTGTAGGTGAACTATAAATCCCAGCAACTACAACTCCCAAATGACAAAATTAATCCTCCCAACCTCACCAGTATTCAAATTTGGGTGTATCAGGTATTTATGCCAAATTTGGTCCAGTGAATGAAAATGCATCCTGCATATCAGATGTTTACATTACAATTAATAATAGTAGCAAAATGACATTTATGAAGTAGCAACGGAAATAATTTTATGGTTGGGGGTCACCACAACATGAGGAACTGTATTAAGCGGTTCTGGCATTCAGAAGGTGGAGAAACACTGGCTTAGTGGATAACCCGGTCTGAGTCCCTCTACGGAGGTAGAGAAGATTGGGATATAAAAGTTTTAAATAAATAAAAATAAATAACAATGGGTTGTTGTAGGTTTTTCCGGGCTCTATGGCTATGTTCTGGAGGCAATTTTTCTCCTGACATTTCGCCTGCATCTATGGCAAGCATCCTCAGCGTAAGAGGTTGCGTTCCAGGCGGTCATAGATCCGGTGAGCCTGTGGTGTTTTGAAAGTCCTTTTGGCTGCGAGAAATTGTGGGATGGTATCTGTGTCTCTGCAGCGTAGAAGGAAAGTCAGGGAGCACAGTAGATGTGCTTTCCTGGTCCTTAGTTTCTCCAATTTCCGTGTGTCTTGGAACAGTTTCTCCCCGTAGAGATGTTCAATGTATTGTCGAAGGCTTTCATGGCTGGAATCACTGGGTTGTTGTAGGTTTTTCCGGGCTATATGGCCATGTTCTGGGGGCAATTTTTCTCCTGACGTTTCGCCTGCATCTATGGCAAGCATCCTCAGCGTAAGAACACCACAGGCTCACCGGATCTACGACCGCCTGGAACGCAACCTCTTATGCTGAGGATGCTTGCCATAGATGCAGGCGAAACGTCAGGAGAAAAATTGCCTCCAGAACATGGCCATACAGCCCGGAAAAACCTACAACAACCCATGGATTCTGGCCATGAAAGCCTTCGACAATACATAAATAAGAATCCTCCCAAGTGCCCCATTGAGTTTCCATAACTGAGTGGCAATCTGAACCATAATTTCCTGGAGTCCCAGTCCAACACTCAAATCACTACTTCTTTATTTCTTATGTTGAAATGGATTATAGCAGCCATCTCTTTGATAACACCATCAAAAATTTGGAGGGAAAAACTGTTCCTAGTTTGGGAAGTGTTATTTCCTGTTTAATTGTGCAGGACTTGCTTTGAAAATAGTTGTTAGACTCCAGAAGCTTTGTTTTTGTGGCTGCCGCAAACAAGGTTGAATTGGTCGAGACTCTTATGAGATATTCTATAGCAAAATGTGCTGCGGGATGCCCTGCAGAAGCAAAGTTTTTGCGGTTTAATCAACTTTTTCCATGTTTCTATGATGACAGAACCATGTAAGAACTGGCATTTATAACCCAGGAACAAAAATTGTGTTACATAGAGTAACTTAAGCTATAGATTTCTTCTGCCCAGATGAGTTCTTGGGGAAAATTCCCAAAATAAGCCAAATAGCTGTATTGCAAAGTGCTTGTTTTGCAGAGTCCAGTTTGTACAGTGCCAGGGCATGTTCTGGCTGCTCTGAGTGCAGCCGCTGCGAGGGCAAAGCTCAGGGCTGGCTGCTCCAGACTGTGGCTGCTGCTTGGCGTCTGGCTCATCGGCTCCTTTCAAAGAGAGTCCCCAAGGCCATGGGGGAGGCACGGCAGCAGGATGACAGGCCATCACAAGTGCTAATGGAGCCGGCAACAACTCCAGCGTCATGGCAGGGAAAGAGGAGAAGGGAAAGGAGCAGAAGAAAGAGCTGGACCAAGAAGACCCAAGATTTTAACTTGGCAAAAGAAGACGGAGATGGGACATGAGTCACGTTGAAATATTTGACCCCAAAAAGTTATTATAATCATCTATATAAATAAAAATGTAATGGGTTGTTGTAGGTTTTTCCGGGCTATATGGCCATGTTCTGGAGGCAATTTTCTCCTGACGTTTTGCCTGCATCTATGGCAAGCAACCTCTGAGGATGCTTGCCATAGATGCAGGCAAAACGTCAGGAGAAAAATTGCCTCCAGAACATGGCCATATAGCCCGGAAAAACCTACAACAACCCATGGATTCCGGCCATGAAAGCCTTCGACAATACTTAAAAATGTAATGTTCATTTGTGGGATTAACGTAACTCAAAAACCACTGGACGAAACGACATGAAATTTAGACACTACATCCCTAACAGACCAAAAAGTGACCATCACTCATAAACCTCCCAAAAAAAAAAAAACAGTGGAAAGGATTTTAAAACCCCGAAAAGCTAAATGACGAAAAGCTAAATGATGAGAGAAGGAAAGAAAAAAGGAAAGGAAGGAAAGAGGGAGCAAAGGAAGGAGGGAAAGAGTTAGAGAAGGAAAAAAGGAGAGAAAGAGGGAAGGAAAGACATAAGGAAGGATGGAAGCAAAAAGCGAAGGAAGGAAGGAAAGAGGCAGAGAAGGAAAGAGAAAGAGGAAAAGAAAAGGGGGAGGAAAGAAAGAGGTAGAGAAGGAAGGAGAGAAGGAAAGAAAAAAGGAAAGGAAGGAAAGAGAGCAAAGGAAGAAGGGAAAGAGAAGGAAAAAAGGAGAGAAAGAGGGAGGGAAGGAAAGACATAAGGAAGGATGGAAGCAAAAAGAGAAGGAAGGAAGGAAGGAAGGAAGGAAGGAAGGAAGGAAGGAAGGAAGGAAGGAAGGAAGGAGAGAGAAGAAGAGAAGGAAGAGAAAGAGGAAAGAAAAGTGGGAGGAAAGAAAGAGGTAGAGAAGGAGAGAAGGAAAGAAAAAAGGAAAGGAAGGGAAGAGGGAGCAAAGGAAGGAGGGAAAGAGTTAGAGAAGGGAAAAAGGAGGGAAAGAGGGAGGGAAGGAAAGACATAAGGAAGGATGAAAGCAAAAAGCGAAGGAAGGAAGGGAAGAGGCAGAGAAGGAAAGAGAAATAGGAAAAGGAAAGGGGGAGGAAAGAAAGAGGTAGAGAAGGAAGGAGAGAAGGAAAGAAAAAGGAAAGGAGGAAAGAGGGAGCGAAGGAAGGAGGGAAAGAGAGAGAAGGAAAAAGGAGAGAAAGAGGGAGGGAAGGAAAGACATAAGGAAGGATGAAAGCAAAGAGGAGAAGAGAGAGAAGGAAGAGAGAAGAGGAAAAGAAAAGGGGGAGGAAAGAAAGGTAGAGAAGGAAGGAGAGAAGGCAGAAACAAAGGGTATGAAGTACTAAGGAATGATTGAAAGAGTTAGAGAACGTAAAAAGAGATAGAATAGGGATGGAAGGTGAAAGACGTAATTATGATGGAAGCAAAAAGCGATTAAGTAAATGGAAAGAGGCGAGAATGATGAAAGATAAATATGAAAGTAATGTAAAGTTAAAAAAAATGAAGTTAATAGTTAAATATATTAAAAAATTGAGATAAAGAGTTATTTAAGTAAAATATTAAATGGAATTTACTTATAATATCTATTATATTAACATATTAGTCGGAGACGACTGAACGAATGAACAACAACATACAATAATATTAATTATATATATTATATAACACTATTAATAGAAATATAATAATATATATAATATAATAATATTGAGATATATATATTATATATCAATATTATATTATACTATTAATTACATTATAGTGAAATATATACTTATAATATCTATTATATTAACATATTAGTACCAATAAAATATAATACATACAATAATATTAATTATATATATTATATAACATTATTAATAGAAATATAATATAATATATATGTCAAGAATTCAATTATTCAATGCTTAAGTTGCATTGACTGACCGTCTGTGCAGGGTTCCATACTTCACACTTTAACAACACAACCATTCAATGCTAAGGCTTCCTGTCAAAATTGAACTGTAGAGGAGAGTCTACTGAACAAGCCAGTACCTACTGCATACCAGTACTGCCATCTGTTGAGGAGTTATGAAGGTGGAGGCATTACTTTTCATTCAACCCTCGTAGTTGCCCTCCTCTGGACACCTTCCAGTTTGTCAATATTTCCCTGCTGCTGCCCATGGTCTACACCCCAAACCCGATTCGTGCCCCCCCCCCCCCCCCTTCTCTCCTCCTTACGGCTTCAGGTCCTGGTCGATGAGGATATCGTAGCCGTAGAGCTCGAAGCAGTGCTTGTCGCTGATGATCACTTTCTGGACGCTCTGCAGGCTCTTGATGAAGATGTTGTCCATCTCGGAAAAGAGGATCTCCACCGCTTCCGCCCCGTGTTTGGCCGTCAGGAAGAGGCGGAACTTCTGGATCATCCACTTGCAGCCCTGTTCCAATAAAGAAGGAGTCACAGGGCTGTAATGTGACAGCAGGGCACTTGGGTTTCAAATCCCCCACTTATTCTAGCCCCATGGACACTGTCCTGACCTGGCTGAAGAACTGTAAAGACCCCAGATTCCCTCTGATCTTGAAAACTAAGAAGGGTCAGACTTGGTCAATACTCAAACGAAGGGCTGCCTAATAATCCCAGGTGCTGCAGGTATGTTAAAGAGGAAGGAACTGACTGTTGCAACTCAGGGTAGTTTCACCTTGCTCCCAAACACCACCACACCAGAGCTGTAGATTTTGTAGTTTATTGAGAGAAAAAAGGCAAAGTCAAAACATAGAAAAAGAAATGCAAATGTTCCATAAGCAGGACAAAGGCTTAAATGCAAAACCACAGTTCCCAAGGCAAAATCATAAAGCATAATCCTTCAGGCAATGATCAAACAAGAGTCCATGGTAAAATAGTGAAACACAAGACCCAAAATCCCAGATTCAGGAAGCCAAAAGCGAGCTGCTTAAAGCCAAGGTTAATCTATAGGAGTTTGCATGGAAAGAGCCACGTTGAACTGACAGCTCCCGTTTGTCAGCCAGAAGGCTAAATACCCTTTGCAATCATGAACACATTGCAATAACCCTTGGCCAACTTGGCTTCTCGCTTACCAGCTAAGCGAGAGCTCCTCCGGACCCTTAATTCTAAGTGTTCTTGTCTGCTTATTATTTCACTATCTTCAAGGCTCTCTTTACCTTGGTCCAGCTGGACTAGATCACCATGGGAAGGCTGGGGAGGCGAAGACAACTCCACCTGGCCGTTATCTATCCCACTGACATCCTTTTCCCCTGAGAACTGACTTGATGTTTCTCTTGCTGCACTGTCTGAGGCAGGCACAACAGAAATCTGAATCCCATCATCCTCTTCATTGGGGATCTCTGGCTCGCAAGACCCACAGGGTTCAGTTTCAGACTCAGAATTAAACTGAATTAACACTGACAAAACTGCCCCTGAGGATTCCTGGCTTAAGAAAACCCTGAAACACAAAGACTTGAAGGCATGCACAAGATCTCACCTTGGTCCTTTTCTCCAAATGCTGAAGGCTAGAACTTCAAGGACCATGGGGAATAGTGCCTTTTTGGACTGTGACTCCCAGCATCCCTGTGCTGTCTGGGGGATTCTGGAAGTGGCGATTGATATTGCTCCATCAATGTTTAACATTTGCACAAATGATCAGCCACTGTCAGAAGGGGCAAAGTTTCATATATGCTGATGATCGTGCCATCACTGCCCAAGCAGGGAGCTTTGAGATGGTTGAACAGAAACTCTCTGAAGCTTTAGGTGCTCTTACTGCCTAGTACAGGGAAAACCAGCTGATTCCTAATCCATCTAAAACACAGGCATGTGCTTTTCATCTCAAGAACAGACAAGCATCTCAAACTCTGAGGATTATCTGGGAAGGAATCCCACTGGAGCATTGCCGCACACCCAAATACCTGGGAGTTACCCTGGACTGTTATCTGACCTACAAGAAGCACTGCTTGAATATGAAGCAAAAAGTGGGCGCTAGAAACAATATCATACGAATGCTGACTGGCACAACCTGGGGATCACAACCAGACACAGTGAAGACATCTGCCCTTGTGCTATGCTACTCTGCTGCTGAGTAACCATGCCCAGTGTGGAACACATCTCACCACACTAAAACAGTGGATGTGGCTCTTAATGAGACATGCCGCATTATCACAGGAAGTCTGTGACCTACACCACCGGAGAAATTACACTATTTAGCCAGTATTGCACCACCAGACATCTGCCGAGAAGTAGCAGTCAATAATGAAAGGATCAAGGCATTGACATCTCCAGCCCATCCTCTGTTCGGATATCAACCAGCACACCAATGCTTTAAATCAAGAAATAGTTTTCTAAGATCTACAGAGACACTCGCTGGAACACCTCAGCAAGCGAGAGTCCAAAAGTGGCAGGCTCAAACCCCGAACCTCAATCAATGGCTGGTACCAAAGAAGAGACTCCCTCCTGGGAACAAAGAAGACTGGGCAACTTGGAAGACGCTGAACAGACTGTGCTCTGGCACCACGAGATGCAGAGCCAATCTTAAAAAATGGAGCCACAAAGTTGAGTTCACGACATGTGAGTGTGGAGAAGAGCAAACCACTGACCACCTACAACAATGCACCCTGAGCCCTGCCACATGCACAAGGGAGGACCTTCTTGTAGCAACACCAAAGGCACTCCACGTGGCCAAAGGACAGTTAGCATCATACCAAGTTTTTTTTAACTTTGTTTTTTTTTAAATACATTACAGCTGTATCCTTGGTTTGCTTCTGATACAATGAATAAATAATCCAAAAAAGAAAAGAAAAAACTTCCCAGAAGGGCTGCCAACAAATTCCAGATGTAGCCAGCTGCATTTCAAGGCACAGAAGGAGCCAAACCACCCCGGAGTCTTCCTTGAATAAGAAATTAACGACACTGCCACAATCTGACAAGTGACTTGAAGGCAGAGAGAGACCCGCACGCAAAGAGAGCTTTATTTGTCTGTAACCTGAGTCCTTGTCCATGTTGCTGCATCCGTTGGATGAGCAACGATTTAACCTACTGTGTTGTTGTAGGTTTTCTCAGGCAAATATGGCCATGGTCTAGCAGCATTCTCTCCTGACGTTTTGCCTGCATCTATGGCAAGCATCCTCAGAGGTAGTGAGGTCTGTTGGAACTAGGAAAAAGGGTTTATATATCTGTGGAATGACCAGGGTGGGACAAAGGCCTCTTGTCTGCTGGAGCTAGGTGTGAATGTTTCAACTGACCACCTTGATTAGCATATAATGGCCTGACAGTGCCTGGAGCAAACTTTTGTTGAGAGTGATTAGATGTCCTGATTGTTTACTCTCTGTTGTTTTGCTGTTGTAATTTTAGAGTTTTTTAAATACTGGTAGCCAGATTTTGTTCATTTTCATGGTTTCTTCCTTTCTGTTGAAATTGTCCACATGCTTTGTGGATTTCAATGGCTTCTCTGTGTAGTCTGACATGGTGGTTGTGAGAGTGGTCCAGCATTTTTGTGTTCTCAAATAAGATGCTGTGTCCAGGTTGGTTCATCAGGCGCTCTGCTATGACATTTAATCACCTCTCAACAAAAGTTTGCTCCAGGCACTGTCAGGCCATTATATGCTAATCAAGGTGGTCAGTTGAAACATTCACACCTAGCTCCAGCAGACAAGAGTCCTTTGTCCCACCCTGGTCATTCCACAGATATATAAACCGCTTTTTCCTAGTTCCAACAGACCTCACTACCTCTGAGGATGCTTGCCATAGATGCAGGCAAAACATCAGGAGAGAATGCCTCTAGACCATGGCCATATAGCCCGAAAAAACCTACAACAACCCAGTGATTCTGGCCATGAAAGCCTTCGACAATAGATTTAATCTACATCCTCAAATCCAAAACGCTCCACACCAATAACTGAAGAGACGAAGTATTTCAGATCAATAATTCCTGGGTCCCTTTGTCCTCTTTGAATTTGTGTTTTTGGAGTTTCTTTGAGTGTGCTTTCTGTATTGATACTGCTTCCGATATGAAGGTGTCTATAATCTGCATTTATGTTGAATTATCTTTATTTTTGGGCCAACTTGGGCCCTCCAGGTGTTTTGGACTGCAACTCCCACAATTCCTAACAGCCTACCGGCTGTTAGGAATTGTGGGAGTTGCAGTCCAAAACACCTGGAGGGCCCAAGTTGGCCCATGCCTTTTATATAAGCAGCAATGTGAGTGGCATCCGAATGCAATAAAACCACCGCTCACCTTCTCGGGATCGTAGTCAGGAGCCGTCTTCTGCACAGCTACGTTTGTCAGGTGAACATCTGGCAGGAAGAGGGAGGTAAGGACTGTACAGGCACCAAAAGGGAAGATCTTGGCAAGCTGAAGGCATTATTGGCTCCAAAAACAGCCTCCCTGTAAGCTCCAGTTGCCACTTCATTGACCCCTCCTTCCTGCCTAATTAGTCTCAGATCCATCAGTGGTTTGATGGAAAACAGAGAGAAAAGAAATCTGTATTTGCATGGGAAAACACAGCAGGGAAAGTGCTATTCTGGCTTCACTGAGCAGGGAGTTCCAAAGTCACGGAGCAGCCACTGAAAAGTCAGGCTGGAGGATCTAGAAATGTATAGAGAAAACTTCTCTATACTTCGTAACATTTCCAACAAGTCTTCCAACATGATTCTATGGCAGGTATGGGCAAATTTGAGCCCTCCAAATGTTTTGGACTTCAACTCCCACAATTCCTAACAGCATACTTTATTTATATTTTATTTATTGTATCAGGAGCAAAACAGTGGTATTCTATTTTTAAAAAAACAGAAAGTTTGAAAACTTGGCATTTATTTATCGTGTCAGGAGCAAACCAAACAGTTGTATTGCACTGTCGAAGGCTTTCATGGCCGGAATCACTGGGTTGTTGTAGGTTTTTTCGGGATATGGCCATGGTCTAGAGGCATTCTCTCCTGACGTTTCGCCTGCATCTATGGCATGCATCCTCAGAGGTAGTGAGACCTCACTACCTCTGAGGATGCTTGCCATAGATGCAGGCGAAACGTCAGGAGAGAATGCCTCTAGACAATGGCCATACAGCCTGAAAAACCCTACAACAACCCAGTTGTATTGCATTTTTCAACAAACAAACAAACAAAGCACAAATTTTGCAAGCTTGGTAGTTGATTAAATGTCCTTTGAGCAGTATCTGGCCCCTTGGAGTGCCTTTGGTGTTACTATGAGAAGGTCCTCCATTGTGCATGTGGAAGGGCTCAGGTTGCATTGCAGCAGGTGGTCAGTGGTTTGCCCTTCTCCACACTCACGTGTCGTGGATTCCACTTTGTGGCCCCATTTCTTGAGGTTGGCTCTGCATCTCGTGGTGCCAGAGCGCAGTCTGTTCAGCGCCTTCCAAGTCATCCACTCTTCTGTGTGCCCAGGGGGGAGTCTCTCATTTGGTATTAGCCATGGCTTGAGGTTCCGGGTTTGAGCCTGCCACTTTTGGACTCTCGATTGCTGGGATGTTCCAGGGAGTGTCTCTGTAGATCTTAGAAAACTATTTCTTGATTTAAGACGTTGCCACACTGGCTGATATCCGAACAGGGAATGGGCCGGAGATGTCATTGCCTTGGTCCTTTCATTGTTGGCTGCTACTTCCCGGTGGATGTCAGGTGGTGCAATACCGGCTAGACAGTGTAATTTCTCCAGTGGTGTAGGGCGCAGACACTCTGTGATAATGCGGCATGTCTCATTAAGAGCCACATCCACTGTTTAAATGTGGTGAGATGTATTCCACACTGGGCATGTGTATTCAGCAGCAGAGTAGCAAAGCGCAAAGGCAGATAACTTCTCTGTATCTGGTTGTGATCCCCAGGTTGTGCCAGTCAGCTTTTGCACAATACTATTTCTAGCACCTACTTTTTGCTTGATATTCAAGCAGTGCTTCTTGTATGTCAGAGCACATTCCAGGGTAACTCCCAGGTATTTGGGTGCGCTGCAATGCTCCAGTGGGATTATTTCCCAGGTGATCCTCAGAGCTCGGGATGCTTGTCTATTCTTAAGATAAAAAGCACATGTCTGTGTTTTAGATGGGTTGGGGATCAGCTGGTTTTCCCTGTAGTAGTCAGTAAGAGCATCTAGAGCAGTGGTTCTCAACCTGGGGTCCCCAGATGTTTTTAACCTTCAACTCCCAGAAATCCTAACAGCGGGTAAACTGGCTGGGATTTCTGGGAGTTGTAGGCCAAAAACATCTGTGGACCCCAGGTTGAGAACCACTGGTCTAGACCTTTGGAGAGCTTCTGTTCCAGCATCTCAAAGCTCCCTACTTGAGTGGTGATGGCACGATCGTCAGCATAGATGAAACTTTGCCCCTTCTGGCAGTGGCTGAACATTTGTGTAAATGTTAAACATTGAAGGAGCAATGTGGATCGCCACTCCCAGAATCCTCCAGACAGTATAGGGATGCTGGGAGTCACAGTCTAAAAAGGCACTATTTTACATTGTCCTTGAAGTTATAGCCTTCAGATGCTTGTCTGTTCTTAAGATGAAAAGCAAATATCTGTGTTTTAGATGGATTAGGAATCATCTAGTTTTCCCTGTAATAGGCAGTAAGAACATCCAGTGCTTCGGAGAGCTTCTGTTCAACCATCTCAAAGCTCCCTGCTTGAGCGGTGATGGCACGATCATCAGCATAGATGGAACTCTCTGTCCTTCTGGCAGTGGCTGGTCATTTGTGTAAATGTTGAACATGGATGGAGCAAGCACGCTCCCCTGAGGCAGGCCGTTCTTCTGTCTTCGCCATCGGCTTCTTTGGCCTTGGAACTCAACAAAAAAGCTCCTGCTTTGTAGCAGATTTTCTATGAGGTGGCCTACTGACTGTTAGGAATTGTGGGAGTTGAAGTATATAACACCCGGAGGGCCTGATATAGAGTTACATTAGGTATAATGCCAATTGTGGACTTCAGTGGCCCTCACAGGGCAGAATAAAGGCTACCTTTATCTTAGAATTATCCATTTCAGATCCCCATATTGCCCTCAACCAACCAGCTCAGCCCTGAGAAGGACAGTCTTCAAGCATTTGGCATCCAAAACTACTCCTTCCTTCATCCAGCCTTTGTGAAAAGAGCATAGGTCAGGATACAATTGTCATCAATGGTATTCAAGGTGAAGCGTGTGTTGGAGAACCGAGCGAAGCCATCCCGGTACAGCCAAGCTTTGAGTGGGATATACTGGAAGAGGAAGAGGAAAAAACAGTGGTGGTAAAACCAGCTAAACACATCAGTAGGCCAAGTTTGGGGGTTGTGGGTTTAGCGGTGCCAGGTTCTAACACTTACCGACATGACGAGGACATATACCCTCAAGTCAAACTTCCGACCTGTGAACCGAAGAGAGACAACTTTATAGAGCACCGCACCAATGCGCTATGGATTCCCTATACTCCAGCAACACAGAATAGCCTTACGTTTGTAATGTAAGCAGTGGGTTAAACCTCTGTGCCGGCAAGACTGAAGACCAACAGGTCACAGGTTCAAATCCGGGGAGAGGCGGATGAGCTCCCTCTATCAGCTCCAGCTCCTCATGCGGGGACATGAGAGAAGCCTCCCACAAGGATGATAAAAGCATCAAATCATCCGGGCGTCCCCTGGGCAACGTCCTTGCAGATGGCCAATTCTCTCACACCAGAAGCGACTTGCAGTTTCTCAAGTCGCTCCTGACACGGAAAAAAATTGCTTTTCTTATTGTAATGGAAAGCAGCATCTGCATTGATTACATCATGATGATGAGACTAAAGAAATATCACCCCAAAGCTGATCAGAAAATGGCTACAGCAGAGGAAAGCACCTTCATCACCATCATGACAACCTGGTTATGTTTCCCTAGTTGCCACTTTTCCATAACCATTTGCAGCATATCAAGTGAACAGCAAGAAATCACTGGAATAACAGTTTAAAATGGCCACACTGTCAATTGGTCAACAGAGAATAAACATTGGCATCTAATACAGTGGTGCTCAACTTGGGGGTCGGGACCCCTGGTTCGCCAGGGAATGTCAAAGGGGTCACCAAAGACCATCAGAAAACACAATATTTTCTGTTGGTCATGAAGGTTCTGTGTGGGAAGTTTGGCCCAATTCTATCATTGGTGGGGTTCAGAATACTCTTTCATTGTAGGTGAACTATACATCCTAGCAAATACAACTCCCAAATGTCAAGTCTATTTTCCCCAAATTCCATCAGTGTTCACATTTGGGCATATTGAATATTCGTGCCAAGTTTGGTCTAGCTCCAACATTCTTTGCGTCCACAGTGTTCTCTTGATGTAGGTGAACTACAACTCCAAAACTCAAGGTCAACGCCCTCCAAACACTTCCAGTATTTTCTGCTGGTCATGGGAGTTCTGTGTGCAAAGTTTGGATCAACTCCATCATTGACCTGCATCAATAGGAACATAGTGTCTAGATCTAGGGAAGTCATGCTCCCCATGCTCTATTCTGCTTTGGTTAGACCCCACCTGGAATATTGTGTCCAATTCTGGGCACCACAATTCAAGAGAGATATTGACAAGCTGGAATGTGTCCAGAGGAGGGCGACTAAAATGATCAAGGGTCTGGAGAACAAGCCCTATGAGGAGCGGCTTAAGGAGCTGGGCATGTTTAGCCTGAAGAAGAGAAGGCTGAGAGGAGATATGATAGCCATGTATAAATATGTGAGAGGAAGCCACAGGGAGGAGGGAGCAAGCTTGTTTTCTGCTTCCCTGGAGACTAGGACATGGAACAATGGCTTCCAACTACAAGAGAGGAGATTCCATCTGAACATGAGGAAGAACTTCCTGACTGTGAGAGCCGTTCAGCAGTGGAACTCTCTGCCCCGGAGTGTGGTGGAGGCTCCTTCTTTGGAAGCTTTTAAACAGAGGCTGGATGGCCATCTGTCAGGGTGCTTTGAATGCAATATTTCCTGCTTCTTGGCAGAATGGGGTTGGACTGGATGGCCCATGAGGTCTCTTCCAACTCTTTGAGTCTATGATTCTATGGTGGAGTTCAGAATGTTCTTTGATTGTAGGTGAACTACAACTCCACATTCAGGAAGTTCTGCCCTAATGTTCAGGTGGAATCTCCTTTCCTGTAGTTTGAAGCCATTGTTCCGCTTCCTAGTCTCCAGGACAGCAGAAAACAAGCTTACTCCCTCCTCCCTACGACTTCCCTTCACCCGTCTTCTTTAGGTTAAACATGCCTGGCTCTTTAAGCCTCTCCTCGCAGGGCTTGTTCTCCAGACCCCTGATCCTTTGAGTTGCCCTCCTCTGGAAACATTCCAGCTTAAGAGTCAACCTCTCCCTTCAATTATGGTGTGATTCCAGGTGTGGTTTGACCAAGGCAGAATAGAGGGGTAGCACGACTTCCGTGGATCTAGACACTAGATCCATCTCCTCCCCTTCATGACAAGCCATCCACATGCTTACCACCTATTAAATACGGGTTCTCAATGTATCGCTGAGCCACATAATTCTCTACGGGGATTTCATCCTTCTGGTCATCTAGGCGACCACCGTCCTGTAAAATAAATACAGCAATTGGCTCAGATCCAGAAGAACAAAGCTCGTGCATATAAGATCACTCTGACCAAAAGGTCATGAGTTCGAAGCCAGCCCGGGTTGGAGTGGGTTTCCAACCAATTGTGTGTAGCCTGTTGTTGACCTTTGCAACCCGAAAGACAGTTGCATCTGTCAAGTAGGAAAATAAGGTACCACCTTAAAAAGTGTGGGGAGGCTAAATTAACTGATTTATGAGGCCATAAAGAAGACTCCAGCAAAGCATTCCGGCGGGGAAGCATGCGGGGAATGCGGAAGTGCTTCATCAGCGTCGCAGATGGACGATTAAAGCGACAGCTCCCCTGGCAGCCAGAAAAAGTTAAATAGCCTCTGTGTATGTCTGTATATGTTGTATGTTAAAATTGGCACTGAATGTTTGCCATATATGTGTACACTGTAATCCGCCCTGAGTCCCCTGCGGGGTGAGGAGAAGGGCGGAATATAAAAGCTGCAAATAAATAAAATAAATAAATATTAAGCCGCCGAAATCTGGTTGATTACTCTGTTTTGGGTGGAGATCAGATTCAGTGTGAACTCTATAATAAGAGTCCTCTCTGATGCAGGTAAAATAGGTCTTCGGTATCTGCTGATTTCTGGATCCCCCCGTTGATACCAAATTTGTGAAAGCTCAGGCCCCATTCTATGCAATGGTACAGAATAATGGCATCAGGTTACTGTGAGTTTTTCAGGCTGTAGCCCATGTTCCAGCAGCGTTCTCTCCTAGTGTTTTGCCCACATCTGTTGCTAGCAACTTCAGAGGTTCTGTTGGCAGTGAGGCAAGTGGAGTGTATATATACCTGTGGAATTTTATTTCTCGTGTCAGGGCAGCCAGTCAATTATATTACATTTCTAACAGAACAAAGCAAACAAACGGAGAAAGTACAAAATGTGTGAGTTTGGTAGTTGATTAAATGTCCTTTGACCAGTATCTGGCCACTTGGAGTGTTTCTGGTGTTGCTGCAAGAAGGTCCTCCATTGTGCATGTGGCAGGGTTCAGGCGGAATTGCAGCAGGTGGTCAGTGGTTTGCTCTTCTCCACACTCGCATGTCATGGATTCCACTTTGTGGCCCCATTTCTTAAGGTTGGCTCTGCATCTCGTGGTGCCAGAGCGCAGTTTGTTCAGCACCTTCCAAGTCGCCCAGTCCTCTGTGTGCCCAGGGGGGAGTCTCTCATTTGGTATCAGCCATTGGTTGAGGTTCTGGGTTTGAGCCTGCCACTTTTGGACTCTCGCTTGCTGAGGTGTTCCAGCGAGTGTCTCTGTAGATCTTAGAAAACTATGTCTGGATTTAAGTCGTTGACGTGCTGGCTGATACCCAAACAGGGAATGAGATGGAGATGTCTCTGCCTTTGTCCTTTCACTATTGGTTGCTACTTCCTGGCAGATGTCAGGTGGTGCGATACCGGCTAGACAGTGTAATTTCTCCAGTGGTGTAGGGCGCAGACACCCCGTGAAAATGCGGCATGTCTCATTAAGAGCCACATCCACTGTTTTAGTGTGGTGAGATGTGTTCCATACTGGGCATGCATACCTGTGGAATGTTGTTAGGAGAGAATGTGGCTGGAACAAGGCTGTACAGCCCAAAAGACTCACAGCAACCCAGTGATTCTGGCCATGAAAATCTTTGACAATACAACAATGGCATCCTTTGCATAAAATGGCAAATCAAGCTTTGCCTATTGGGATTTTTTAAAAAAACATCTTCAAGTCATGGATGGTTGAAACTGTAGATAGGAAGAGCTGGTGGTATACCCTTCTATCGATTGACCAATCCCTCTATATTGCAGCAATCTTTAGATTTTTGCAACACTTGATTGTTCCAGCCCTGGAAGTGTTCCAGAGCAAATTATTTAGTTATTTATTTAAAACTTTTATATCCCGACCTTCTCTACCTCCGTAGAGGGACTCAGACCGGCTAACAGCAGAAATTAATGCACAAATAAAACTAAAAACATCATAAAATCACAATAAGTTAAAATACAAACAAAATAAATACATATAAGCCAAATCGCCAAGACAGAATCAAGTTCAACTCAATCTGTCAGTGTGGTCAGTAGTTATTAGGTTACTGCTGGACTCAACCAATTATTTTGGGAATGCTATCTCCCAGAGCCAGGATTTCACTAGCTTTCTGAAGGTCAGGAGGGAAGGGGCAGATCTAATCTTCATCGGGAGAGAGTTCCACAGCTGAGGGGCCACCACCGAGAAGGCCCTGTCTCTCGCCCCCACCAGATGCATTTGCGAATGTGGTGGGACCGAGAGCAGGGCCCAGATGCTGTACGGTGCCATTTTCTAGGGTTGGAATGACTTTCAGGTAACTAAATGGAAGTCCTTCAGAATACATTCTTCAAATACAATTTCAACAGAAAGGAGGAAACCATGAAAACGAACAAAATCTGGCTACCAGTATTAAAAAACTCTGAAATTACAACAGCACAACAGAGAGGAAACAAACAAGGACATCTAATCACCTCTCAACAAAAGTTTGCTCTAGGCACTGTCAAGCCATTATATGCTAATCAAGGTGGTCAGTTGAAACATTCACACCTAGCTCCAGCAGACAAGAGTCCTTTGTCTCACCCTGGTCATTCCACAGATATATAAACCCTTTTTCCTAGTTCCAACAGACCTCACTACCTCTGAGGATGCTTGCCATAGATGCAGGCGAAACGTCAGGAGAGAATGCCTCTAGACCATGGCCATATAGCCCGAAAAAACCTACAACAACCCAGTGATTCCGGCCATGAAAGCCTTCGACAATACATTCTTCAAGTAACTGTTCATACTTCCACTTGGCCCTCCTACAGCTCTGTTTCAAGCTGAGGTTGGTTTTTCTTTCCATCAGATCTCACATTCAGCTTAAAATTAGTCTTTTAGGCAGGCATGGACAACTTTTGGCCCTCTCTCCAGATGTTTTGGGAGTTGAAGTCCAAAACACCTGGAGGACTTTTCTGAGAGGTTAGAAGGAAGAGGCACCTCACCTTCCTCCAGTCGATCACGTCCTTGAGTTTCCGGAAAAGAAAAATGCCTCTTCCTTGAGAGCGTGCCACCTGCAAAAGGAAGGGAAAGCAGTTCACACCTGTCTTACTCTTGACTCCTTCATTCATTTCAGATGGGACATCATGAGCGTCGGTGCCTCAAAATGTAACACTACATTAGTTTCCCAATATTTTTGGAATTGCAGCCCTGGAAACTCTCTTATTCCTTCTGCCAAGGACTCCCCTATTGAGTGTGGTAAGACCTCTTTTACTTAGACTGGACGAAGCTCAGTTGAAGAATATTTGGATAGCTGAAATGGCCAGAATCCTCAATCACAGTCTACATGGCATGATGTTAAGTATACACTTAGCTACAGAACAGAAGGGCCTGTTGCAACCCAGAGCAGGAAGCTGGACCCTCAGACAGCAATCCACCACACTTGACTTCAGGAAAAACAATCCTTTTTTATTGAAGAAAGATGACTACAAAAATAGAGTAAAAAATCAGCAACAAGAAATGTCCATGAACAAGTTCAAAAACCCACAGTAACACTGCTAATTGCTAAATCCTGGAACCTGTTAGCAATCCACTAACCGTACTTGAAGCAACTAGGAAGGCTCTTAGGAATAAGGCCACTGGAATCAGGAGACCTGCCAAGGATGTTACTGGAATCTGGAAGGATGCCTGGTCTGAAGATGCATCCAGGCGCGAGGTTCTTAAGGCCGAGAAATCTGTTATGTGACATGCCTGCCAGCTTTGTTTGCATTTCTCTCAGTCTAGCTGACCTTCGTAAACTTTGAGATTCTCCCCTGCTCTGCCAAATCTGCCCTCTCCTATCCTCATTAGAGAGACCAGGTGTCAGATTCTATGGAGAGCTAAGAGTGGGAGGAAAAGGGAGTGAAAGTTCACCGCTTGGCTCTGAAATATTCTCATGCAAATTTGGACTTTCACTTTCCAAGGCTGCAGGAGTTTCACAAACCGTCATCTTCTACATTGCCCTCAGAATCAACATCTTCATTGGCATCAGGAAATACAATCAGAGAATCAGGTTCAGGTTCACACACAGGCTGAATCCCAACAGGGCCAAGAAATGCTGCTAGCGAATTGTGAAGAAGGGTAGCAAGACATTGGGAAGAGTGTGCCAATGCACAGGGAGCTCTGCCAATGCAGACTGGCACCTCTAGCTCAAGTTCTCATGCACAGCTATCGATCGCTGTACTATTGTGTCTAAGCCACAGATACATTTCCTTGTGTACCACATGGAAATTCTAAATATCATGAAGAATTGCATCGGAATTATGGCCAGAATTCGGTTTGGGAACTTTCATCTCTGTGCGTGGTGTACTGCTTTGAGTGTTGGATTAGGAATCTGGAGACCGGGATTTATCCCAGTTTAATCATGTAATTTCATGATATTGTTGTAGTTCAGTCTGTGACTATGTCTGATGTTCATGATGGTAATGGGGTTGAATGTTTTTCTGGGCCTGGATCTGTTGGTACTGGGGATGAGGGTTTTCCTGGGCCTGAGTTAAGCCCAGGAGAGAGGCCCGAGGTGTCTTATGAATGAAGTGTTTCTCCTGCAGATTCACAAGGTCACATTCCTAAGAGAGGCCTTCAACAGTCTTTCTCTGAGAAATAACTTGCTTGCCACAGATGCAGGCGAAACGTCAGAATAGAATGCTTCTAGAACATGGCCATATAGCCCGAAAAACCTACAACAACCTAGTGATTCCAGCCATGAAAGCTGTCGACAATACAACAAAACTTTTTGTAGCGCTGTTTGCTGCTATGAGTCTCCAGAAGAGAGAAAAAGCAGCATATAAATCAATATAATCACAATCATCTATATAAATAAAAATGTAATGTTAGTTCGTGCTACCATCAGAACTCAAAAACCACTGGGGGAATTGACACCAAATTTGGACACAAGACACCTAACAGTCCAATTTATGTCCTCCACTCAAAAAAACTGATTTTGTCATTTGGGAATTGTTGTTGCTGGGATTTATAGTTTACCTACAATCACAGAGCGTTCTGAACTCCACCAATGATGGAGTTGGGCCAAACTTAGCACACAGGGCTCCCATGACCAACAGAAAAAACTGGAAGGTTTGGTGGACCTTGAGTTTGGGAATTATAGTTCACCCACATCCAGAGAGCACTGTGGACTCAAACAATGATGGATCTGGACCAAACTTGGCACGAATATTCCATATGCCCAAATATGAACACAGATGGAGTTAAGGGAAATAGACCTTGACATTTGGGAGTTGTAGTTGCTGGGATTTATAGTTCACCTACAATCAAAGAGCATTCTGAACTCCACCAATGATGGAATTGAACCAAACATGGCATACAGGACTTCCCTGACCAACAGAACACACTGGAAGGGTTTGGTGGGCATTGACCTTGAGTTTGGGAGTTGTAGTTCACCTACATCCAGAGAGCACTGTGGACTCAAACAATGATGGATCTGGACCAAACTTGGCACGAATATTCCATATGCCCAAATATGAACACAGATGGAGTTTAAGGGAAATAGACCTTGACATTTGGGAGATGTAGTTGCTAGGATTTGTAGTTCACCTACAATCAAAGAGCATTCTGAACTCCACCAATGATGGAATTGAACCAAACATGGCATACAGAACCCCCATGACCAACAGAAAATACTTAAGGCCATCCAGTCCAACTCTCTTCACCAAGGCAAGAAAATGTAATCAGAGCCCTCCTGACAAAGAGCCATCCAGTCATAAATATAGATAGATAGATATGATTCTCTCTCACACACACAGATATAGTATCATAGATTTGAAAGAGACCCTTAAAGAAGGACTATGATATGTTGCATATTCCAGAGTAGGCAAACCAGACACTCTCCACATCAACACTGACAAAGAAACAAGAAATACTGTTTACTCACAAGCATAAAGGAATTACATATATTAGAAACCAACACTTTCTCATTACTTTATTTTCCAGATCAACAGACTGGGCCACAGCAACGCATGGCAGGGGACAGCTAGTAATAGCAATAATTCTGCAAGCAACACTTCATCTGTCATGATTATGCTGATGCTGATAATTATGGTGTAGAATCATAGAATCATAGAATCAGAGTTGGAAGAGACCTCATGGGCCATCCAGTCCAACCCCATTCTGCCAAGAAGCAGGAATGTTGCATTCAAATCACCCCTGACAGATTGCCATCCAGCCTCTGTTTAAAAGCTTCCAAAGAAGGAGCCTCCACCACACTCCGGGGCAGAGAGTTCCACTGCTGAATGGCTCTCACAGTCAGGAAGTTCTTCCTCATGTTCAGATGGAATCTCCTCTCTTGTAGTTTGAAGCCATTGTTCTGCATCCTAGTCTCCAGGGGAGCAGAAAACAAGCTTGCTCCCTCCTCCCTGTGCTTCCTCTCACATATTTATACATGGCTATCATATCTCCTCTCAGCCTTCTCTTCTTCAGGCTAAACATGCCCAGCTCCTTAAGCCGCTCCTCATAGGGCTTGTTCTCCAGACCTTTATCATTTTAGTCGCTCTCCTCTGGACACATTCCAGCTTTTCAATATCTCTCTTGAATTGTGGTGCCCAGAATTGGACACAATATTCCAGGTGTGGTCTAACCAAAAAGCAGAATAGAGGGGTAGCATGACTTCCCTGGACCTAGACACTATGCTCCTATTGATGCAGGCCAAAATCCCATTGGCTTTTTTTGCCGCCACATCACATTGTTGGCTCATGTTTAACTTGTTGTCCACGAGGACTCCAAGATCTTTTTCACACATACTGCTCTCAAGCCAGGCATTGTCCCCATTCTGTATCTTTGCATTTTGTTTTTTCTGCCTAAGTGGAGTACCTTGCATTTGTCCCTGTTGAACTTCATTTTGTTAGTTTTGGCCCATCATCTCTCCAATCTGTCAAGATCGTTTTGAATCCTGCTCCTGTCCTCTGGAGTATTGGCTATCCCTCCCAGTTTGGTGTCGTCTGCAAACTTGATGATCATGCCTTCTATATTAGAAACCAACACTTTCTCATATCACCAGACTGGGCCACAGCAACCTTGGCAGGGGCAGCTAGTTGTTTACATAAGAGAGGTGTTCATTAGTAGCTTCCAATGCACTATTTATTTACGACATTTATATGCCTACCTACGTGACCGCATCTCTGTGTACGAATCCACACTATCTCTTCGATCATCTGGAGAGGCCCTGCTCACGCTCCCACCTCCATCGCAGGCGCAATTGGTGGGGACGAGGGACAGGGCCTTCTCAGTGGTGGCCCCTCGACTCTGGAACTCGTTTCCCAAGGACATCCGGGATGCCCCAACTCTGGCAATTTTTAGGAGGAGCCTGAAAACATGGTTGTTCCAGTGTGTTCTAGTAATAGCAATAATTCTGCAAGCAACACTTCATCTGTCATGATTATGCAAATGCTGATGATTATGGTGTGGACAGAAGCAAGATGTTGCTTGCAGAAAGGATACCTCCAACCCAGAGGCACCCTCCGCATCTCTTCCCCAAAGTTTGGGGACAATTACCATTTTAAAAAACAAGCTACTATTAACTGGAGCTACTTTCCTTAATGAAGACCTTAGGAAAAACCTTGAGCTCTTGGGGAGAAATGGTGCAGAAGAGGAACCCGGTTTGTTACAAAACCACCTGGTCCCAACTTTCCAGCGGCATCTATCAGTGCTGCCCGCTCCCCACGCCAGTCCTAAAGCTGATGATGCTGTTTTATTTAGCAACATAAAAAAGGAATGCTTGATGGTCTGCCGTGATATAAAGGTTTTATGGCCACCGATTTGGGATGGCGGCATTACTCATGAGTGGCGCTGCCTGGGGTGAGTTATGCTGGCCATCCCTGAGGAGAGCCAGTAAAATCTTTACAGCACTGCTGCCCGTAACCATACACGTTTGTCTCACACATTTCGGGCAGAACTTTCCTCTTGCTCTTGCAACTGTTTGGGAAAGTTTTCACACTGAGTTACCCTTAAAGAACCTGTGGACCTGAAAATGATATTAACAAAGGAACAATGGACTTATCCATCTACTGTTTGGCCACCATGGGGATGTCAACATTGAACCCAAAAGGCCATTCCATGCTCCTTCCGACAGCAAGAATCACACAGAGTTGGAAAGGACCACAAAGGCCATGTATACCAACCTCCCTACCCTGCAGGAAGACACAACTTACTTACTTAGTCAATCCCTCATTGTCCGAGTAGGATTGACTGTGGAGCCCTATTCTTGGTCTGCATCTTCTCCCGCAGTGAGGACATCGGTTTCCAAATGGAAGGCAGTCCCACTTGGAGTTGGCTTGACGTGCCTTCCTCTTGGCATGTTCCTCTCTTTCACCCTCCATTCGTGCTTTTTCAAATTCTACAGCACTGCTGGTCACAGCTGACCTCCAGCTAGAGTGCTCAAGGGCCACAAAGGCCATGTATACCAACCTCCCTACCCTGCAGGAAGACACAACTTACTTACTTAGTCAATCCCTCATTGTCCGAGTAGGATTGACTGTGGAGCCCTATTCTTGGTCTGCATCTTCTCCCGCAGTGAGGACATCGGTTTCCAAATGGAAGGCAGTCCCACTTGGAGTTGGCTTGACGTGCCTTCCTCTTGGCATGTTCCTCTCTTTCACCCTCCATTCGTGCTTTTTCAAATTCTACAGCACTGCTGGTCACAGCTGACCTCCAGCTAGAGTGCTCAAGGGCCAGGGAAGGACCACAAAGGCCATGTATACCAACCTCCCTACCCTGCAGGAAGGCACAACTTACTTAGGCAATCCCTCTTTGTCCAAGTAGGATTGTCTTCCAAGATCGGTGTACTGGCAGTGGGCCCGTGGGTGACTGTGGAGCCCTATTCTTGATCTACATCTTCTCCCACAGTGAGGACATCGGTTTCCAGTTGGAAGGCAGTCTCAGTCAGGGTTGGCTTGATGCGCCTTTCTCTTGGCACGTTTTTCTCGTTCACCCTCCATTCGTGCCTTTTCAAATTCTACAGCACTGCTGGTCACAGCTGACCTCCAGCTGGAGTGCTCAAGAACCAGGGAAGGACCACAAAGGCCATGTATACCAACCTCCCTACCCTGCAGGAAGACACAACTAAAGCACTGCCAAAAGGTGGCTCACCTCTACCTGAAGACCTCCAAAGAAGTCTACCACTTTTTGAAGTAGTCTATTTTGACTTACTTACTTAGGCAATCCCTCATTGTCCGAGTAGGATAATCCTCCAGGGTGGATCCGTAGGTGGCTGTTGAGCCCTATTCTTGATCTGCATCTTCTCCCGCAGTGAGGGCATTGGTTTCCAGGTGGAAGGCAGTCCCGGTCAGGGTTAGCTTGATGCACCTTCCTCTTGGCACATTTCTCTCTTTTGCCCTCCATTCGTGCCTCTTCAAATTCTGCAGCACTGCTGGTCACAGCTGACCTCCAGCTGGAGCACTCATGGGCCAGGGCTTCCCAGTTCTCAGTGTCTATGCAGAGATTTTAAGGTTGGCTTTGAGCCCATCTTTCAATCTCTTTTCCTACCCATCAACATTCCATTTTCCATTCTTGAGTTCGGAGTAGAGCAACTGCTTTGGGAGACGGTGGTTGGGCATCCAGACAACGTGGCCGGTCAAGCAGAGTTGATGGCGGAGGTCCATCGCTTCAATGCTGGTGATCTTTGCTTCTTCCAGCATGCTGACATTTGTCCGTCTATCTTCCCAAGAGATTTGCAGGATTTTCCGGAGGCAGCACTGATGGAATCATTCCAGGAGTTGCATGTGACGTCTGTAGACATTCCATGTTTCGCAGGGATATAGCAGGGTTGGGAGGACAATAGCTTTATAAACAAGCGCCTTGGTATCCCTACGGATGTCCCGGTCTTCAAACACTCTCTGTTTCATTCTGTTCTGAGAAACAGCTCTAATCATCATTCCTAATGAATAGGGAAAATGTATGGCATTATACTAAGGCAGAAAAAAATAGCCGAGATATAGGATGGGTGACATTCTGCTTGACAGTAGTACATGTGAGCAGAATCTAGGAGTCTTAACAGACCACAAGCTGAATGTGAGCCAAGAGTGTGATGCTGCAGCTAAAAAAGTCAATGCGATGCTAGGTTCCATCAATAGGGGTCTGGTGTCCAGACGGAGGGAAGTCATAGTTCCATCCTCTTCTGGTTTGGTTTTTACATGGAATGAGACTGTGTCCAGTTCTGGTAAACACAATTCAAGAAGGAAATGCACAAGGAGGAAGGCGATCAAAGAAAGGAGACCGAAATGATCTAAGGTTTGGAAGCCAAGCCTTACGAGGAGCGGCTGAGGGAGCTGGCAATGTTTAGCTAGCAGGAAAACAAGGTTGCAAGGAGACATGATGTCCAATATTTGAAAGGATGTCCCATGGAGAATGGGGCCAGTTTTTCTGCCGCTCTAGAGACTGGAACACAGTGGGTCAATGGATTCAAATGGAAGGAAATGAGATTTCATATTAGAAAGAATATCCTGATGGTCAGAACTGTTCAGCAGTGGAATGTGCTGCCTGGGAGTCCAGTGGAGTCTCCTTCCTTCTCTGGAGGCTTTTAAGCAGAGGCTGGATGGACATCTGTCAGTGTGCCGTTACACCCAGACGCTTTTAAAAACAAAACTATGATGTGCTGTTCCCTATGTCTGAGCGAACTGCCGGTGCTTTTCTTGAGAAGATTGAGATTCTCAGCAACTGAGTCTATTACAAGTTCTGAACATCAAAATAGGATATTTATTTCTCAAAGTTGCAAACAGAACAGTCAATTGATAAAACCAAATAGATATTTCTTCTTTCTCTTCTCCACCAGTTACTGAGTCAGCCATTCCCCAAGTGGCAAAGGGGTCCAGGGATCCTTCACCCTAATCCAGAGCTGTTGTCTTTTAGAAAGAACAAATCTTTCCCTATCTATCTAAGCTCCAGATTAGCCTTGGAGATAAGGCAATGCAGTCTCTCTCTCTATATGACTCTATAAAACTCAATTCTCAAAGCTCAATATCTATTTTTCTTTATACTCTGTAACTCTCTTATAATCTATCTAACTATAGCTCAATTCTTCTCAATAAACTTCTCTGTCTATCTTAACACCGGGATTGTGGCGCAGCTGGCTGAGTGTCAGCTGCATTAAGATCACTCTGACCAAAAGGTCATGAGTTTGAAGCCAGCCCGGGCTGGAGTGGGTGTCCAGCCATTGTGTAGCTTGTTGTCGACCTTTGCAACCCGAAAGACAGTTGCATCTGTCAAGTAGGAAAATAAGGTACCACCTTGTGTGGGAGGCTAAATTAACTAATTTATGAGGCCATAAAGAAAACTCCGGGATGTGGAATGCGGAAGAACTTCATTGGTGTCGCTGATGGACGATGAAAGCAGCAGCTCCCCTGGCGGCCAGAAAAAAGTTAAATAGCCTCTGTGTATTGTCTGTATTCGTTGTCTGTCAACTGGCATTGAATGTTTGCCATATATGTGTATACTGTAATCCGCCCTGAGTCCCCTGCGGGGTGAGAAGGGCGGAATATAAAAACTGTAAATAATAAATAAATAAATAAATAAATAAACAAACTTCTCAATTCTCAATTGTTCTCAATTCCTGTCGATAACTCAATTGTTTTTACAGTGGTTTGTCGGAGCTACCTTTCTGGCCACCAGCACATCAGATTCCTTCTTCAGAACTGAACAGGCAGGGAGGACTCCAAAATGGAAGTCTTTCCCCGGGAGCAGGGGCGGGCTCAAAGAGCTGCTCCCTAGGCCAATCATTGCAAAGAGTTTGCAGACTGGCTTTTCCCGCCTTTGGCTGTTAAACTCCCGGCTTTGCAAGGCTGCAGCAGCTCCTGAGAGAAAGGCAAGGGGCAGCCACTCCAAGCAACTAAAAAAGCAATGCAAACCAGTCTCCTGGGAGATGGAACAGTCAGGGGGGCGTAGATTGCATCTTCCTACTTGATAGAAGGGTTGGACCCTTGGGGTCTCTACCAACTCCATGACTCTATATTTGTATGTTTCTGAGTGCCATTGTCTGTGAGCAGCCCGCCGTGCTTCGGGGTGGTCTGCCCTCCCACAGATTCAGGGCCTGTGCCCTGCAATGCTACCAATCTGTCAAAAGCCTTCTTGAAACCGGCTCTGAAGCCCTGGAATCCCAGTTCCCCCAAGTGATAAAAGCCAGCTTTCTGAGGCTTGCGGGAAGTGAGATACAGGGCTGTTAAAACGCTTCTGGCTCAGGCTCGTATATTACCTGCCCGGTTTTAAGACCCACGTATTTCTCCCCAGCAGAACACTTTGTAAGGCAAAAAATAAATATTTTTACTGCAGGCTCTTTCATGAGATCCTTCCCCACGCTCCCTCCTTCATTTAAGTGGCAGCTGTTTGGAAGCAGTTTCAAACCGAGGCGGAGATGCGGAGATTAGAAGAGAAGGGAGCAAAAAGCACTGACCCACAAAGGAGTGTGACCCACAGGGGACACTGTAGGGAAGTGTGCTTCTCAATACAGGCCTCCTTTAACATTGGTTGGGGTTAGGGCAGCATTTCTCAACCTGGGGGTTGGGACACTGGGGGGGGGGGTCGCGAGGGGGTGTCAAAGGGGTCACCAAAGACCATCAGAAAACACTGTATTCTCTTCTTGTGGAGAGAAAAAGCAGGGTATAGATTTTTAAAAATTGTGTCAGGAGTGACTTGAGAAACTGCAAGTCGCTTCTGGTGTGAGAGAATTGGCCGTCTGCAAGGACGTTGCCCAGGAGATGCCCAGATGTTTTGAAGTTAAGTGACAACCCGGTGGCGCAGTGGGTTAAACCCCTGTGCCGGCAGGACTGAAGACTGACAGGTCGCAGGTTCGAATCCGGGGAGAGGTGGATGAGCTCCCTCTATCAGCTCCAGCTCCTCATGCGGGGACATGAGAGAAGCCTCCCACAAGGATGATAAAACATCAAATCATCCTGGCATCCCCTGGGCAACGTCCTTGCAGATGGCCAATTCTCTCACAACAGGAGCTCCTGACACGACAAAAAAATCCTTCTAGGAGGCTTCTCTCGTGTCCCCGTATGGGGAGCTGGAGCTGACAGAGGGAGCTCATTCGTGCTCTCCCCGGATTCGAACCTCCAACCTGTCGGTCTTCAGTTCTGCTGGCACAAAGGTTTAACCCACTGCACCACCGGGAGCTCCTATAAATAAACATGATAATCTATATAAATAAAAATGTAATGTACGTTTGTGGGATTAACATAACTCAAAAACCACTGGACGAATTGACACCAAATTTGGACACAATACACCTCTCAGGCCAACAAGTAACCATCACTCATAAAAACACTGAAAAACACATTAGAAGAGACTTAAAAAGCCAACCCCCCCCCCAAAAAAATACATTACAATAAATGTGCAAACCACATATAGATATGTGTAAACACACATATACACGTATACACAAATATATACACACACACACAAAACACATATATACAGACTGGGCACAGCAACGTGTGGCAGGGGATGGCTAGTCTACATAAACAAAACTGTAATGTTTGTTTGTGGGATTAACATAACTCAAAAACCACTGGACAAACTGACACCAAATTTGGGCACAATATATTTATCAGGACAAGTGAGCATCACTCATAAAAACACCAAAAAACACAGAAGAAGACTTAAAAAGTCAAAAAACAAAAATTACAATACAATACATGCGCAAAATCACATATAGATATATGCAAACACACATATACACAAATATATACACACACAAAACACATATACACAGACTGGGCACAGTAACATGTCGCAGGGGATGACTAGCCTATATAAATAAAAATGTAATGTTAGTCTGTGGGATTAGCATAACTCAAAAACCACTGGACGGATTGACACCAACTTTAGACACAATACACCTATCAGGCCAATGAGTGCCCATCGCTCATAAAAACACTGAAAAACACAGAGCAGGAGACTTCAAAAGACAAAAATAAAAAAATGCATTACAACACATGCACAAAACCACATATATACACATATTATACACATATATGTCATTGAACATCGAGAAAACCAAAGTGCTCTTCCAGCAGTCACGAGTCAATCCCTCTCCAATGCCAGAAATACAGCTTAATGGTGTAACATTAGAATATGTTGACCATTTCCGCTCCCTTGGCAGCCACCTCTCCACCAAAGCCAACATTGACACCAAAAATCAGTACCGCCTGAGCTCTGCAAGTGCAGCATTTTTCCAAACGAAGCCGAGAGTGTTTGAGGACCGGGACATCCATAGAGATACCAAGGTACTTGTTTATAAAGCTATTGTCCTCCCAACCCTGCTATACATCTGCAAGACGTGGACTGTTTACAGACGTCACATGCAACTCCTGGAACAATTCCATCAGCACTGCCTCCGGAAAATCCTGCAAATCTCTTGGGAAGAAATGTCAGAGTGCTGGAAGAAGCAAAGACCACCAGCATTGAAGTGATGGTCCTCCGCCATCAACTCCGCTGGACTGGCCACTTTGTCTGGATGCCCAACTGTCTCCCAAAGCAGTTGCTCTACTCCGAGCTCAAGAACGGAAAACGGAATGTTGGTGGGCAGGAAAAGAGATTGAAAGATGAGCTCAAAGCCAACCTTTAAAACTCTGGCATAGACACTGAGAACTGGGAAGCCCTGGCCCTTGAGCGCTCCAGGTGGAGGTCAGCTGTGACCACCAGTGCTGCAGAATTTGAAGAGGCACGAATGGAAGGCGAAAGAGAGAAACATGCCAAGAGGAAGGTGCGTCAAGCCAACCCCGACCGGGATCGTCTTCCACCTGGAAACCAATGCCCTCACTGCAGGAGAACATGCAGGTCAAGAACAGGGCTCCGCAGTCACCTACGGAACCACCAGAACACTGATCTTAGAAGACTATCCTATTTGGATAATGAGGAATCGCCTCAGCAAGTACACATATATACACACACACAAAACACACACAAAAACTTACACACAGACTGGGCCACAGTAACATGTGGCAGGTGATGGCTAGTAATAACAATAACAATCATCATCATCATCATCATCATCAAAGGACATTTAATCAACTACCAAGCTTTATGTTTTGTCTGTCTGTTTGTTTGTTTGTTTGTTTTGTTAAAAATGTAATACAAATGCCTGGTTGCTCCTAACACTATAAATAAAATCACCATCCTCTCAAATATTTAAACATACCCAGCTCCCTAAGCAACTACTCCAGACCTTTCATCATTTCGGTCACCCTTTTTGGACACATTCCTTCCTGAATTGTTTTGTCCCCAGGGTTATTCCAGAATAGAGCAAAATAGAATGAGTGGTAATATGGTTTCCCTCCATCTCTAGACTCTGGATGCCTATTGATGCCACTTAGATTTGCATTGGCTTGGTTCTTGGCTCATGTTTAGTTTATGGTCCCCGAAGACCCTTTCCAAACCAGGTCTCACCCATCCTATATCTGTGCATTTCATTTTCCTGCCTAAGTATAGTCCCGCACATTTTCTGTCCTTGTTTACTCGTTGCTCCTATGACCCGGTGTTTTGTATGCCCTTCCTGAAGATCAAAAGAGAATGGGGATTTTCTTGGCTGTTATAATTGATTCTTCTCAGCCGTCTCTCTATGGAAGCCGGGAAAATGGAGCTGGCAAGATGTTGTGCATCTCCCGGGGAAGGCTTTGCTGCCAAAGCCAGATGAGGAGAGCCATTTAGCATCATGCACGCTGCACCACGGCGGCGCGTAATTGCCTCCAGACCCATCTGTGAAGCACACTGCAGGACGGGCCCTTTGCTGGGCAGAGGAAAATGGGCATCAGGCGCCCGCTTGCGCCACTTTGCCTTGCCCGCCAAGAAGGGGTGGGCTTCCGAGGAGGGGAATGGGAGGCAATTATGCAAACGAGCCTCTGAATTACTGCCAAGAGGATAGCAGCCAGCGATTATCTAAGTCTACAAATGATAATTTGTGTTAATTGCCAGCAAGGAACCTTGCATTAAAGCCGATTTGGGCCCACATCCTCAATTAACATTGGGAGAAAACGGGGATGCGCTAAATGAGAGCGTATTAAACAGGTTGCAATTATCAACATTGCGCTGACAGGTGGAAGGATGCAGGTTGCAGAAGCCTTGGAAGGAGGCAGAGGCAGGAATCGAATCCGTCTTGTATTCTGGTTAATTGATTTGCATTTATTCCGGCTGCCCTTTCCTCGGGGGTCAGGAAGGAGAAATCTCAAAATGAGTTACAATGAATATGAAAGGCTTGTTTAGACCCTTTTCCCACTGTCGATTTATAGGAAGGCCTTTTGGGAGCAGATGAAGTCACTGCTTTTCTCGTCAGGATTAGGCAGCGTTTAATGGCAGGGAGCTGTAAATTCAGCAGATTGAAAATCCACATTTTATGGCTCCAATATATCCCGCCAAACAATCATCACTGCTGCTGTGTTGCCCTAAGAGAAAGAGTTGCAAAAGAGAGGAAAGCCATGCAGAACAGGGATTGGTCCCACTGAGAAAGAAGGGATGAGAAAAATGGGTGGATGAAGGGAATAATGATGATGACAATGATGACGATGGTGTCCTATTGTCTCCTCTTAATGAGAGTCAAGGTGGCTATAGAAGGGGTAGGCAGTAGGCTTGGTTGATCAAACAAAAATGGTTCAAAATTCGTTTCGGTGCCGATGGTTCGATTCGGAAATGAATTCCTTGAGAAGTCTGACTTGGCCATGGAAGTCCACGCTCTGGTTACATCCCATATAGATTACTGCAATGCGCTCTACGTGGGGTTGCCTTTGAAGACAGCCCGGAAGCTTCAAATGGTCCAGCGTGTGGCAGCCAGGTTGCTAACAGGAGCGGGGCTCAGAGAGCATACAACTCCTCTGTTGAATCAGCTCCACTTGCTGCCAGTCTGCTACCGGGCTCAATTCAAAGTGCTGGCTTTAGCCTATAAAGTCCTAAACGGTTCTGGCCCAGTCTATCTATCTGAATGCATCTCTCTCTACGAACCCCCCAGGAACTTAAGATCGTCTGGAGAGGCCCTGCTCTCGATCCCGGCTGCTTCGCAGGCACGTCTGGTGGGAACGAGAGACAGGGCCTTCTCTGTGGTGGCCCCCCGGCTGTGGAACTCCCTCCCTAGGGATATTAGATCAGCCCTCTCCCTCCTGTTGTTGTTCATTCGTTCAGTCGTCTCCAACTCTTCATGACCTCATGGACCAGCCCACGCCAGAGCTCCCTGTCGGCCGTCACCACCCCCAGCTCCTTCAAGGTCAGTCCAGTCACTTCAAGGATGCCATCCATCCATCTTGCCCTTGGTCGGCCCTCTTCCTTTTACCTTCCACTTTCCCCAGCATAATTGTCTTCTCTAGGCTTTCCTGTCTCCTCATGATGTGGCCAAAGGACTTCCACTTTGTCTCTAGTATCCTTCCCTCCAATGAGCAGCTCCCTGTCGGCCGTCACCACCCCCAGCTCCTTCAAGGTCAGTCCGGTCACTTCAAGGATGCCATCCATCCATCTTGCCCTTGGTCGGCCCCTCTTCCTTTTTCCTTCCACTTTCCCCAGCATAATTGTCTTCTCTAGGCTTTCCTGTCTCCTCATGATGTGGCCAAAGTCTTCCGACTCTTCGTGACCTCATGGACCAGCCCACGCCAGAGCTCCCTGTCGGCCGTCACCACCCCCAGCTCCTTCAAGGTCAGTCCAGTCACTTCAAGGATGCCATCCCTCCATCTTGCCCTTGGTCGGCCCCTCTTCCTTTTGCCTTCCACTTTCCCCAGCATCATTGTCTTCTCTAGGCTTTCCTGTCTCCTCATGATGTGGCCAAAGGACTTCAACTTTGTCTCTAGTCTCCTTCCCTCCAATGAGCAGTCGGGCTTTATTTCCTGGAGGATGGACTGGTTGGATCTTCTCGCAGTCCAAGGCACTCTCAGAACTTTCCTCCAACACCACAGCTCAAAAGCATCTATCTTCCTTCGCTCAGCCTTCCCTAAGGTCCAGCTCTCACATCCATAGGTGATTACAGGGAAGACCATGGCTTTGACTAGGCAATGGATCTTGGTTGACAGTCTGATGTCTCTACTCTTCACTATTTTATCGAGATTGGACATTGCTCTCCTCTCAAGAAGGAAGCGTCTTCTACGCTTACCCTCCCTCCTGACTTTCCAAAAAAGAGTAAAAACTCGACTCTTCGAGCAAGCATTCGGAACCCCGGAGTAAACAGACAAACTAGAGTTGGAAACTGACCCAGGAACGGCCAAGGCAATATAACGGATGAAGATTTGAACAAGAGGACATAGTTTCTTTTTAAATTGTTTATTATGCACTTGATGTTTTTGCTTTATTAATGTATGTATTTTGTTTCGGCATCGAATTGTGCCGACTGTGAACACCGCCCTGAGTCGCCTTCGGGCCTAAGATTATTCCAGTAAGCCAAGGGCTTCTCAGTGCTATTAATTCTGGTGGCGGCCAGAAGGTTCTTTCAAAAGGTTTTCGGCCAGAAGAAAGTTCCAACTTTCCTTACAGCTTTTTGTTTTGGGGCTTTTAAAACACAGAAGCCACATTCATTTTCGAAGAGGTGTTCTGCCTTTTAGGGATTTTATTCCTTCAAATAGTCCCCCACCTATTATACTGGGATTCATAGTTCACCTACAATCAAAAAGCCCCTTGAACCTCACTAATGATAGAATTGGGCCAAATTTCCCACACAGAACCCCCATGACCAACATAAAATACAGTGTTTTCTGATGGTTTTTGGTGACCTCTGACACCCCCTCATGACCCCCCCCCCAGTTGAGAAACACTGTATTAAACGTTTCCACTGATAGATCTATTCTGTCTGAGCCGTTATCGGGTGGTCCCATTCCGTTTTCCTATCACCTGCCCTTCTCTTACCGGTTTCATGATCCAGGTGATGCCGGGGTTCTTGCGAAACTCTTCTACAAACAAGTGATACTCGGAGGGCATCTCGAAGGTTTTGGGGAAGAAGTCGCACTTCACTGCCTCCAGCTTCCCAGCTTCTCTCTCCAACTGCTTCCGAAAGCGCTTCAGGTTCTTCACTATGTAGTTCTTCCGCGTCAGCTGAACGGAGATGAAAGAGAGGTAAAAAGACCATTTCAAACTGCATCATCTCCTAGAACAGGCACCCTCCCTCCAGGTGTTTTGGACTTCAACTCCCATCCAATTCTGGGCATCACAATCGAAGAAAGACATTGACAAGCTGGAATGTGTCCAGAGGACGGCGACTAAAATGATCAACGGTCTGGAGAACAAGCCCTATGAGGAGCGGCTTAAAGAGCTGGGCATGTTTAGCCTGAAGAAGAGAAGGCTGAGAGGATATATGATAGCCATGTATAAATATGTGGGAGGAAGTCACAGGGAGGAGGAAGCAAGCTTGTTTTCTGCTTCCTTGGAGACTAGGACACAATGGAACAATGGCTTCAAACTACAAGAAAGGAGATTCCATCTGAACATGAGGAATAACTTCCTGACTGTGAGAGCTGTTCAGCAGTGGAACTCTCTGTCCCAGAGTGTGGTGGAGGCTCCTTCTATGGAGGCTTTTAAACAGAGGCTGGATGGCCATCAGTCGGGGGGTGCTTTGAATGCAATTTTCCTGCTTCTTGGCAGAATGGGGTTGGACTGGATGGCCCATGAAGTCTCTTCCAACTCTAGCATTCTATGGACATCTCCAGCCCATCCACTGTTCAGATATCATCCAGCAAGCCACTTCCTTAAATCAAGAAACAGCTTCCTAAGATCTACAGAGATATTCTCAGGAACACCTTAGCAAGTGAGAGTCCAAAAGTGGCAGCTAATACCCAGAAGCTCAACCATGGCTGACACCGAATGAGAGACTCCCCCCTGGGAACACAGAAGACTGGGAAACTTGGAATTATTTATTTACTTCAAATATTTGTACCCCACTCTTCTCTACCCCCGAAAGAGGACTCAGGGAGGGTTACAACCGGAAACAATTCGATGCCCTCCATATACGAACAAGTAAAACAACAGTTACATAATAGGTAAAACATTAAAATTAAATTTAAACCATTTTCCATAGCATTGTCGTCATTTTATTGTCAGCCTGTTATCCGAATGACTATCCGAATGCCTGGTCCCATAGCCACATCTTCAACTTTTTCCTGAAGGAAAGCAGGGAAGCCGTTGACTTAATTTTGCTGGGGAGCAAGTTCCACAGGCAGGGGGCCATTGCCGAGAAGGCCCTGTCTCGTCCCCACCAAGAGCGTTTGTGACGAAGGTGGGATCAAGAGCAGGGCTTCCCTGGATGATCGTAAGTTTCGAGGTGGGACGTAGGGGGAGATACGTTCCGACAAGTAAGCTGGGCCAGAACCGTATAGGGTTTTATAGGTCAAGACGTTGAACAGACTGTGCTCTGGCACCACGAGATGCAGAGCCAGCCTTAAGGAAATAAAGAAAAAGAAGGTAAGGAAGGAAGGGGAAAGGAGAAAGGTATGAGGGGAGGGAAAGAGAAAGAAGGGATTGAAATTGAGGTGTAGTGGCCTCTCCAACACCCGGGCAATGCTGGGTATAGATGGACAATGTTTTCAACATCTTTTTAAACCATTTTAACAACATGCTTCATCAACAGAATTATTTTATCATCTCAAGTTTTTGTAAACAAAATTTCTCCTTTAAAAAAAAATAGAGGCTGGATGGTCATCTGTCTGGAGTGTTTTGATTGTATTTCCTTGCACAGTAAGAAGTTGGGGGTCTCTTCTATGATCCAGTTATTCCCCAATCTCTCTCACCTCATAGTGATTCCGGAAATGGCTGATGCGCACATGTTCGTCCATGTAAGTGTGATCAAAGTTCTCCTGGAGCCAGCGGACGTCGCACCAGTAAAAGTCCCACTCGCCTTCACTGTGGAAGGAAAATTGAGTCAATCATGAAACATATGGAACATCTCTACCAGGCCTGGGCAAACTTGGGACCTCCAGGTGTTTTGGACTTCAAATCCCACAATTCCTAACAGCCTATCGGCTGTTAGGAATTGTGGGAGTTGGAGTCCAAAACACCTGGAGGTCCCAAATTTGCCCAGGCCTGATCTACACTGTAGAATGAAGGCAGTTTGACCTCATTTTCAGTGCTATGGACCAGTCCTATAGAAGCAAGGGAGCTATAGTTTTATAAAGTCTTCAGCCTTCTCTTCCACTGAACTACAACTTCCAGAATCCCATGTCACTGAGCCACAGCAGTATAAATGAAGTCAAACTTCAAGGACTCTGATTTACTCTGTTTTTATGGACTTTGGTGGTTGACTTAAAATGCCATAATAATTACCAAGGGCCTTTTATTTTCAAATGAACGATGTTGCTTCTAGGCTTGCTTTCAATATGAAACTATGAGTTTTCTGGAACTATTTTAAAAACTCCAGTCATTTTTTTTACGACCGTACATTTACAGGAAGTGATAAAATGAAGGACCGATTGAAAGCTCCCCAAATAAAGCCATTTCTCTGACTCCGAAAGGTGAAATCAGATACTTTTAAATTGTATATTTTTAATTGAGACTAATGTGGGTGATGGTCAAAGGAGATAATTATCAAAAAAACAGAATGCTTTTCAAGCACTATGAACATAAAGATATTGCACATTCAGAAGCTGGTCGCTCTCCTAGGATTCTCTAGCGTTGAATCTAGACAACCATATAAGACAGACTATCAAAGTAGATAATCCACATTATCTACTTTGAACTGGATTACATGAGTCTTCGTTGTTGTTCATTCGTTCAG